>JAQNCA010000030.1:8982584-9002096 GCA_029783725.1 Acanthurus tractus
TGCAGCCTGACACTTAAAATGTGAGAAACTTATTATATCTGGTTGACAATTACTGGAAAAAAAACTTCAAAAAAGAAATGGGTTTTGGTTTAACTCATAATAACTCATTCGTGTTTCTCACCTCAAGAAGAGTAACATTAAACTTCAAAACCTGTTGTAAAGTGAGTCAGGGAGACACATCTCATGTCATACGGTTTAAGTACTCTTCCAGTGTTGTCTATAAAAAATGAGGACTGTAAATATGAATGCGCTGTGAATTTTGAACTTGCCAGCTGAGATTTGATAGAAAAATAAATAATGTTTAATTTTTTTTTTTTTTACAACTCTGTGTTTTGAAAAAAAAAACAAGTGCAAAGAGGAAGCCGGATATGGAGTGAAAATTGATGATAAACAAACCTGTGGAGCTTTAACCCAGAAACCAAGACGATCGAATGTGCAGTCAGGATGGAGCTTCACCAGCTAGAAGAGATGGAGGGGGGAGGGGAGGGCGAAGGGAGGGGAAGGGAGGGTGAGGGTCAAACACATTGGAGGAATAAATGAAGGGAGACGACCAAGGAGAACAAGGAAAAACACAGAACAAGAGAGTTTAATTTATTGAGTCAAATTTAATTAAAATTCCTGCTCTGAGTGGTATTTAACATCTTTTGAAATGATATTCCTCATTAAAAACAATTACAGTTTACATGTTTTAAGCAGGAAACCAAATTGACAAACCTTTCTTTTAATTTTACAGAAAGACAGAATTAGGGATATGATTATAATATTAAAGTTATTTAATGTCAATTGGTACTTTACCTTTATGTCATCTGCACACATTTTGCTTGGATTGTCATATATTATTAAAGGACCACGTGAAATAAACGGACTAATACAAGCATTTAAAAAAATCCAAATTTGTTCAACATAGGTAAAGCAGGATCCTCCTTTACTCTGGGCCCCTTCTAAGTGCTTAAAAACTTAGGTATAGCAAAGCATGAACCACGAAGACACAATACAAAATATACAACCAAAACATCGATGATCAGATGTAAACTGACAGTTGACAACTGATACAATTTTTTAAAATATATATACATATTTTAGTATATCTTTCTGCTATAGTTAAAGGGTCAGTATGTGTTTTTTTATTTAAACATCTTGAAGCTGTAAATAAATAAATAAAATGCGCTGTGACATTTTGGCCCTGCTGAGCCTGCTGAGGTTTACATGTTTATGATTCAAATTAATATCAAGTGTAAGGCACAAGAAAAACTGTCTCTTATATTTATCACATGTTATGTACATTTAGTACATTTAACTAAGTCAAAACCAAATTACAGTATACTTACTCCGACTGCTGCTGAGTGTCCCTCTGTGTTCAGTGTTGTGAAGGAAATGCTGAATATTTATCAAACGAGTCCTCTTTTTAAGGCCGTTGCACCTCCCTCACCAATGATTGGTCTGAAAACAAAGCACACAGTCGTTCATCAAACCCAAAATCAGAATAATGACCTTTGATTGGTTGCTGCGGAGGAAGAAGGCAAGATCTCAAACTTGTAGTTAATGTACAACATTAAATATGTTTGAACTAGTCATCTAGTATGTTATTTAGGACAAAAAACGCATGCTGTGTTAAAACATCAGATAAAAACAAAAATCTTTCATTTGACATTGCTCTTATGATCAATTAAATTTATATGCCTGTGATTTGCTTTATTTCTTGTCTTTTATTGTGCTTGAGAGATAAAAAATAAACAACTAATTGGCCAAAATTGTTATTTGAGTTTCTTCCAGATAACAGAAGTCTAAAAATTTGTGAAGGGTCTCACTGGACTCATTATCAATCTTTAACACGTTGTAAATGGCACTCGGGTGGCTTATGGCCTAATTTATATCATAATCGCTCAGTTGTTTCCTCTGGTCATTTAATTGTACTAATTTAGATACATAATTAGTGTATCAGAATTCAAGTCATGAACTGCTAGACCAATCTTCACAAAAGCAGCTGATTAGTGCAAATTAGAAGTGCAACATTCCCTAAAAAACACTCGGATAAAGAGTGTAGGGAAAAATAAAATTTGTTTTGAAGAATCTACAGAGAAATTAGCTCATGAAAGTTTAATATACTGAAATAAATCTAACAGTAGACCTTTAATTTTAAAAGAACAACTGACAACGAACTTCGTCCACTTCTCTCAAACATCACCCCGTCGTAACTCTGTATAAAACCAGTCCCTGCTTTCATCTTTGAACGCTGGCCGACGATTACTCCGGACTTAATTTTTCTTATTGCCTTCACTCAGTCACATTAACGATAAACTCTTTTGGGTTTCTCCTACAAGCGGGCAAATGCTGTGATGTGAACACTGCGAGCAATACACATCTGTGTACACTGCATTGTTTAAAGTTCACAGCAGGATAAATTGATGTTAAACTTGCTTAAATTCTCTTTTCCTTCAAGAAAAACAACTTTGTAGGTCAAATATATCATATTTTCATAAATACTTATATCCTACTGCTCTTACATTTGTATAAATACTAGAAAGCAAGCAAAGAAATGTATTCATTTACTTTTAAGTTAAAAATGTATTTTCTTTCTTCATTGTTTGATAATCCGTCATTTATTATCTGTTTTTGTTTGTTACAGCTCCGCTACTGCTTTAGGTTACATTGGTAATGAGTCAAACTCTGTCTTTTGGCTGCGTCAAGATTTATGTTGATTATTATGGACAAAGTTACTTGTAATTTAGCAATTCCTGTGTAAATGTTTAGGAATAATAAGATTGTGACTGAAATTTAAAGCTTAATTTAAAGAGTTAAATTACATAACAATCCTAAAATCTCTCATTAGGTGGTTAGGATTCCTGGTTTTCTCCAGATGGCCCGGATTAAACTCGGGTACAGTTTCAGTCAACGTTCATTATGCTGCTAAACAATCTTGTACCTCCATGGATCATTTGAAGTATCAATCCTACATATACTTTACTGATTTGACTTTGTTTTGGATTTACAGTTTGTGTTATACGAAAACGTTACACATAATATCTTTAAATAAAGTTCCTCAGGTTTGAGCGAAATTCTCCTCTACGCGGGTTTGTGAACGACAGATCAACCAAACGATCCATGAAGGTGAAAAAGATGAACAATTTTCACTAAACCTTTTTATCTAAATCTTGTTTTCTCTCAAAATATCATTGATTGTTTCGTATTCAGTGATAACAGATAAGCCGATCTGAATTACCTACACAAATGAGAGCAGACTGAGGATTTGACAATGGAAAGAGCAGATTTCATCTGTCATGACCGGCATTTGTCTCTAATTAAATAATTACAAGAAAACTAAATAAATAATAATTAAATATAATCCTGCACTTGGTGCCTTTCGTTGGACCCTGCACCATAAAGCTATTAAGGAATGACTATTTCTTTGTATGAGTTTATTGTAATAAAGATTAATATTTCGCATCACACAGTAAAACTTATACACAAGCGTGCTTACACGGGCCTGTGGTCATGTTCAATGTAAAATCCCTGTTGCCATTTCACATGTCATTCAGTGTTTTTTTTTTATATGAAGAAAATTGATAGTTAGTCTTTGAGGCTAAAATTTGGGTCAAACTGCATAAATGACACAGTCACTCCTGCGATACTTATTGTGTAAATGTGTAAAAAAACACCTGTGAGGGAGCCAAACATCTGCTGTGCTTATCTCCTCTCCTAACCTGCTGTAAAGTCATGTCTGCACTCAATATAGCATTAAGACAACATCTGCGGCTCTATGTTTGTTCTTACTGTTACTCTGAATGCTTGTTGTGATGCCTACTGAAGTAATACACAACTGCTGAGACTGTTAGCTTCTACAATACGGCGTAACAACTATGCTGATTTGGCATCATTAAGTGAGTTAAATACTAAGAAGAAAAAAACATCAAATAAACATATATACATTACAAGAAAATTGCAAGTTTGAAAGGTTTTAAAAAAGTAAATTAAACTGTTGGGATGAGTTAACCACTTAAAAATCAGCTCAGTAATGCTCCAAATTACATAAGAAACTTTGCAAAAGTTATGCTTCTGATAAGTTGCAGTCTTCGCTTTTCATCTTCTTCTCCTTAGTTTTTTAAGCATCACAGCAAAATAGAAACTCTTCTTTGTTCAATAATGAGGTGGCCTGTCAAGATTGTCCCATGCTAGCTAATTACAGCTACAAGGATCAGTTAAGGGGATCGAACTGCAGAAACACACTGCCGAGGTGGTTTAGAGACTTGAACCACAACAAGGACAAAACAAACATCTCGCACACGTCTCATGTGTCTCTCTGAGGTTTGTCTGCCTGCCTCTGTACTGCCTTCATGAAGGGCTCACACCTGCTTCTGTTCCCTCTGAGCTCGAAAAGAAACAAGCCTTTTGTTTGCTCCTTAGATTAAACCCTTCAAGTTATGGCTGCCACACAGAAGCATTTACTTCTGAGGGCTCAAGTGTAAATAAACATTCTGGAAAGGAACATCTGGATGTACATCTGTCACAAAGACCAGGTCCAAATTTGACAGGGTTTTCTCAGTAAGTGGATACATTTTCTGTTTTTGAGCTGCGATTCTGATGGAAAACACCTGAAAGTGAGGACTCCCTCATTAGTCACACACCTAACGAGGGCGTTTGTACCACATTGTGTCATTACTGAAAGAGAAAAAGACAGAAAGTGTGGGCTGCAAGCAAGAATGAGGGGTGATTCACTTTTTTCATGTACATATTTCTTCTTTCCCCATCCTTCTTTCTCTCCTACAGAGGGTTTCCCTTATTCTCTTTTTTTTGTCTCGGACTTTCTGAGTGATGTGTGATTTAACAGAGTCAGGAAGCCAAAACACGAGAGGAAGTCTGAAGCCCTAAGAAGATGGGAAGGCACCAAGTTTGTACTGTATATTGTCGTGTCGGTAACAGTTCTGATGTTTCAGAAATAAACAAAATGTCAGTGGAAAAGAGGTTGAGATGCAGAAACAAGTGACATTAACCTCTCAGTAGCTGAAAACACTTTGTCTGTTATAAGGGGAACTTCATTCAACCTTTTTTTGAAACCTCAGAGTTGTGAAACAGTAGATGAAGAAAGCAAAGTAGTTCTCTGCCTCTCCCACTCATCTCTTCACCTCCGTCATTCATGCACATCAACGGTGAGGTTATTTTTGTGTGTTATTGAACTGTTTGTAGGCCGCTGCATAATCATTTCTTTAGAATGGAAAAATAGATTCTTCTTTCTGTTTTGTTCCAGTTAGCTCATATTTAAACACGAGCAGGGCTGTCATGTTGGAATGGCCTGTAAATGTCAAGTCATGTTCATGTTTTATTCATGAGAAGAGCAACCTAAGCAGAATGTAGTTTTTGTTATTGGAAAACTGCATCATGGTTCAAGGGACAGGCCACAGCTCATGTTAAAGCAAACTGTTACTGTAAAAGTGTCGCTAATGTAAAGCTAAGTTGATTATTGACGTTGGTTTTGCCATGGAAAAACGGCTGTACAGGCCCACGTTTGGCAGTAACTATTCCGCTAAATAATCTTTTTGACGATATCAGTCAATCAATCTATCAACCAATTACTGAAATTAGTCTGTACTTGCTGCTGACCAACCTTTTGAACGTGTGGGTTGTCAAACAGGGTCACAGGCACAAAAAAAGCAGCTAAACACCAAAAACAAATGGAGTATCTTTCCTATCATCCCTCTTAAATAACAAACATTTCTCAATGTCATAGCATCTTTTGATGTTTATATACTAATGCCCCTAAGTGCATTTGAGTGCAGTGTGCATACATTTAGACAAAATACCACACTGTATGTTCAGTATAATGTTAAATAAACGTTTAGCAAAAGCTCAAAATAAATCTAAATGCACATGTGTCGATGTTATAAGCATTTGCTCAGACGACACAGTAGGTGAACGGTTACAGTGCATCACGTAACTGCCACATCCTCAATTCAAGTCAAGCTTGCAACATTATCTGTTTATCTCCACACTGTTCACTATCAAATAAAAGCAAAAGAGTAATTGCTGAGTGCAAAATTTTTATTTACTCCTTCATTTAAAGTAAACATAAGTAGCACGTTTAGAGCGCAGTGGTGGTTAAAATGTATTCCAGTTTGAAATAGATGATTGTTCCTGTTTTATGCTATCCTGTGGGAGGGTTAAGAGCCTTTCAGCAGCCCATCGCCAGGGTAAAATGTTGGCGTAGTACATCCCTGCAAACAATACATATGTTCAGTTTTTATGTTTAATATGTATCATATCAATACTTCTACAATATCAATGAAAGTCATGTAGTTTACGTAAGATGTATATGAACTGACTTTTGTATTAGGAGGACGACGCAGTGGTGGAGTGACAGCAGGCAGGCGAGGCGGCTGAAAGCAGCACACTGTTGTCTGGAAATTTAAGTCAAAACATGATAATTTACTAATCCAGACCAAATGTTTTTGTGCCTAAAGCAAACCAACGACAGTGGAGTCACTACCTAAAAATGAAAGTTCAAGCATAAAGAAATGTAAAGCTTCAACAATACAGTGATTTTGCAGGAAAACGACCAGTTTGTTAGCAAACAAAATAAATTTCACAACTGTTGCATAAAAACTGCTCAAGTATTATAAGTGTTATTTGGAAAATATAAAATCCTGCTTTTAAAACTTCTCTCAGAAAAAGTATGTAAGAAATGAACCTTTTAAGTATTAAAAATTAAAATTACTCATTCAGTGAAACACTATTATTTATAATGTTTATAGATTAACCTTTGCATTAATTCGTAAATTGCTTATAACCACCGCAGTTGTATAAATATGCCCTAATTTTAACAACTTTACACACTGTTCGATTCTTTAATCAACAGCAATGTATCATGTTCAATAAGAGCAACGTATGTTTGCAGCGTTGCTGTTCTGAGAGTCACATATCCCTAAAAGCATCAACTATTTACGAACTTGGAGAAAGAGATTTGTTTTCAGCTTTGTAATGATACATTTTTTTTACATAAACCAACATTTTAGCTTATTTAAGAGCAAATTCCTAAATTTGTCAGAAAATTCAAATTTAAAATCAGCAAAATTTATGCAAGGTTTTTTCAGATAGGCATTGTTTGAAAATTTCTAATCTTGAATGTAACCAGTAACTACAGCCGTCAAGCGAATGTAGTGAAGTTAAAGGTACAATATATGTTTTTGAGATGAAGCGAAAAAGTGATAGAGGATGAAGTATGTAAGCACAAATACTTTGAATGTGCACTTTAGAGCTTTATTTGAATAAATGTTCTTAGTTTCCCTCCTTAACCGTGTTCTTCGTGTCATTGCTAAACCTTAATTGCCAACACACACGTGCACTCATCCACAGTCATCTACCCCACAGTAACAGCTTTAAAACTGTTTGTGTTTAACTTCCTGGTTCAGTGCACATTACCTCTGGCCTACTGGGAACTCTCTTTTGGTTCAGCAGTTTACAATTAAGTTGCAAAACTTTAGCAACAGTGTAACAGCAGCACTCAGTTGTCATCTTGTTACAAATAAAAAATCTACAAAATGCATCACTTTAATCAGGGGCTGGTCAGTAAATACGCGAGTAAATAAACTGATCACAATAAACGAGTTGTTTAAACACTGACTCCTCTCATCAGAATCTGAGCTAACAACTGAAACCTGTGTGGAAACTGAAGCTGCACATGAGGGGAGTTTACAGGATAGAAAAAAAGCCATCAGAAGAACATTTTAAAATTTGAGGGATTGTAGATTGTTTAAAAATCCTAAAGCGTGCAGTTTGCACCTGCAGTTGGAGCACAGACGAGCTCTGTTAGCTTAGCTGTCGCCTGTTGCTCTGAAACTCGGATATCAACACATTTTTGGGCCAACAAATGCTGCCGATTGGCATTCAACATCATAGCAGTGTTTGCTGCATTTGTACCAGGTGTTTGCATGGCTTTGTTTGACGACTGTTAGTGTTCCCAACAAGTTAACTTTATCTACTAAATATTATTTTCTCAGGCACTGAAAATCACATTCACTGACCTGAATTTGGCTCCTGATGTTTTGCACTGATGGAATTTAAAACAGAATGGAAAACAAGAGGGAATCACATACACTGTTTCAGAAATTTCAGTTTCACTTTGAATGACTCTGTGTGTATGTTCACTTGTGTAAGACAGACAATGAAAAAGAGAACTGACTAATAGCCATGAAAAGGGAATCCTATTGTCTCATATGAAAACACCCCCAGTGCAACAAAGATGTTGTATTTTCAGAGTGAGGGAAACACAGCTTGCTAAACAAAAGACAAAAAATACAGAATACGCTCACAAAAAAGACAAAAAATACAAACTGAGCCTAAATATGAATGTTGACATGCTCCTCATAACTCAGATAAGGATAAAAATATACTTGACATTTTCTTGGTCTGTGTATAATGTATTAAAGCAACACATTTTTCGTTATTTTGGCTCCGGCTTCATCTGTCTTTGAATATGTTATTGTAAACTCATCGCCTTTCGTTCTATATGAGAATTAGGACAATTGGACAATTTAGGACGATTCAGCTTAATACTGGTCTTAAATGAGCAGTTTTCAGTGTCAGCACAAGGTGATGTTATTGAATGGCAAAGTAAGTCAAATGCGCATCTGTTTTATGGAAGCTGATCGTAAAACCCCTCAAAATAAACAAAGTATAAAGATTGCTGTGGTCTGTAAAGCGTCACCAGGTAAGATATCAAGTGCTGGCTGGTATCTGTGGGTCGCGGATGGCAGTTATCGAGGGGGGGTTTTCACTTACGTCGAGAACTCAAATGGAAAAGCTTAAAACAGAAGACCTTTAAGGCCGAAAAACATGAATGATTTAGTGGATAATTGAACAAATCTTATGATGTGTATCATGTCCAGAAAAAAAGCTTGAACAATTTAATCTTTAGAAGCAGAGCTTAGTTGCTTTGTAAGAATTTAAGCGCATCACCGCCATTTTGATAGATCTGGACAAGTGAACTACAAACCTGCACGCAAATATTGATTGATTTATATGTATGTAAATGTAATTTGATGGATACATTGTTTCAACAGGGTTACAGGTGCTTATATACTTACTTATGTATAAATAGTAAAGATGACATGAACACAAACAAATTAAAGCAAAGCGTCAACTGTTGAACTTCACTGGTCAATTTTAAATCATGCCAGAAAGAAAATCTAAGACATCAACACACATTACTGTCCGTCTCCTTACACCGCTTCGTCAGTCGGCAGGAAACCTGGACAAGCTTAAATGAAGGCCTAAAAAGTACAAATTTAAATGTGTTATAGACAAGATGTCCTCCGTGTTGACAGCATATCACATATTGTAGGCCAGCTTAGGTGACTGCCTCTAAACTTATGGCTGTTTTGACTACATCCAGTTACAGTGAATGCAGCACGGAAGGAAGAAGTAAGCTGATTGCTCCTGCGGGCATTTATGCTATAAAACAATTGACATCCATAGTCCAGGGAAATTAACACAAAGCATAAAGCGTTAACTAAATTCCATTCAATTCTAATACATCATCTCAAACTTAAATTGTTTTCTAATACCCAACACAAAACATGAGGGTTTTTTTAAAATCACAAATTGGCACAAACAATTCATTGGCACACATTGCATAATCCCAAAATGAGCACATAAGTTATAACTAAATATAATTTAAAACCGTTTAAATACAAGGTTAATGGCATTGGCAAATTTGTCACTGATTGACACCACAAAGGGACATTATGTCAAAATAAAAAGAAATAAATAAGATTAAAATAATATACAAGGTAACCTGACCATGTCTTGTGCCACGCCTGGTCATAAGTCTATACCATTCCTGTATCAGAAACGATGGTTTGTCTGCGACAATATTCGAACAGCCATTATTCATACCCTGAATAATATTTTAAGTTAATATTATTTATAATTCCCTGAGTTTTGGGTCTCAAAGTAAAAAACTAATCATGTGTTGATAATTTACAGGCTGTTTCGTTTCGGATACCTGTACCGAGTTTTCAGGCTTTTCAGGCTCGAAATTAACTTTGAGTCTGCACCCGTTAACAATGAGCTGTGTGTTTCAAGCTGCTATCAAAATACATTTCATAATGTTTTATTCATTCATTTGTTTTATTTTGTTTTACTTAATAAACTGAAGTGAGAGAATTGGTTACGGCTGGTTTCAAGCATTAACCTCTAAACATGGACTCCAAATTCGTTCAATGCATTTCTGTCGTGTTACATTTAAGCAAAGACAAATTTTTGAGCCACCTCAAGTTTATTAACACTGTTCCATGCCATAAAAAGTATGTGGACTACAGTTACTCCACGGTATAAACTCCTTTTCTGAGAACGTTACTGAAAACACAAAGCTTTTCGTTCAGTCAGCCTGCAGCCATTGAACTCAACAGATACAGACGAAACCTGTGGGGGTCAACACAGCAGTATATATATTTTCATAGTATGCAACATTTGCAGGCCAGGAAAAGCTGTACATCTTAGCAACAGCTTACATGAACAGTTAACAGACAAGATATAGATTAAGGAGCTGTTTTGTTTCATTAACACAATTAGTTTGAGTACCATGTGTGTGTGGTACTCTATCATTGCTAACGATTGCAAAATCAACGAACGTTACCATCCGTTATTGCATAATTTTGTAACTTTGCACTTCAATAACATAAGGAACATAAAAATTATATTTTAGGTCATGTAAATGTCAGTTTCGAAATCATTTGATTTTTGTCAAAATCAGAACAGCATTCAAACTTGTGAAGTCTGACGTCTCATAGAGGTTCAAATCTAAAGATCATGGCTGATATTGTCATAATTATCTTTATGAGCATTTAAGGCTGGTTATAAAACTATTGACTGTAAAGGAGATGATTGTTTTACTTGATCCAATTCTTCCTGTATTTTTTTGCAGTTAAATATCATGAAGCATTCAGATGTTCTGGCTCATTATCTCGTAATTATTTGAGAATGTTTGTGCCAGTTTTTGAGGCACAACACAAACAAGACAGACGAAACCAGATCAAGGCCAAAACAAATCAATCTGTATGTAGAATGTAACAAAGACTTTTAAAAAATGTGGCCTTGGATGAGACCAGATTTGAGTGCTACAGCCTTGCCCCTCGGTGGCCCTTGGCTTCTCTCTACGAGAACAGATCACCGGCAGCGTCTGGGAGATTTGTCAGTATTTGCCGAAACAATTTGTGCCCTTATAGACTGACAGACATATTGCTCTCCTGTCTCATGTACGTAAAAACCTCTGAAATCAGCTCCTTCCAAGTAGAATAATCAGTACATCGCAGTAAGTTTAAGAGTACTCACATGAGATGTTCTCAGCGAAGCAATGAGTTCAGCTGTGACATTTGTTTGCTGTAGTTACTGTGGGTGCTGCTTTCATACTCACTCACTCACTCACTCACTCTCTCTCTCACACACACACACACACACACACACACAGGAAGTAAGACACTACTGTAATCCCATCCTCTCTGTTATGTACTAAATGGATTACATAGTCTCTCTTACACACTCCATGTAGACCGATGTACCATGCAAACCAGGTAGAAAGAGGGTTATGCTATAAATACATGAGAATAGGTAATATAAGACATAAAATGTTTTTTCATTCTTTAGTACCCATGAATATGTGTTATGTGCATATACTCATGCATGAATGTGTGTCATCGGTGGTCTTGTGTTTCTGTATGTAACAGGTGTTTACTGTGTGCTTCATTGCAGTACATGCAGGGCTGCCCTGGTGTCAACACCTGCATTGTCCTGCACTAGTTGTGGGGAATCCAGAGCTTTTGTACCAATGCAAGCACAGTTTAAAGCACATTTTATGGCATAACCAGAAAATGCTTGAGATATGTTGATTTTTATTATTTAACTTCCCCTTTCACTTACTACAAATGTTTGACACTTTTTCTTTGAAATAGCCTTGCATATCCTGTCAGCAATTACCTCTATAAAATAGTTTGTATTGTTACTGGCAGAGGCCACTTTTCCTGCACCGTTTTAAAATTGCCAAAATGCACAGGGGATTTCACTGGAAACAACAAATATTCAGCTTTACTGTTGTGACTTTATGCGACTGATAGAAGTCTCCCTGTTTTGTTATATGAGGATGTAAAAAAATTACAAATCAGTTGGGTATCTTTATAGTTTATTGACAGAGGAAAAAAGACATAACATTTCAATATAGTACTCTAATCCCTTCATTTACAACCCAAGGCAATAAAGGCAAGGCATACAAAAACAGCTATCAAATACACAGAAACACATGAAAGCAAATTACGAGTATCTAAATGAGCTGAATGAAATTTAAGATGGAAGGCAGTACATAAGACGCTGAGAGTGCTGTGCATGAGGACATGTTGATATGCTGCATAAATAAGTACAGACTGTTCCTGTTCTCTCCAGCAGTTGGAGAGCCTATTTGCATTCAGTTCACTGGTTATATTTTTGCGAAAAAGCTCAAAGTGCCCACATCATTACATTTGATTTTTATTTTCATCAAGAGAATTCAAAAAGCCCATTTACATTCATGCCATATTCACACTGGGGTTCTCTCTCTCTTTATCTCTATCTATTCCTCTCACTCTCACTCACTCTCTTTCTGTTTTTCTTTTTCTTCTATCTCTCTTTTCTTCGATCGGCCTTTCATGTCACTCCGTTAGTAGGGGCTGCAGGGGGAGGGCTGATGGCTTCTCTCTCCGGCGTCTTTGCTGCGGTTTTGCTGCAGCTGTTGGGCTGTGATAAAGAGAGGAAAGAGGAGAAGTTTTCACACTAATTACGGCACAATAATGAAGTACTTGGTAAAAGGCACAGTGAAATTGAAGGTCAAACTGTCATTAATATAAAGTGAAGAGAGTCTATTAGAAAGTATCTGTAAAGTGAGCAGAGATTACTGGAGAGTGGATATAAAGTGTTTTTTATTAGATAGAAGTAAGTTAAGAACATTTACCGGTTACACTGGCAGTACTGCTTCGGTAGCTGGCGGCTGTTCTTCATCTTATGCAATTTTCTCTGCAGCAGAACAAAAAAAAACATTTTACATATGTATATATTTTGTTTGCCACAGTAACTTATTCTACTTTAACCCAACTGCTAATCTCAATCTAAAAAAACTGCACATAGATGTTCTTCTTTATTTACCCTCCTCCTTCTGACCCTCTTGCACAAGCAAATGACCAAGACTGTCAGGAGAACCACAACCAGGCAGCCAACTCCAATTATGACCCACATCCACCAGCTGAGCCCCAGCAGCGGACCAGCATCGGTTTTACCGTTAGATGGACCTTTAGGTTTACCTGGTCAACCATGAGAACAGACCACAGCAGAAAACAAGGATAATAAATCATATATTCATACACATCCGGTGTAGAATCACTTACAGCAGTATGTGTTCATGGCATGCACACACACAAACAAACACAAGCAATATGTGCAATTGACGCAGGTTGGTTTACCCCCTGTCTTTTGGCCACGAGTAGGCTTTGATGCAGTTGTTGTTGCAGGTTTTGGCTCTGAAACCAAAAACATAGCATTTTATCTCTAGCTGCATCCACAGATGTTTGCTATTATTGTGATAAAAACAAATGCAAATGCTTTGGTAGAGGGTTGTGTCTCACCTTTGACTTTAATTTCTAGGTCCTCACTGTGTGTCTCCCCCCCATGGGAGAACTTGCACTTCCAGGTCCCTGATTGTTTTAGTATAACAGTCTCTGATCCTTTGTGTTGATTTCCATCTGGGCTCAACCACTGCACAGCAGGGTCTGAGTTCAGACCTTTTACCTTACACTGCAGCGTAACCTCACTGCCCAGCCGGAAATCATCAGAGGGGCTGGCTGACACTGACACAGACAAGGACAACAGACGGGAGCGAGAATACTGTGTGAGCATCACAGAACAAAAGAAGAGGCAATGCTGAACAAAAGACTTCACTCAGATCATTAGGAACATGACAAACTCCTGTGATATGATAGGCAGAGAAATCTGAAAATATATCATGGCACTGGTCGGTTTTACAGTCTGGAACATCTGAGGGTTGCTCCATCCAGCTCAGTTTGATCTTCAAAGAAAACACTGCTCAGTTTGTGAAAAGAAGTTCAAAATATGGAGATTTTTATAAAGTTTGAAAAAATAACCGTAATGAATCATAATGAAGAGTACAGTTTACAAGATATTTAGGCTAGCAGATAATAGAATGGCAAAATAAGGCAGAAACATTGAATTTGTACTGTTTCTAATGTTGTAATTTTTTTACACTTACAAGTAACTACCTATCAATAATAAGTTACTATTTAATTTTCCCCAGTTCGGACAGGTGAGATATGACTGCACTAACATAGGAGACAGGAAATGTTTATCACTGACACACTGACACAGCTTGTAATGTGACATCTTCACTTTTAGAGCATTTTGAGAGTGTCTAGCAATACATTATCCAGTTGTATGATGGGAAATGTAGGGTCCAGTATTTATGACTCTGGAGCCATACTAGGGGCCAGAATCGGGATATTTTTACTCTTCTTTTTTAAGTCTGTCTCTTCTGAATCCCTCAAGTTTCTAAAGATGTGATAGGAACTTACAAAAAAACATGTGTGTGTGCGTGTGTGTGTGTGTGTGTAAAAGATTGATGTTAATGTGTTTTAATCTGTTACATTAAATAGCACAAAAATATTTTTATGAAAAAATATTATGTTGTCAATAATTTCTTTAACCATTTGGTACATTCACCTAAAAAATCCCTAACAATAAAACTTACCTGTTACGATAAACTGTCTTAAATTTTCTAGAATTACTTTAAAAAAAAATTCTATTTCAAAATCTTGAATTAATAAAAGTTGCTGTAGGGTAAAAGTGGCATATTATTACTTACCATAATGGAGAGAGTACCGCCAATACAAAAAGAACTTTTTATCTCTGACTTAAAATCATATCTGTAATGATGACACTTATTTGTCCTTAAAGTAGTTCAAAGGACTGTTTTCAAATATTAAGATATATATTTTTTGTGTCTGTCTAATGCTTACTTGAGACCACAAGTAGTGTATGGCCATGAGCTGTCCCATCTGCCTTGCAAGTAAACTGTCCAGCATCAGTTTCCTTCACGTTGCGAATTGTCAGACTTGTAGACCCCACAGATGACCTTTTTGCAATACCACTTGTGGCTGATGCAGAAAACACATGCAGTTTAATTAGCAACAGTAAAGTCCTTAAAACAATATATTGTGCTGTTGGTAGTGATACCTTTACGAGGGAGCCCCTTCATCACTTTATGAGCAATCAGTTCGTCTCCATGTTTCCACTCCAGGCTGCTGCTGTATGTGTCGGCCCCACACTCTAAAGTGATGATGGGCATTCCTGCTTTTGTGATCGTCACTTTGTTGGCAGCAGCACAGAATGCACCAAAGAACACTGAAAAGAGAGGATCATATTCATGAAGCACACTTAACTTTGTACGATATATTCACAGGAGATTACAACAAACTCTGAGCATTAAGACGAGGACAAACTAGTTTTAGTGCAATATATTTTCATTACTTTGCATTGGAGACTCATTTGCCAAATATAAAGTTAAAGGGCATTTTATCAGGGTGAATTTAAGGACTTTGTAAGCATCTGGGATAAGAAAAAAAAGCACAACTGCAGCTTTTTTCTTTGGTAGATTAGAAGAAAAGGCAAGGGCATATTTAAATCCAGGTCACTGGCAACTCTTAAGGAGTGTTTGTACTCACCAAAGCCAAACCACACAACTGTCTTCATCTTGAATGTTGAATCTAAGGGGATACAATACAAATAAACATTTTTGGCAAGACGAAACTATTTGAGAAAAATATTTTATGCAGTTGGAAATGCAGATTTCTAGGTTAGAGATACCACACACAGCTTCTGTTTCAGACGAGCGACGTGATCCTTTACCACTAAGACTTGGGTCTACTTCCTTCCTCTCAGTGTCTCAAGTATCAAAAAATTTAAATAAGTTTTATTGCTGTACATGAAGAAATGAACTTTATGTTACTACAACTTGCCAGTATTTTTTTTAGGGATTTCTGTATTTAATAAACACGTCAATGATGCATGGTAAAATGCTTTATTGTCGTATCCGGTCCAAAATAATCTCATGCAAAGTCTTTTTAAAAAGCAATATTTTTGTAATTAATAAGGCAAATAAATTAAAGAAATTCTTATAAATCTTCTGGGTTAAAGGGAGAGGTTCAAGTTATTTCTAAAGGTTTAGAAGTTAAATTCTGTGAGCTAAAATACATTTATCTATTTCAACATTAACAAATAATAGCTTTGCACTTTAGTCATGTTGGATGGCCAGAACATTTAGGACTATTACAAAATCAGACACAGAACATTTCATACGTTACCTACACATAACTGTATCAAAATTATTCTTAAGACCTATTTTAAAAATTTTAAATATATTTAATGTCATTTACTGAACAATAATCATATATTAAGACTGCATAAAAGCTTTAACCCTTAAATCAGTCTGTGGCATTGCTGAGCGAATTTTTCTTCTTTCATGTTTGTTGAAGAACCTTAAACCTGGACTACCACACTGGTTTCTAGAAATAAATGTAACATTTGCACAGACACAGGACAGATCATGGCCACCTGCACATCGCCAAAATCTGTACATTTTATTCAGTTGGTTGATCCGTCATGTTAAATTTAAACATCAAATGAAAAATAGTTTCTGAATGGTCAAAATAAATCCAAAATTTTCATTTTACAATTTAAAAAATGTTTTTATAATGTAGTTTAAGATCTTACCTTGTTATAGGGGCAGTACAAGCTTTTGTGTGCTTTTTTTGAAGACCAAAGTCTTTTCTTGTCCTCTCTGTACTTGACTTCATCGAAAACAAAAGCACAAGGATGCAAAAACTGTAGAAGGCGGAAGAGATCTAGAGAGAAACCTACACTTTGGAAAGTTGTAGGCCAATGCAAACCCAAGTTCTTTTTTTTTTTTGTGGTTTGTGCTTCACGCCTGCACCTTCTCACAAACAAGGCCTGGGATTTTGTAGATAGTGGAGTTGTTTAACTCCTCAGCTTTATGTGACTTTATAGATAGTCACAAGAAGCTGAGTGATTTTCTGTAAATCATAATTTAGTGATGTGAAAGTGTTGTTTAACCCCATAAAACGGAAGTCAGAATGACAGAAAGACATTTTTTTTATTTGCCACAGCAGAAGTAACAAAGGATTTGTTTGCAAAATAAAAACAAAATAAAATTAAAATCACCCAGGCATCACCCTCACCAAACTTTAAAGAAAAAAAGAGCTGATTTGGTGTTTAGACTTTATTTCCTTTTTGTTACACACATTTGAGCTGTCATTTGTTTGAATTTGTTTTACATTTCCTCGTAATGGAGCTTAACTGTCTTGACTTTACTGAAACCAGGGAGGAGGAGTTTACAGATGACACCAGGCTGCAACGGTCCAATGAAAGAAGAGGGGGCTGGAAGCAACATACTTTGCTGGGGAGGGGCAGTGAGTACTGATGGCAGTGGAAATCAATAGTCAGGACATGGATCAACGTTGATAGGTAAGCAGACTTATTAATACGGAGTGAATGGATTGAGCGACCAAAGTGGCTCTGAAGTCTGGGGTCTGTTTCATGAAGCAGTTTTTTCTGAATTCTCTGGATGCTTTTGCTGAGTACAACAGGTGTTTTAACAGATTTCAGATGGTTCTCATTTTACTCTGCATAACGTCCAGGTGACAGAGCCTGCTTCTCTGAACAGGCCCACAGCTTGTAACCAGTGGATCAAAAGAGCCCCTCCCCCTGACACCATATCTGTACATCTGCACCAATTTATTTAACTGTGTATATATGCAAGATTTATTTACACTTTTGTCAGTCGTGAAGCGTGCCAGGGCATTTGTAAGAGCTCGGTGGGGTGCGACTAAGAATGCTGTCCTGTGTGTTCGTGTGAGCATCCACATTTCTCCACCTTTGTCCCAAGCGTAATGCCCTTTGCCTCATTCAGCCACTCTCCTGTAGAAGTAGAGGTATCCCAGGTCTTTGGGCGGTTTCTCAGAAGCACACACCTTCTGATCGTTGAAGATGACCCACCTGTGAAACAGAAAGAGCCCTCGGTTCACAAAGAGTTCTTAATAACAGGAAAGTTATGGGTTTAATTACATTCACACAATTTAATGTTTTTTTTTAAATTAACAGTCCTTAATGGAAATATTTGAACACACAGTGGTCATTTTTGAGGAATCTTATGTCATTCAGGTTATATGTTCATCCACAAGAGCAGATCATTTAGGGATCTTTTCTATTATCAAAAGATTAAATAAAAAAGCTTTAAACCTCAGTTTTATGACTGGTTAAACACTTGCACTGTAATCACTTCAGCAGCAGTGATTGTTGAGGTATGGTGCCCCCTACTGACGCACTATAAAATCAGCTCTTTTATTAAATTTGAGGATGATTTTTAAAGATTTTTTAACAAATAAATGAACAACTGATTTAAGAACAAAAACATTTACTTTGTGAGACTTTTTCATTGAAAACATTGGAATATGCTATCAGCATGAACAGAAGGGAAATTCATTTTTATTTCACAACCTGGGACTTGCAATCATATTTTAAACGTTCTAAATTTTTTGATAAGGTGGTTCTGATTTTTTAATGACATATTGGGGCTTTAAAATATCCCTTTAAGATAGAAACATTAGTGAAAAACAAAAATAAAAACACTTACTGCTGATCCTTCTTGATGTGGCAGACATAGTGGCCGCACATTGTGCTTGTCCCCATGTGACTGATGAATGCAAACAACTCATACTCTTGATAAGGGAGAGAAACAACAAGTTGAGTTACAATTAGAAAACAAACATAATTTATATTATGAAATAAGAATTTAATGGTTCCTGGAAGAACATTAGGTCCATATTTCACGTTTCTGAGCACATCTTTGCAGCTAATTTGTGAGAACACATTCTGACATTCTGTCTATCATGAACGCCTCCTCTCTTATCCTTCTCTTTGAGACTCACTGCCTGGTCCATCTCTGACACGAGGCCCAGGCGGAGGATCTCTGCCACCCTCACTCTCTGCGGCTGAGCGACCGCCTTCAGAAACATCCATGGACTCCAGGTCATCCAGGTGGGAGAAGATCCAATCCACTGCCCGGTCCAGGACATTACTCTGGGAAACATAAAAACGGTAAAAGGGACATTAGAGAATCTCAACAAATGCTGCTTATGGTCAAATATAAGTTGTCTGAGAAGTCTATTTTGATTTCATAACTGCTTTTTTTTCATTTAGGGGGTTTAAGATGATGCATGCAACATTTTTTTTCAAAGGCCTGTCATCAGATTATAAATATGTTGCAAAATATAAGGTAAATGATACTTATTTTGGACATACAGTACCAGCAGACGGACGCTTCATTGATACATTTACGATTTATACATACTATATTTCTTCGTTTTGCTGCAATACTTTAATTTAAAGTTCTCTTCTATGGGGGACGAATCTCTT
>JAQNCA010000030.1:9002196-9026598 GCA_029783725.1 Acanthurus tractus
ATTTATACATACTATATTTCTTCGTTTTGCTGCAATACTTTAATTTAAAGTTCTCTTCTATGGGGGACGAATCTCTTGCCACTGCTTCTAGGACAGCTTAGCTTAATGCAACTCATGCTTGTTGAGGTGTTAAGGCTATTTGTTAAAATACAGACCCAGAGACTCCAGTGAGGATGTATTTGAATGCACCACACTGCACCACTAAAAACTCTTTTCAGGTAATCTGGTTTCAACATGGCCACCAACTCACAAACTTATAAATGTTACTGCTTTAGAGTAAACTAAAATATGTTTTTAACATTTCAGGTATAATTACAGGCAACGCAATAACAGAATCTTACTTCACATTTAATCGGCACTGCCTTGTGTGACATTTTGGATCTGATTTTTGTGAACATGGTGTGTGTGCTGGACAGATTCATTTACAAGGTGCAGAGGTTAACTAATTTTTATGCAAATTCAGCTATGTCAACTGGTCCTTCAACTCACAGTGCTGTATCCATCATGCACCTGCGCCAGATCTCCTACTCTCCACAGCAAATGAAAATGAACCATCATTGGACATCCAGATCCAGTGTGTCTGCATTATTACAGTGGCTAAGCATGACAGAAACCTGGCTGCATGTCTGCCTGAACACCACATTTCTGCTCTGTACTCTCAAAGTTCTGCTCTTAGGGAAGTATTATTATTATAGAAAAACACCCCATTTCTGAGTGGAAGGAATTTGATTCTAACCGTGGCTCGAAGTGCTTTGGTTGCCTGGTCTCGGCTGAAGCCCATGGAGACGATGGTTGCCAGGTGCTCCTCAGAGAGGCTCTCTGTGGGTGTGGTCCCGGGGCCAGAGCTGCAGCCTGGCAACACCAGGGGGGCCGAAAAGTCTGCAGCCAATCAGAGGAGCACATTAAGAGTTAGAAGATCCTACAAACCGATTGATGATTTGCTTATAGGGAAATTCCACCCGCTTTGCACACCTGGATCATCCATATGGCTCATGATCCAATTCATGGCAGCATCGATTCCAGTGTTTCCAGTATAGTACACTGCTTTCCTGCAGGCCTCCAGGGGGAATCCCATTTCACATAACTGGGACACTGTGGAGTCATCGAGGACTGGAGCTGAGAATGTGTTAATGGGGAAAGAGTTAAATTACTTGAATAGACTGTCCATCAAAGTAAGTGTGTTTCAAATTCCACACTTGCTGCTGGTGGTAACAATCTCCCTTAAAAAATAACAAAAGGCAAAATAATAAAAAAAAAATATACAGAAAAGTCAACTTATATAAGTCAAAAATCAGAATGATTAAGATGTTGCTTCTTTAATTATAAGCATAACTCAAATCACTTTACGTTATGCAAAAGTAAAATGATAAAAAGGCAACGGAGGGACTCAAGAAACACAAAAGGCAGAAAGAAAGAAAGGAGGAAAAAAGAGCAGACTAATAAGAGTGTCACAGAGGAAGTAGGAACAGAGCAGAAAGACAGACAGACTAACACAGCAGTGGGGAGTAGAGCGAGTCGTCCTCCTCGTTGCCATGGGAACCCAGGATACCTTTAACCTCCACGTCTGGGGTCATGAGTGGGGGTGGGGCCACCTCTGGGAGAAGCTCCTCCCCTGGCTGCTGGCCAGTTGCAAGAAGCCCGCTGAGGTCCAGAGTATCAGGAACGTCAATGCTCACATCTGTTCAAAAGAAAATTATACAGTATTAAAAAGATGTTTCAATTTTTATCTTTTACACATTTTAAACACTAACATTTAATAATTTATCTTTCTCACCCAGTTTCTTGGGAACCCAGTCAAGGCCAAAGGTGAACTTCTTAATCTGGATGACCAGGTGGTCAGGGAAAGAGGCAAAGCGGGTCGTTCTGACAAAAGAAGGAAAAGCTATGAATTTACAAATCAATTTTCAGATTTGTTTAAGTCAGTCATTTTCAGAATGCGTCTCCGTCTCTTCATACTTGGTAGCAGTAGTCTTGGTCTGCACAGCTGAGCTCCAGAAGTCTGTGAGGACCTCTGGTTCACTGAGGGCTGCCATGCAAGCTGTGAAAGGGATCTGTGCACGCACCGTGGGGGCTGATGAGTCCCCCTCCTCACGCCGGCGTTCTGCCTCCTGAAGCTCTTCTGTTTGAGAAATGTGGAGATGTTTGAAAAACAAGAAGCTGCACACAACTGTGCTGAAGACATCCAATCAATGCTGCATGTTGGTGAAACAAACCGGGACTACACTATGCCCCCGTTTTAAACGTATTATCCTACACAAAGAGCACTGCTGAGCATGCATAGGGTTGGAAATGGAACTGAACATTGTATCAGCCCTTCACCTGTGTTGGTTGCCTGGTCCATCGGCACAGGCAGCTGGACGATGTAATCCACCCGCTGTGTGTACTTGGCTTTCTGTGATTGCTGACACACAATCCTCTCCTCCACCAGGAACCTAAAGGCTTCAGATGGGTTGGTCCCAGAGCGACAATTCCTCTGTGGTGCAAAAAGTATAATAGTGTAAAAGAAATGCTGAGGAGAAAAAAAAAACAGAAGCAGAGTCGGAGTATTACTTTACCTCCACCATGTTTATGAAGTGCAATAAAAACTCCTGAGCGTCCTGTTGTCTATTGGTGGAGAACTCTGGGTGGCCCCGCCCAACAAGTGCTTTGAACATTTGTGGTGCTATGCCAATTTGGTCTCCCTGTAATGAAGAACAAACAGTCTGATTTGTCAGTGGTGAGTGCTGATGTTAGGTGGATCATATTTCCATTTATTTATGAGAGTAAATCCCATGCATGAGGAGTATCTTTTAAACCTCAGACTTGGAAATCCACTGTGACTGACTGTTTTTTCTTACCCTGGGTTCAGATGCACCATTTTCATCTCCAGGGTCTGGTGCTGGTTTGGAATACTCTCCTGACAACAGACCGTAGCCAAGCTTGGCTCTGTGATAAACAAACAAAGCTAACATCGCTGCACATCCAACAATATACCAACATCTCACACAGGAGGAGGATTGGATATAAGCCTAAATACATTTTTGGCTTTAAAATAGCATGGTGGAATGTCTAAATAGAAATCAGTGTGGGGCTAAAGAGGTGTGTGTACAACGACAAAAGTAGATATTGCTTAGAACTGGACCACACACACATCAAATATGACAGATTTCAATTTAAGTGGAAACATAGGATTATCGTGTTAAATATGTAGCTACACTAATCTTCATCATACATCTTTCAAAACAAGACACAGCTTATCACTCAAAAGTTTCAAGTTACTGCTAAGGATATAAACAGGAGTAGGCCAGACCAAGGTTTCACTTTTGTTTTCACAATGAGAGGCTCTGCCAGCTAAGATGAGACACAGTAAAAGCAAACCTCTTTTTTAACGGCATAAAGCTAAAATGACACAAAGCTAAGCGTCAATATAGGTTCTGTCTAAACCCTCCTGATATCAATAGAGCATTTCAATTCAGACGGATAACCCACATTAAACATAAAAATCACATTTTGAAAAAGACCTGCCAGGAAAGGAGTCCATAATCGCCTTTACAGCTGACAGCTGGCATGCTATGAGTAGGCTTGTGTGCATTTATCTGGATGTTTTCTTTCATCTATTGTGCATGATGGCGACATTTTCTTGACAAAATGGGACAAAGCGAGGTGTGTGTGTGTGTGTGTTTGAAGGTTTGTGTGTGAAAGTTGTGCTATAGGAGAAAAGGTATGCAGAGAAAGCACTCTGGAATTTTTAAAATTTGTCCATGGTTTGCAGTAGCACTGAGGGATGTTTTCAGACAACACAATGGCAACACAATGCTTGTCACAGAAAATAACCAGACATTAGGAGACAAAACTCACACTTGGGTTTTAAAGTCTTGGGTGGGGTCGCTTGGGGCGTCATCTATGATCTTGTCAATGTTAGACACATACCTGGAAGGCAGAAGTAGAAGAATATAAAGCATCTCCTTTAAGTTTAATATCTTGCTGTTATTACTGGATCATAAGAAAATGTTATTCTTGTCTAGAGGCATATTCAAGAAAAAGAGTCATCTTAACTGCTGTATTAACTAATTAGATCGCAATATTATAATCACAGTCTGCAATAAGCATTAATATTGTCTTTCATCACAGAAAGTGACATTGCCACCGTAACTGGGAGGAACAGGATGAAAGATGAGAGCTAGAGGGTACTGACTTGCTCTGGAAGTCTGGAACGGTGAAGAGCACTTGCATGACAGAGTTGAGGTAGCAACTGTTGCCCAGGTTCTTCATGCCAGTCAAGCCGGGGCCAAACAGGGGTCGCAAGGTGGTCCCTGACTCTTGGATTACCTCCCACTCCCCCACACGCTGATTCACAGCAATCTCCAGCTCTGTCATTGTCCGCTCAGTCTGAACATTCAAAAACATGAGGGTATGAAGAATGCCGAGTACCAGCAACTAAAATTCTATGTGGCAGCATTATAAAAGCCAAATTTTGAGAATGATGAGTAAAATTAGCAATACAAAATAGTAATGACAGCAGCCAGTGGAGGACGAAACTGTAAACATATCATCACAGCACTAAGTGCTGCATTTTGTCTTCAGTGCATTTTGTCCTCCTATGGTAGCACAATTCTTCCACCCCCTGTCTGTGCAAAATCATTATGTGTGTGTGGTGATACATTAGCAAGACAAGAAACAACATCACAGTACACACTGAGTTGTACGGAAACAGTTGTGCAGTCTGCAGGTGAATGAGAGGCAAAGCAGGTGGCAAAAGAATTAATGACAACAGAAAATTAGAGTAGAAGCAGGTGTGGAGGGAAATGTCTGACACTGGGGAAGTAGGTGGATATATTAATGGATATGCTGTACAAGCAAACAAAGAGAGATACTGCTGTGTTATTACAGTCAATCAGTAATAACATTATAATAATCCCTTAACGATGTCATGACATAAACCAACCTAAGTAATAAACAACAATCAACTAGCTTTTTTTATGCTCTCCTTCACAGAGACCCTTTGTATCAAAGAAAAATGATTAAAAAATACAACTTTACAGTGATCTGTTAAGCTGTAATACGAGCGTGTTTATGACCAGGCCAAGCACCACCAAACTCATAGTACACTGACCACCAATAGAAAAATTTAGGCCTTGTTTGTGTGCCGTGATGCAGTGCTGTCTTGCTGTTGAAGGTTTTCTGGATTTTTAGCAAAAGAGAACACAACAGCTATTCCTCTCAGTTTTCAGAGGTTGTGAAGCACCAATTTAAAAAAAAATTGACTATCTGAACTACACAGACAGCCCAGATTTTTAAGACAATCTTTCCACTGATGAACTATTTCTTTAAGTGCTTTTGGCTATCTTACACTTTTTCTGAATAATTGACTGTGTACTCAATGTTTGCTTTATGAAGCAGAGGCAACCACACATGTGTAAAGGCTCCCAAAAAAAGGAAACGAAAATAAAATCAATATTTCTGAACAAATTTGTAAGACTGCAATGGTAAAGTAGAGGGTTAAGCAATAATATCAGGAGGAACCTGATCCTACGTTGAATATAATAAAGCAGTGATAAGATGATTAAGTATCTACAATTGCCTATTAAAATATAAGACAGACAAAAATACAAATAAATAGTTAAAACAAACAACTTGCCTTCTCCATTGTCATCATGTCGATACCAAAATGAGTTAGGTGCTCCGGTAACTTGGAATCCAGTACCATGTCATCCTCATCATAGGAATACACATCTGGATATCCCAAACAGTTGAAGTTATTTAGGGCAATGAAACACCACACTTCAAATAAATGCACACACTGTATAAATTCCAACAGAGATCCACCATCATCCACATAAAGTATTACGCCCTCTGTAATTTAAGTTTGGCCCAAGTCACATTGAGTTATCTCTCTGAGCAGTCAAAAAAATGTCAGAGTGGTTTAATATGCACAATTAAGAGTTGTTTTTAGTGAGCAATAGTAGTGAGGAGAGAGGTTCACATCAGACTCTAAATGGACAAATGAAACATATGCAGGTATGTTTACATGCTGCCTAATGTGCTGTATCTTGCCTGTTATTTAGCTATTCAGCCTGCAAACTGAAGCTTACAGTTCATTATTTCCCCAGTGTATGTGATTGACGGCTCATTCGAGAACAAGAGGTGTGTTTATGTGTAACAGTTTGTTAAGAAGGTGTCTTTAGCAAAGCAAATGCGGGTTGTTGTTCGAAGTCCGTGGCTCTTGTGTTGTGTAGCTGCTGTCTGACAGTCGGACACTAAAACCATCTAACTGCTTATTGCTTTATTTAAACATATATCAATATGACTCAATTTGATTGGCTGTGTGGAACAAGTTCTCTGTTTTAAAAAATGCCACTAATTTCTGCTGAACTTCAATGATTGTTACCCTAGAAAAATCTCTGTGCAGCTGCTTACCTGCTCCATCAGGAGTGATGGTACCCAGTTTGACTGCAAGCGGATATCCTGTTTCCTGGAAATGCAAAAGGGCGTGGTTGTTGCCCCCTGAGCCATCAAAATACCTTCGGCCACACAGCACTTTTCCATCTGTCAGGTTCATCCAAAGATTTTCCTGGAGGTCACACACTTCACATCGCCAGCCACTAAAATGTGGAAAAGACAGCAGCATTAATAGATTAATGCAACAATAATTTGGATTATAAATTGCACTACAAATTTTTATTATTATCACAAATACAAAATTATTACTGCCCAAAAAATTTTTTCCACTGAAACTAAAAAAGTTCTGCAGCAAATTGAGATAGATAATTTGAAGCAGAATACAATAGAGGTTTTGTTTATACATTTCCCTAATCTATGATGATTTTTAGGATGAAGAAAGAGCTGTGACCAAATATCTCACCTAGGAGGGATCTTGACTCCATTGTCAAGTTGTTTGAGGTCAGGGGCATGTTTTGACTCCTGTCTCACCTCTCCATCCCACTGTTGCACTTGTAAGGTATGAGACACTGAGTCTGCTGCCATAATACCCGCCATTGACAGGGACACCTTGAGAGATGGCAAATGAATCCAAAGGAACAAATTAGATCTGACTAACAGCTTCTTGTGAAAGTGAAATTAACTATTTATTCTCCGTAAGTCGACAAATCTGTGTATGAGGACTAATATATTAACTATCTGTGAATACTGCCTGTGTTTCCAGCCACCCTCCTCTCCATGTCTGTGTATTAGTGAGAGCTATCACAGCACTTTTTGTGCTTTTTCAAAGTGTAAAAATAATAACATTTCTCGGATTAGAAAAACACACTAGAAATCTCACCCGCTCTCTAACAACGTCAGGCATGGTATCAAGGTCCTCTGATGTCACTTCCTGTCTGTCAGGTAAAATGACCACCTTTACATCCTCGTCATACTGATCCTGATCCACATCAAAACCTCCTTCAATCCCTGGACAGACCGGAAACAAGAGAGGATGACATGGGTCAGTCTCAGAAGAGGAAACTTGTATGATCTGTGTTTGTATTGTCTGATGCTCTCACCTATTGCCAGCCTAGTGGGCTTTTTCTTGGGTGGGTGCCCTGATCCAGAGTTTTGATCATCTTCCTTCTGAATAACATAGGATACCAGTAGATCCTGATTAGTTAGTTGACTTTTGAATTGAGAAAAGGGTTAGTGCTGAAAGTGATGAATAATTTAAATATTTTCCAGTTGACTACGGATTTAAGGAAAATAAATTGTACAATAGAATGAGGTGTCCACCTTAGCCTTACGAGTCCGTTTGATATGAAAGTAAGCCCTCTGGCCAGTTCGAGCATGGTGTCTGTCCACATACTGACCCCCAAAGCCCAGGAAACTGTTCATGCACACATACAGGCCCCCTTCGCTCTCCTGAAAAGAATACAGAGGCAATGTTCAATAAAACAAACTGTTCCTGAAAAAAAAAATAAATAACTGAGAGGCTAAAGATGGAGGCAATGTGAGTGTAAGTGTAGAATATTAAATTACCTCGGTACTGTATTTTAGCCTACTAGCTTCCCTGACAGTTTGCTAGTGACAATTACGCTGAGTAGAGGTTTAATGTTATCTTATCCAAGGAAACTTTAGCATCGAGATTGAGATTTTATGGGCTAAATTGCGTAAAATGTATAAAAAGTCGTACAAGAGTTGTGACCTTATTACAACTAAGTTAGCTAGCTAGTATGACAGCATACTTAATTTCACTTGCATAGCTAGGCTAACGAGCTAGTGTAGACAAGTTTCCATTACAGTGCATTATTAGCTTAGCTTGACGCTAGCTTGCTAGTTAGTTGAAACAGAAAGATCTAAGGACCCAGTACAAGGAAGGAGAACGCCACTGACAAAACGTTACATTTGACAAAAACAAGATCGGGTGCAGTAGAATTAGAAATGAAACAACGCAGTTTGCTTGCTGACGTTTTGATTTATAAAGGGAAGATGGCTCACCGGCGAGGAAAATGACAAGGCGCATTCGTCTTTGTGGACACGGTCCCCGGGCTTCGGAACCCGAATTGTGGACAAAACCGACATCAAAACCTCACCAACATCCGCCATGACAAGCTAGCTAGTTCCGCCTTACAATGGGACTATTGCTCCTCTTATTTTGGACCCCCAGCCTCTTGACACCCCGGCTTGGAAGAGTATCTGTTGTCTGGCCCGTCTCGTACTGTCTCTGTTTGGTTGAATGAATCATGAACTGCTGCCTTGTGTTGAGGAAAGGCCGAACGAACTCAGTTGCCCGCACGCCGATGGGGCTGCGCCTCGTTACCGTAATCTGTACGATAAACGCACCCTATATATATATATCATCATATATATCCCCGTTAACTAGAGTTTAGTCACTGCTTCGTAGTGTCTAAAATTAAGAAAAATCCCTAAAATGCAAGTTTGTGTGTAGCGGTTAACGTTTTCACCTTTTTCTGTATGCCGATTAATTTATTTCAAACTGTTTTTCAGTGTATTTACGGTAACGTCCGTTGAAACCAACTAACTGCTTCCTCTCGTGGCTACATCCAAATACTGCAGCCTGACTTGCTGAATAATAATCTGTTGAACACCTCCGTCGCATTAATTAAATAGAAAAAGTCTAACTTACATTTGGCTTAGTTTAAACACACAAAATGATCAATTCGTTAACAAGAATCGCTAGTTAATGCATCACATGAATAGATAGTCCCTACCTTCCTTGAATGAGAGGAAACTTTCCTCCTTCTTCCCCCAAACATCCCCATAGTCCCTCCTCTTCTCCCGACTGCGTCTCCTTCACAGGGTTGTTGCTTGGACCATGGCGCTGCACTCTGGTTATTTCACTGTATACGTGGCGTTTTATTTTGTTGCTATTGCATTGCTTAATTTTACCTCAGCAGCACAGGGCACTGGTGGCTCTAACGCTCTTTCACTTTTGCAGCCGTATGATTTTTTGTATTACAGCGGAGTACGTGCTTATTTTGGTGAGGAGTGGCTGAAGGCTGCGGAGCTGCTGGAGAAATCAGTCGTAACCAAAGAATCTCTGCTCAGAGTCCGCAGACAGTGTCGTGATGACTGCGAGGCAGCAGGGAGACGGGCATTTAATAAACTAGGTAAGTGGATGCCTATAGTTTACTTTTTGTTTGTGTGTGTTTTGAGGTTAAGTGTTGCAATTTAGTCTTCTTTCATTCAGTCAATGTTGTGCTGAAGTGATTGTTATGGTCTTTTTTTTATAGTAATAGATGATCTTTCTGTGTGAGCACATGAATGATAAAACAGCTCACACACAGACAGTAGTAGCATGTCCCACAGCTTATGATAGAGGTCCCCAAACTTTTTTGCCTCATGGCCTCTTTATATTAAGTCATGTTTGCCTGTAACCTTTATAATATGGCCTGATTGTAGATCAGCTGTCGGCACAGCAGTTCAATCAGAGTGACGCTTTTCCTTCTTTCTCAGCTTTAAATAATTTCTTTGGCAAAGTTAGAGGGGAAAAGTAATCAGTGTTTTAGAGAAAAATCGAATTAAATAAACAGAATTTTGTGTTTTGTCATAAATATTTAAATCCTTTTAATCGTCTTGTGACCCATCAGATATATTTTGGAGCTCATTTGGGTATTGTGGGACTTTCCGGCATATAAAATGGATACATTAATGAAAATATTTAGAAACACACACCACACACTCCTGTTTAGTTTTCATATATAGCTTGTATTGTTGTTTTAATTACAAACTTAGCAGCTGACCTAACGGCAACAGTTGAAATAAGGCTTTGTCCAACACTGTCAAATTTAAAGCAATGTTGGTCTTTATGCATTGTCCCTGTAAGTGAATTAATAAATAAATTTAAGCCCACCATATGGCCAAATAAACTGCCTGGAACTTCAGATAATTACCGGTGGTAAACAAGATTACTACTACTAAGTTTCTGAGTGTGTGACATGTGTGAAGACACATGTGCTGCAAATACCAAACAGGAGGAAGTATAGATTTCAAACACATCAGGCGACAATGCATAAACAATGTCAGTCATAAAGATATTATCATCTCTTGTACAAATGATACATTCGATGATATATTTCATTGAATGTAATGATCCTTTTCTTCTGTACTGTTAGACTCTGAAGAGGGGAGCCTCTGGGACCTCTGGGTCTTGGATTGGGTGCAGCAGAAGGCCGAATGTTTGAGGTTCTGTATGGGACGCTCTGTCACACTGGCAGGACAGCTCCCCGTTTCTACAGACATAGAATATGAATTTGGCAGTCGCAATCCTTACAACTTTCTTCAGGTCACATATTATAAGGTACTGTAAGCAATTCTTCAGGCAGCCAATAAGGTCTATAACTTAATAATAATTGTTTATTTTACATTATCGCAGATGCGCGTACACATGACGCTCCTGTCTGTCTATGACATGCACACTTTCCTCTTTCTGCACATCAGTTGGAGAAGTTGCAGAAGGCGGCGTCAGCAGCTCATACCTACTTTGTGGCCAACCCCAGTCACCTGGAGATGAGGAACAACATTGAGAAGTACAGACGGATGGAGGGAGTGACTGAGGAGGCCTTTCAGGACAGAGAGATGGAGAATGAAAAACACTGGGTGAGAACAGGAGGATGATGTCTTTGCAAAGGAGAGGGGAAGGAGCTGCAGTAGGTATTATGTACACTGACTGCTGCAGTAGGTACATTTCCATTTACAGAAAACATATAGTTTAATTTCTATAATCTGCACTGGTTTTCTGGTTCATATGATGCTGGAGGGAGGACAGTGATAAATTACATCATTGTAGGGAGTTCAGTTCGAGCCACAGATGTACTATTTTTCACTTCTATTTAGGAATAAGTTCTTAAGCTCTTTATTTAAATTTTGCCTATAACCTTGTGAGGGAGCTGAGTTTTATGCAGAAGTACAGTATGTTACTCTATATTGGTAAACAGGACTGATTTATTGGGTCAACACCATAACATCGTTTTCTATCTGCAGGATATATTTTAGCAGTGTTAGTGTGCAGAGACAGCCACTGCTTGAGGGACTAAAATCCTCTTCCTTTTTTCTTACTCATCAGTGTAATCTGTACATGGTTTACTTATTGAAAACGTCTGCCCGAGCAATTTCGCCTATTCAGACACACTTGTATATATAACGTGATTCAGCTTGTTTTAAACAGGCTAAAATGAGTTGTGTAAAGGCCTGCGCTTGAGTCTTGACATTTGCCTTTTTTTTTTTTTAATGAACAGAACAAGTCCACGTTTGTACATCTCATGTTTTTCTAACAAATGCCAGACAAGCAGAATCTTTTTCATTAATATATCTTTCTTCTTTCTCCCCTCACATACTGTCAAACCCAGGTCCTGTATGATTCTGCACTTCAGCAGGAGGCCTCCTCTGACTGGGTGCAAGTGGCAGAGAAATGGAAAGCGTGTGTGAATGAAACGCTGCGGCAGATGGAGGAGTGCAGGGTGCAGTGTGAGGTGGCCTCTCAGCGGCTGCCCGAGGACAGAGGAGTGGACAGCGTTGATGGCCCGTTCGAGAAGGCTGCGGGTAAAAAAATAAAAAAGGCTCCTTAACTGATCTTGTCTCTTCTGCAGAAAGAGAAAAAAGGGTAGCCAGTCACGGTGTTTCTTTTCTTTCCTAGCTCTTTCCCTCTCCCTGCTCGCGTGTCGGCAGTCCTGTGTGACTCAGGTAGCCACAAGACCGGGAAGAATTTCTTCTCAGGAGGACTTCCTGCCCACACAGCTGGAACATCTGCATATTGCACAGTTTAAAGGTCAGATGAGTCCAACAGGAGATTATTCCAGCCATATACAGTTTTATGTAGCACTCCATGTGTATCATCATTTAAATTTTCATGATTTCCTTCATTTTGAAAGTGCTGCTTTTTCTTATTTTGCATCACTGCTCCCCCACAGCTGGTGATATCAGAGGAGCAGTGCAAACTCTTCGCTCTCTTCTCCTGTTTTATCCCTCTGACAAGGACTCATTAGACAACCTGCAGCTCTACTCTGAAACACTGGGGGGAGACACAGAGTCACAGGGCACACAGCCTGCACAGGTACCACTTACTGGCCATGTCATTAAAATCATTCAAATGTAATATTCTGACTTCCTTTTAATGTTGTTGCTGAATCCATAAAAGGAAGTCAGTATTAACTGTCTAAACAAATCCACTTCAGACTTCAAATTTATGTTTCATTTCCTAACTTTTGGTTTTTACGACTACATGTTTTTATTTATTTGTCATTCAGGAAATAGTCAGATACATTAGTCAATCTTTGGAGGAGAAGAAGCTACTGTACTTTGGTATGGAAAACCTCGACTTCAGTTTCATCGATCCAGTGAGTACTAAGGCAAATGTATGCTTTTTGTGTGTGTGTGTGTGTGTGTGTGTGTGTACTCTACAAATTGCATCCACTCACGGAATGGTCTGTTTTTCCATTTAGGATCTTTGGACTCCAGAGGATGTTGTACCTGAATCACTGAGAGACACCTGGAGGTGAGTATGACGGGAGGAATTTTGTTCCAAGGGCTTCAACTAAAAAAATCGTGTGAAGTCAACTCAGTTTTGTTTGTGTTTCACTTTCAGAGCAGAAAAAGAGAAAATAACAGAGAAAATGAAAGAGGTGGAGCAGCAGGAAGAGGTGGATGATAGCGGGTTTTTTGCAGGTAAGATCTTATTCCCGCTTCAGCCTGTAGTTGTTTAGAATTTAATAATTTCCTCTGTCATCCTTTCTTATTTGTTCTCTCCCCAGGTGGTTCGGTCCCTCGAGTGGGTGTCACCATCACCATGGATGACCAGATGCTGAACGGGACCAACCGCGTGGTACTCGACGGAGTCATGACCGAGAAGGAGTGCAGCAGAATACTGCAGTTAGCCACAGTAAGTTCATGGTTGAGGGGTCAAGCTTTTCTCAGATTGCAACAGAGATGTCTTCATATACTTATCTCATCTCTGATAGGCTGCGGCATCTGCTGGAGATGGTTATCGAGGACGACGGTCTCCACACACGCCTCATGAGACGTTTGAGGGCCTGACTGTTCTCAGGGCTGTGAAGGTGGGGGAAATATAGAAAATCAAAGCAGAAATGTTACGTTTTTGACTCCGTGTGGCAAACCTGCACTTGAAACTGATTAGCTAGTGGTTGATTGAATTAGAGAAAGAACAAAGCGTTGTATAATGTTGATGTGTAGAGGTGATCTCATGTTTAAAAATGAATAGTGAAACTTTTTTAGTAACAATTTTAGTTGTATTGCCTTTAGGTAGTAAATATGCTCTTTTATTGTTTTATGAGCTAATTAACTCTATAAATGTAAATATTTGGATTTAAAGTAAATCTAAAAGTCTTGCTAGCTCTTTGTTGTTAAAAGGTTTGCCTGGCTGGGTTGTTTGCTGCCAAAGAGAATTTATGAAGTTAGTATTTCACATGAATATAATCTGAACTTTTTGTGCAGTTGGCTCAGGACGGCCTGGTGAACCAATCAGATGCAAAGCTATTACATGAACTGGGTGAGAGAGCCAGAGTGCTGCTGCACTCCTACTTCAGGAGCCCCTCAGGACTCTTTGTCTCTTTCACACACCTGGTCTGCCGCAGTGCAATCGCAGGTAACAGCTACAAAACGTGTCTCCAGTGGAGATCATCGTTGACCACGTGGAACTTAGACTTAAAGTGCAGTGTTTTCCAGAGTTCTGACCTTTTAAAGCCGTGGGCTTAAATGTGTTTTTTGGGAAGTGAAATTGTTTGTTTGATTTTCTTTGCCCTAAGGTGACCAGGAAGGCAGGTTGGACCTGTCTCACCCCGTCCATGTTGACAACTGTCTCCTTGAGCCGGACACCAAGCAGTGCTGGAGGGAACCACCAGCATTCATACACAGAGACCTCAGGTAGTGAAAATAATGTGATAATGAACTTAAACTCACAGCTTAACTGGCATTAACCACAATGGTTATTTGAAAGTTATTTCTCTCACACAGTGCCATACTCTACCTGAATGACAACTTTGATGGAGGAGAGTTGTTCTTCACTAACAGGGATGCCAAGACAGTAACAGTAAGTCACTTTTTAGACTGAAATGATTTCATTTTTTATGACTGTCACACCTGCTTTTTTATCAGATCTGGTGACTTTTTCCCCTTCTTCTACATACCTCCAGGCTCAAGTGAAGCCCAGCTGTGGTCGACTGGTGGGTTTCTCCTCAGGTCCGGTAAATCCGCACGGTGTAACAGCAGTGACCAGCGGCCGGCGGTGCGCGCTGGCACTGTGGTTCACAAAGGAGAAGCTCTACAGAGACATGGTGAGCATCATGACAGCAGCACACACCCCTGACCTCCTCCTGGGGTCAGACCTGTCTCTTCCAGTCATGTGGTTGTTCGTGTCATAACACCTGTGTTGGATAATATGACCAGCTGGAGTGTAATGCAAATCCGGTGGTTGTTTTCATATTTTCTCATTCACAATGCCCGCTCTGTTTGCACCATGTCAGAGTCTTTTAGGGTTTTATCAAATATCCACTTGGCATCAAGATAGATCAGTCAGTACCAATATCAGTTTGGCATACAAGGATGTCTAAGAATTATAATTGTGCTCATTTCAATAAATTCAATCATGTTTTGGAGCAAAATCTGTTGTTAAAATAACAGAAACACAAAGACATCACAGGAAAAGCCAGGAAAAGGCTTAATATTGTTGCTAACATTAAACATCATGCAGACTTCCTAATTCATCTTCACATCTTAACATTAAGACAGTTTAGCTGTTCAAAGGAGATAAAATACATTTTCTTCTAACAAATTAAATGCTGAATTCATAAGAAAAGACAGTAAAGATTCTTCATTTAGTTCAGTGTTTCTCTGTCAAAACTCTCTGATTCGTACAATCAGTCACTTACTTTAGCTGATGTTAGTCGAGTTTAGCAAGATATTGCTTAATAACTAATGACTGAGTCAGTTTGATGACTGTTAAATTTCTCTTTGTGTTCTGCCTTTAACTTACATTTTAACTTTTATCATTATCCCAGAGTTGTTTTAAAAAGCTACATACAGTGTTGGTGGATTGGTTTCATGTTTTCCATCTTAATAATTTATAAAAATCTGCCCGAGTTAATGAAAAAAACTGAATGTTATCTATGATAAACAGCACAGATGAACTTATAGGGGAAATAAACAATTAGAAAAGTATAGTGGGTCATAAAACATTTTTATATATTATAATCATAGAACAACTATTCAAGTGTTCACAAGAGTGCTATAATGCGGATAAGAGTTTTCTTTTTTCCTATTTCTTCTCTTTGCCTAAAAAAATGTGAAAAATGATAAATGTAAATCTTAAATGGAAAACATAATCATACAGTGTATAAAGCTGCAACAAGCAGAAAACAGCTGTGTATGCAGGGTAAGATGAGGGTGGTTGGCAGTGATTGTTACTTAAATCTCATCTCAGCAGAGTGAATATAAAAAACAAAACTGCTCTGTCTGGTGACACTGGCTCTACAGTCTCCCTTTCATGGAAAACCACTAAGCTGGTGAAACATCTTCACTAACATCATTTACCACAGACAGGAAGAGTTAAAATAAGCAGTTCCAGAAAAAAATTCACCCAGAAAGTACAAGGACATAAATTAAGATTATTTTGAACAAAAAAAAGTGTAAATAGTCACTGAAAATCAACATTTTATCCGTCATAGCTGTGCTTATGTTTCTCTCTGTCAGGAACGAGAGGAGGCAGAGGCCCTATGGGAAGCAGACGGACAGAGCGTGGTGAAAAAGGATGAGAAGGAGGCGGAGGGCACCGCCGGCCGGAACGCTCGGAGCCAAGCACCAAAGGAGAGGAGCAGAGGGAGAGGCAGGGTGACGGGGGGCAGAGATGAGCTGTGAGAGAACCAAACTAACAGACTGAACCACCTGAACTGATGGACCGTTCCACCATCCCATAACAGGATCATTACACCAGCCATGAACACTGCCTTTTTTTTTATTATTATTTTTTTTTAAGTTTTTATGCACAAAGTCACTCTCCATCTCACTATCTTTTTTATGTAGCGCTGCCTGCATGTGTGTATATTTGGACTGTATATGATGAAGGAAGGTGAGGGGAACTCAGTCTCGTCCTCTCTCTAATGTCAATTTGTGCTTCTGTTTTATGCTGGTTTACTGAGCAATTTTACTCTCTTTAAAATTAAGGGATTAAAAAATGACACAAGTGTAACTTTTTATCAGTGATGCATGAGTACTCAGTACAATTAAACACTTGTCAGGAGCAATGAAAGCATTGGAGACAAAACAAAGACAAAATGTGCTTAATGTGATTACCTCACACTCTCTGTGGCTGCCTACTGATTAAAAATAAAATACAGAGAGGGTTAGAACTTTTCTCAGTCTCTTCATGTGTGCTGAGAGTGCAAGCATGTGATAAGATAAGTGATTAGACAGGAATACAGCAGTAGGAAACTGTGAAAGTAGTTACATCAGCTGGTGCGTCAGAAACTACAGTTGCAGGCAGCAAGAGGAAACAGAGAGAGAGAAAGAGAGAGAGAGAGAGAGAGAGAAAGAGGTGCACAGGGGGGAAAAAGGATAGAAATAGAGAGATTACTGTTAATCCCTTATAAATGAGTGCATTTGTTTATGAAGCTTAAAAAATCTCCCATTTAGAATATGGAATAGTAATCCAACGAGAGATCATTTAATCATTCACGTCCAGAGGAGTGACACTCGACCACCCATTTCCATCTTATCCCTCCCATTACAACCATTGCCTCCTGTCAGCCCCCTCCCCTGCTTTCCTCCAGTGCATTAGGTACCGAATCAAGTACTGTTTATGGCCCATATTAACACTCTCACTCCCCCCTGTGTTATAATCCCTGGCTGCTGCAGAACTGGGTCGGCAGGCTTGTTTAATGGAGTCTCGGTTTTAACCTTTTCCCTCCCTGACACGCTGAAATCATGCAGCACCCTAAAAGTCTGCCTTAATCTCCCCTTAAGTAGGTGTTATGTGTGTATAATGCAGCGTACATATCCTTACACTAAGTACATTGGCGTTCTACTGCTCCAATTACACACTTGGCAGAATAGGATAAAATTTATAGCTGTGTGATGTCATGTTTCCATATTTTATATGATTAGTGGAAATTATGTAAGGCCTACCAAACGTAGTTATAAAACTGAATTCACAGTGTCCTGTTGTTGCATTGTGTCGCTGACATGATCACTCAACCCTAAAGCTGCATATTCACACATTAATTATCCTGCTATTTATGGCCCAAACAATTCATCAGGCATCAGCTGATGATTTCTGACCTTCCTGTGTGATGCTTTACATCAGTTGTTAACGTCATCATTGCATGAGATTCAATGAGAGGATCAAAATTTGTGTATTTATAGTCCATTCATTTCACAATGGCTGTTTGTGACCGACTGATATGTCTTTTAGTTAGGTCACCCCACCCGTCTCCACCCACTTACCCCATTTATTCAAAACAAGCTTAAAGGTTCGCTGACCTTGCCAGGCTTTATCGACTAAAAAAAAAAAAAAAAAAAAAAAACTCTTCTAACAATGATTGTGAAAATACGAGACAAACTAGAGCAATGCTGGTCATAATCAAAGCTACATATAGCAAAATAAAAGATTCTAGTGTAGGGATAATACAAGATCAAGATATTATTCGTCAAACCAAAATAACTCTCCCTCTTTCTCTCTTTCAGTCTTTATCCTGGCTGGTGCCTTTTCACCCGCCAACAAATCCGTTTTGTCTCATTTTGGTTGTCTCTCAGTTTTATGCTCCATCTCACAGCCTGCAGTGCATCGACTCCATTTCTCCAAATCCAGGGTTGGCTCAGCCCGGCTCAGTCAGTCTGCTTCTGTCGTCACCAAGCTTGAGTGAGCAAAGGTCAACGCATTTAAACTGCAGAACTGTGTTTATCCACACTGAATCATACAATAACCCCGAGAAGTAGGCAACACAAGCCTATTGTAGCGTGTGTTTGTGTGTGTGTATGCAAGCACAATAGAAATCCATACTGTTTAAAGAGTCTCAATGAAGCTGTTTAATCATCCGGATCTTTCCCTGAAGGGTTTGCACAGAAAGTAAAAACGTGATCCTTAAGGCAGATTTGCTTTTGCACCAATCTACACGATCAAAGGTCAGGATCAGCTAAGGTAGCATCCAGAACGTGAATGAAAACTTGGACCATCTAATTTGAATGTTTTATACATATCACTTTACATCTGTGTCACGCATGCTCACTTAAAAATATCAGGAGGCAGGATTAACTTCAGCAAACCAAAGGCCTGCAAATATCGGCAATATGCAAAATAACATGTTACTTATACTTTGCAAACTGTATACTTGTTAGTACGACTGGATGGGAGATTTAGTAACATTATTTACATTTTCATTACTGGCTTCCCCCATGTTTGTTCACAGCAAACTACTACAATGTATTCATGACACAAAGCACATTATACAATAAGCAAACATGGCTACTGACACACTCTCCTGACTGTCGAAGGAGAACAGTGAAAACTTAAGGGGGAAAAATGCCTGGGTGCTTCCTTTTCTAACACAGCTGGAATACCATTAAAGGCAGGTCAAACTCACCAGTAAAAAAAAAAAAAAAAATGCCTGAAAGTGCCATCCCATGACAGTGTGTGCAAGCTGTGCTCTTTCATAACCAATACAGGTGCTGTAGTTTGTTAGATAATGTGCAGCAGCAGCAGTGAGGTGCATGCTCCCTAACAGGCCGGACCGGAAATTAAAAGAGGAACCTCTCAGCCTAAAGAGATGTTTAGGTGTTTGGTATAAGGTATTTCTCTTTTTGACCCAATTATCAAACCAAAATCAGAGACATTTTGGTTTGATAATTGGGTCAAAAAGACAAAGAAAAGGACAAAATATGTTTTCTTAGCATTCAGAACGATAAGAACAGAGACTGTAGTCCTATAAGAGTGAAAATGTTCTGCATACTGACAGTTGTGTGTCCATGCCTGGTGATACTGTTTGCATTAGTAACAATGAACCAGGCAAACCTCTGTCCTGGATCCTGCAGTGGTTCTCTGTATCACCACTGTACCCTGTCTTGATCTCTGCTCTGCCATTCGGCCTCCCTGCACATAAACTTTCTAATATTAGCTTCACCTCGGGTTTACAAAACACAAACCCTCCTGCCAGTCATAGATCTTTTAAAGACTACCTCAGTACCATAAAAAGCCATGTTCCCAGATCCTCTATTTATCTTCTTTCCCCTCCCCTCAGTGATTTCCATCTCTTGGTTTTTGATTCGGATTCACCTCGGCTCATGTCTTGTGACCCCCATCCCCACGTTCGGCACCTTGTTTGGTTTCACCCACCGTCTCCTCTCCCTTTCTGTCTCATTTACCCCCACCACACACACACACACACACACACACATGCACACAGACAACACCCCCTCCACCCCTCTTTCTGTCCATCCCAGAGTTTATCCCCTCATCACTGATCTCCCTTCATCCCTCCAATCCTCATCTGTTCCTCATAGGAGCAGTGGAGAGAGTGAGTGACGGAGGAATATCCCACTGTGTGTGATACCAAAAGTGAATGAGCGGGAGAAAGTGTGGAAACAGGCAGGCTGAACTTATGACAACGACCAGAGGGAGACCGCTGGAGGAAGACTGACTAAAGATCTGTCAAAACACCTTGAGAGGAATCTCCCAGTTGGTGAGTGGATGGTCATCTGTTGCCGTTTACAAGTTTTGTTCTTGGTAGTTGTAAAGTTGCGTCACCGGATTCAAAAGATCAGATTAAAAAAAAAAAAAAAATGGGTTTAAGGCTGAAAAGACATTTATCAACTTTGATAATTTAGCAAAATCCTGAAGCTTTACGGAATATGGAGACTGTCATCTTTAAACTTAAAGACAAAAAAGTATTCACTCCTAAATTTCAAAAGTTAGTGACTTTGTTGATTTGTGGCACAAATTGTATGCTTGTGATCCTGCAGTATGTAGGATTTATGTTTAAACAAATATTTGGATATCAAATATGGAGCCGCCATTCAAATCATATCGACACACATTTAACACACTTACATGTCATCTATCTTGTGTTTTTGGCACACACAGCAGAGGGATTTACATGGGATCAGCATACAATGGTGGTTTTGTCATGTGGATTGATAATCTGACAAAAACAAATTCCTTTTGTTTTCGCACTCCTAATATTTTCAGATATAATCTGCATGATAAAACTGTAAAGTTGTTTATGTGGAAGCATCATGCATCGTGTCAAACTCAGATTCAAAGAAGTAACATTTTAGATGGAAAAGAGGGATTGTCAACCCTTTAAAGAAGAAAAGGCTCAAAGTTTGCCTGGGTCATAAGGACAAAATCCTACATCGAGGCAAATATAATTTTATATTTGTATATGTAGTAATAGAGGAATGTCTATTGAGAAACTGATGATGGATCAGATAACAAGACAGATATGTCTGGTTTTGGCCAATCTAGTGTCTTGAATAGTAAGCAAAACAGTTTATCGAAATTAATACAGAATTAAATAAAAATTAAAACAGTTTCATACATCAGTTCTCGTTATTGATTTACAAAAATACACACAAAGCTTTTTACACCCAGAGACACAAAATGTTTGTTTGTTTCGTGGTGTATATTGTCCTATCGCTCAACTCCGGCATGGTCACAGTATGTTAGTGTAGTGTTTGAGTAAATAGAAGCAGCCACAACACAAGAGGCTTCACTTACAGCAGTTTTACTCAAATAAACTACAGCCATATTCTAGGATTTGCAGTCAGACTACAGGATGCAGACTGCAGAGCGCCAGAGCCACCGGTCAGACTCGAGTTCCTGGGCCCAGTTGCACCGAAAACACCCCCATCCTGCCTCTTCCATCTGCCCCCTCCCTCATTCTCATCCCACTATCTGCCCCCCCATCCCTTTCTCCATCTCTTATCCAGATGCAAAGAGCAGTCAGTAATCGGATGAGAGCAGATTTGATTCAAAAGGCTTCCCTTAAAATCTCAGCCAGTAGGATTTAAAACTCACTCTCCTGCCTCGCCTCTTACCCTCCACCATCCTCCCCTCCCTCTCTCCCTCCCTCCCTCCCTCCCTACCCTCCCTCCCCCCCCCGCCCCTGCTCCTCTCTGTGTTAATGCACTTCGCCATCCAGCAACCCCAAGCAGTCATTTAATCACATGGAACAATGGCAGGGTCCCAGGAACAGAATGGCAAAAGGGTAATAGCACGACTAAAACACTCAAGCATTCATTACAACACTCATTATCAAAGCAATTTCCCATCTGGAACAAAGGCCTAAAATCCCCTGGTACCAACCTCAGGGACAATGTAGTCATCAGTGATTTTAGGCAGAAAACCCATACAGTTGCTGGTGTGGAGTTTGGAGCAGTGCGCCGCCATAGAGGCCATAAATCAGCACTCTAATTTCATTCTAACACGTTTCAGGCCATCTTTCATTCACTTCAAGGATTACAGATGTACAAAGGCTAGAGCCAAGAGGCAAACAATAAAAGTAAATCTCGTTTTTTTACAAAGTCACTCCCTCCTTCCTCTCCTTTTCACTTCAAACAAATTAGAGGCAAATCCACTTGGTCATGTGTTTTGACAGGGACAGTCATTCAAATAGAGAAAGAGGAGAGAGAGAGAGGGAAAGAGAGAAAGAAAGAAAGAAAGAAAGAAAGAGAGAGATTGCAGCAGGGACTCATGAGATAAGATCAACGCAAGTTTTTCCTGATCCAAAAAAGTTTTCAAGGTAAGATAAAGGAAATAGCATCATGACAACTGGGTCTAAAGACAAATCGTTTGAGCACAGTAGAAGGAGTTGTTGAAGGTTGGTTATATTTTGTCATGAGGTTAGTGTCATGTGTCCTGCCTCTTTGAACAAGTCTGCGTCTGTAAAATGAGCTCAGGATCGTGACTCTGCTTCTTCTTTCTTCTTTTTTTTTTTTTTTTTTACATGTGCCTTGATTACATTTGTCACACTGTATGAGTTTGTCCATTAGGTGATTGGGTCACTGCAGAACAGTTCTCATTTAATCACCACATCACCAAATTCAATAGCCATCAACATTAGGTGAGAGCTCACTGGAGTGTTAAATGACACAAACCAGCTGTCATTGTTGTGAATTTGTCGAGGAGCGGGAGGTGACCGGCTGGGACGCCGATGACATTATTACAGGACATACTGGTTTGTGTGTACATTCAGGGTGAGGATGTGTGCTCTCCACAAGTGTCATATCTTCACAAGAACAAACGCTTTCTCTGTTAATGTCATGCTTGAGTATTCACAGCCTGTGTGTGTTTGTCGTGTGTGCACGCCTACATGATTGCGTGGGTGTGTTCTGTGGGCTTCTGTGTGCGCTCCTGCCTGTTTATGAAAGTTTGCAAAGTAGATGAGGGTCAGTTTGACTTGCAAAATAGCACTTACTTAGAGACTGGTGCTGGACAGGCTGCAAAAACGTTGAGGTAAGTGCAGGTATAAAATATAAGGGGCCTTAGGTTTTTGCACATGGAATGCTGTTACTGGTCAGTCATCACAAATCACAACTGTTTTCTTGAATTTTGTCTCAGTAACTAAGTTCTGTTTTTTATTGTCTCCCAAATTCTGTTCTTCATTTCAGGGTCATCAGCTTTCCTGCAATTTCTCTCTGTCTCCATTGGTGACAGTGTCTAACAGCCACCGCCATGGGTGAAATGGAGGAATTGCGAAAGGAGGCGGACAGCCTCAAAGACCAGATCACTGTCAGTAGGCCCATCCATTTCAGCTTTGACTAACTAAGAAAAAATATGGTTATCCATTATTTATCATTATGACATTATGTGGCTTTGAAATTTTCTCTCGTAAATGTCTACATACTACATCTAAGTTCCTAACTTGCAGTGACCTGACCACCTGAGTTTGTCTGCTCCTCAGGCAGCTCGTAAGGCAGTGCAGGACACCACACTGCAGGAGGCAGCAGGTGGGATCAATGTGGTGGGCCGTGTTCAGATGAAGACCAGGAAAACACTAAGGGGTCACCTTGCCAAGATCTATGCTATGCACTGGGGTGCTGAATCCTGGTAAATACACAACATATTGAGAACAAAATTTAAAAAAAAAAACAACAAAACACCAGTTGTTTTTGTTTTACAGCCAAAATGTGATAGGTTTCTCCTGAATTAAACTTAGCACAAAAAGTTACAATGAGGAGAGCCAGAAATGCATTATGGAAATTTTCTTTGCATATTGGATTTGTGAAGTATGCTTTGCTTTTCTAGTGCCCAGTGTTATTTTTTTAGTTGACACAGCTTACACATCACCTTCATGTTCGGTCTCATACCTTGTTTTTTTATGATTATCATCATAACAGCCAGCTGTGTGTCAGTGCCTCACAAGATGGAAAACTCATAGTGTGGGACAGCATTACAACCAACAAGGTAGGACAGAGCAAAGGAGTGGTATATCATGATTACAGTAATGGTAGACAAGGGCAAATAAACTCCATCTGAAGCCATGAATGTGCCTTCCCAGCTAATACTGAGACAAAAACACATGTTTACACATAACCTGGTTTCTTAAAGCTCCTGAAAATTTGGCTTCAAATCTAATTTCAAGTTCAAATACTACTGGAAGAAAATAACGAAGAGTTTAAAAGTACACTGTGCAACTTTCTTGCAGGCCCTAAAAAACAAACAACAATGTAGCACTTCTGATGCAAGGGCTTTAAGTTTGTCAGAGCAGACATGATTTTTAAACATACTTTGGATCAGTATATTTACATTTTAGTGTTTTAATTAGAGCATGAGTAATTATATATATAGAATTGTAACTAAAGAAGTTGCATACTGTTTCTTTAAAAAGACATCCGTAAGTATAATTAACAAAAAGCTTAATGCAAGTAAACTACTTTAATCAGTTTAATCAGCAGCTGAGTCAATTGTTCAGATGTGATTGGCCAACTGTCATTAATTCGAACATTGCCAAATTCTGATTGGTGCACAAAATA
>JAQNCA010000030.1:9026698-9043393 GCA_029783725.1 Acanthurus tractus
TGAGTCAATTGTTCAGATGTGATTGGCCAACTGTCATTAATTCGAACATTGCCAAATTCTGATTGGTGCACAAAATACGCTGCATCCAGTCCAGCAAACACAGAGAATAAAAAAAGAAAACAGTAATCTTTAATGTTTTTATAACCGATATGACTGGCATAAAATAATTTGTTGTCATAGGAACTCGTCACTTGCACAACAAGCTGCCTACGAAAATACTTTTTTTTTTTTAGGAATTTCAGTGACTGAAGTTCCTTAAGTTGAAGAAAAGAGTTAGACCCATTTTCTGCATGTCCTCAGGTGAATGCCATCCCTCTCAAGTCATCGTGGGTGATGACTTGTGCATATGCGCCTTCGGGGAACCTAGTGGCTTGTGGCGGTTTGGACAACATGTGCTCCATCTACAACCTCAAGGGCAAGGATGGAAACGTCAAGGTCATGCGTGAGCTGGCGGCACACACAGGTAAGACAGATCTAAACAGAGTCTCTTATATCGCTTGTACTGTACCTTGAGGTTCTTCATATCCTGTTTCTTTGGTTGCCCAGGTTACCTGTCCTGCTGTCGTTTCCTCAGTGACACTGAGATCATCACCAGCTCTGGAGACTGCACCTGGTAAGAATGCACTAAAACTTGAACAACAAAGTCCATTGGACATATCCTCACTTAAAAACAATGCAATTTAGATGTACAAAGGTTGTGACTACATGGTCTCAGGATCACATTTGCATTTAGGCCTTTGTAGTTAAAACTGAAACAAATATTCTTTCTGATCCATCTCCTTACAGCGTACTATGGGACATTGAGACGGGAACCCAAAAGACCATCTTTGCAGGACATCAGGGAGACTGCATGTCTCTGGCTGTGTCCCCAGACTTTAAGTTTTTCATCTCAGGGGCGTGTGACTACACGGCCAAGCTGTGGGACATCAGGGAGGGCACATGCAGACAGACCTTTGGAGGCCACGAGAGTGACATCAATGCTATCGGGGTGAAAATCACTTCTGTATCTGAGCTCTGACTTTGTTAAGCTCAAATGGAGGCCAAGTTTCTAATCAGCTCTATTTCTTCCAGTTCTTTCCAAACGGAAATGCGGTGATAACAGGGTCAGACGACGCCACCTGTAAGCTGTACGACCTGCGAGCTGACCAGGAGCTCATCACCTACCAGGACTCTGGCATCATGTGCGGGGTGACGTCCCTGGCTCCGTCCCTGTCTGGACGCCTGATACTAGCTGGCTACGATGACTTCAACGTCAACATCTGGGACTCACTTAAAGCTGAGAGAGTGGGTGAGTACAGATGGAAAATGGAGATAATAAAAACATAAAAAACCTCTATGAGATGGTGTGTTCTGCATCTGAGGATTGTCATTGGCGCTTTGCTCAGCTTATGCCATGTTTTTTCTTCCGTTTCGTGATCCAGGAGTGCTGGCTGGTCACGACAACAGGGTGAGCTGCATCGGAGTGTCCGCAGATGGCATGGCAGTTTGCACAGGATCCTGGGACAGCTTCCTGAAGATATGGAACTGAGGCTGTTCCTTACCAGCGAGAGAAAAGAGAGCAGCAACATCTGCCTGGGAGAAAATGAAGAAGATAAAAAGAAAAAGAAATTGGAGTTTGAGGGAGGGATGAGGGACAAGGAGCTGCATAGGGCAAGAAGAGGGTATTTCAATTGTGCCAAGTCCCATCTAAATGTTGGAGAGGGTTTGTGATGTGAAGATTTCCTCCTCTTTCTGTCACACTGCACTCTCAAGTTTCTTCTCACATTGAATTTGGGGTGGGGGTCTTGGGGAAAGATCATTCCTCTTAATAGTTTAATACATTGCAATTCAGATCGATAAAGTATGCACATTTATCGCAGCATTTCAGAGATCACCTGATGAGAACAGTTGCCAAATGGAAATGGTAGTAAATAGGATGTGATAGAATTGAATATGTGTCAAGTTACAGCCTGAGTAGGTTCACACTAGCTATGCTGTGTTTTATATCAAAGCATAAGTTATGACATTTGAATAATAGGAGCATTTGCATTTTTGTTTCTGACTGTTGTTTGTTCTTAGTTTTTGTAGGTTCCCAACATGCTTACATTTACTTTCTTTTCATTTTTAATATTAATTAAAATGGAGTTCTAGTTTGCAGATGTCTTAGTGTTTGAGTTGTTTTGTATGAGATTGATGGATGACATTTAGCAGGTTTTTGGGTCTAATCATTTGACCTAACCCCTCTTCCGCAGTAGCTAGACCCAAAAAGTGCTTTGGGTAAACTGTTAACCTGACAGATGGGATAATGAAGTGGTTTTCATGGTTCACTAAGCACTGACAAAAAAAAGGTTGACCCATTTGTCTCACGACAGGAGGACTTTTTTTTAGGACTGATGGATAATAACGTCTATTGTGCACGTATTAGCAATACAACTGAATCTGTACATGATTTATTTTCTTTGGATGGTGCAAGATAAACTTGAAGGTCAGTCTGTGTACATACAGAATTAAGTCTAAGTTCTGACTAGAATTTGGATTGCCTATTTTCCAACACTGGATTTACACAATATTGAAATTAAAACAAAATCTTTCATAAAGACTGTCAAATAAACATGGGATTCTGCAATAGACATGTGTTTTGTGTTTATTTCTTACATGCTTACTTAAGTAACAATTTTATTTAGAACATGTTTATAATTTAATCCAACTAGATATGGAATTATCCAGTAGGAGTTTGAATAGGAATATGAAACAAAGCATGCAATATGGCATCAAGGACCAATATTAATTGAATTACACAGGACAAAGAAAACAAAATCTCAGAAAATTCAGTCCATGAAGAAAATTAGATGCTTGAATAAAAGCACATAAACATGGCATCTTTTTACAGACAAAAGTTTAATTACATGGCTTATTTGCAGGCTCCCCCTAGTGGTAAAAACTGAAGCTTCACTACAAAGTGTTCAATGAAAACTAAAAATTGATTAGTAGGGAAGTAAACAATAGTGTCAAATCCAAGAAAGTTGCAACTATAATGCCAGTTGCATTAAATACAAGATCAGCACTTTTTTCTATTACAAGCTGAACAAATATTTATTGTTCAGATCAGACTGTTGTGCAAAATAAAGCCTTGAAATCTTACACTTCAGGTGCTGCAGAATTAAGTTATGAAGAGTATTTGAAGAGAGAAAAAGCACGAGGAAAGCATATGAGACAGCAAGAGAGATAAGTTAGTTTACAATCAATGATAATATTTCATAAGTAACGCATGTATGCAAGAATTTTATTTACATTTACAAGAGGACAAAACATCATAGGAAACAGCTAGAAGTGAAAGTTTTGCAATATACACAAAAGAAAACCAGTACAAGAAAGCTGTACACATAAAAGCTTGTTTTTAAGAGATAAAACTGGCAAGATTCTGTACATGCTGCTGCAGTAAATCATCTATTTTCCTTATCCAAAGATACTGCCAGCACTCTGCGGTCCATCTGTCCAAGCCTCTGCTTGTCTGGGGTGGACACCTTCAGCTTTGTCTGGAAAGCAGGAAGAACACATTACCTCAGCAGTTTATTTTCAGACAGCCAAATTAATCATTACCTTAAAAGATAAAAATCAACACGCTGGACGTCCAAATTCAGCAAATAACGAGTGTAGGTAATTTTGCAGTGAGTGCATGCTTAAAGAAAGTACCTTAGAAGGCTGATCCCTGGGCGAGTTAGTCTCCTTGAGGATCTGCAGTGGAGAGCGACCTTCGGTACCTTGAAAAACAAAAAATAGAAAACGTCAGACAACAGCACCTCATTATCACAGTTAACAAGGGGACACAAACTTTCTACACACCTTTCTGCTTCCTTTTCCCAGACTGTCCCTTGTTTTCATTGGTGACATTCTTAATGGCTACACGGACAGCAAGAGGAGAGGAGCCTCCCTTTCCACGCTGCACTGCTCTAGCTCTTTGCCCAGTGGCGCCAAAACCTTTTCCAAGCCACTGCGGCTTGAACACCACCTGACTGGGGCTCTTTGGGTCAAAGGTGGGGCAGCGGATGCCAAGGCGGAGCTGTTGCTGCTCTGGGCTGGGGACAATCGGTGGCTCTGATAGAGCAGGTGCAGAGGGCAAAGGCAATTCTTTAGCAAGCTCTTTTGTTTCCTCAGAGGATGGCATTTGCTCTGCTTCCTCTGGCTGTGCTGGGGACACCTGAGCTGGGGAGTCACTTGTATCAGTGGGTAGGAGAGGCTCAGCAGTGAACTCAGTTTTAACAGTGACACAAGGAAGGGCGTAACAATGATCCACACCGCTCCCCCCGAGTGGCTCCAGTTCCACAGCAGTCACTGGGGATGAAGTACTGTCATGGTGTACCTCAGCAAAGACCTGGGATGAGGTTGCTCCCTCATGGCACGTTATCAGGCTCATGCTCAGTCTCTTGTGAAGAGGAGACTCTTTGGCTTCTTGAGCCTCCTCAAGGCTTAGGTCTGCCTCAGTTTCTAGCTCCACCTCCACCTGCGGCTCCTCAAGAAGTACAAAAGGGCTTGAGTTACCCTCACTTTGGAGAGGGGGCACTACAGGGGTGGCCAGAAGGTTAGCATGGTCAGCTAGGGAGCCAAAGGTCCGGAAAGGCTGAGGAGTCAGGAGGGGCTCAGTGGAGGCCTCCTCCTCCTCCACAGCGTCATTGAAGTGTTTCTGAGGGACTTTGCCCTCAGTTTCGTTGTGGAAAATCATGCCAATGCGACGGGCAAAGGACCCAACTGTTGCTGTGAGGGCAAATGAAAGACATTATGTTAGAGGGCATTTAGCAGGTGACAAAAGCGGAGCTGAGGTTGCTTTTTTACCAAATGATTACCTCTCATGACATCTCGGACAGGGGTGCGGGCAATGCCAACCGTGGGTGAGCGGGGATCAGTGAATACCAGTGGATGCTCACTTTTCAGATCAGAAACTGCTTTGGGTCGAAGCTCACTGACCTGGGGACAATATTAAGAATGGTTAATCTTTTATTTTTAAGTATCTTTAAATGCCCTCCCTTCCTTCAGTTTACAGTCTGTTTGTAAGTCAGCATGGTTACCTACCTGAATAGGTGTGCGATCGATTCCTGTTGAAGGAGAGCGTGGATCGATCAGATGACTGACTCGACTGTTTTTGATGGCTGGTTCTGGTTTTAAAGGTGCAGACCCTGCAATCTTGCTCTCACTGGATCCCATGGCTTGTTTTTGATGTGAACTGGCCCACAAGTACGTATAACAGAAAAAAACTTCACTAACCTGAGCAACATGATAAAAGTAACTCAGGAACATGCAAGTATTTCAACAAAACACCATGTGAGTGAACAACTCACAGAGCACTATCAAAATGAGGGGTAAAATTTGAAGTATTGTTGTCTTGTCAATGAAATGGAATGAGAATTTTTTTAATCTTTTAAATAAGCGCTTGTATATTACAAATATAGATAAAAGATGATAAAAGCAATTTAACCTTGTAGAAGACTAATAAATAGCACTCTTTCATGTTGAAATTATTGCATTTCTGCGTCTATAAAACGATTACATATGTTAAATGTTGATATACATTTCGTATATCAACATTTAAATTCGGAAGAGAAATGGTTAGCCAGTAAACAACAAGCTAGCTTAGCCAACGCTTAACCAGGCTAACATCAGTAAGTTCTATTTAATTCATTCATTAGTTGTCGACGCAGCATTGAGACGGTAACCGTTAACTGTAATAAATGTATTAAGTGCGTGTCAATATTAGTAAAATCAGCCTCAGTGTTTAGGATGGAATATTTTCTCTTGCTTACCTGATTCAAGACGAGGACAGGCGTGGTAATAAAGCTCTTTTCACTTCTCATTTGAGTTGGATAGGGGAAACATGCACGACTTTTAAAACATTTAAATGGCGGGGTTGCGTGTATGTTATTTTTGAATGAGCCAATCAGCGTTCGGGTCGTCTCCACCTCCTTCGTGCTGATTGGCTTAGAGCACACGGCGTTCGAAATGGGCGTAGCGTCGTGCTGATAACACATTTGAAAGTTGAAATGCTTGCTTTGTTTATCACCTTTTCACAGAAATATGAACCGAAACGTTGAAGTAATACTCCTAAAACATGCTTCACTTTGACCTAACGGCCTAAGGGTTATTGTAGTTAAACAGTGTATACTTTTCGGAGATATCATGCAATACAAATGGTGAGAAAATATATACTTACTGTATTATTTGTGTAAATCTATCTCGCAAAAGATTTTACTTTTTAACATATGACAGAAGAGAGAGGTTGGACGGTCTTCACGATAGTTACTGACTCTAATGAACATTATTTAATCATACATATATCTTTTAAAGCTGAAAACCAAAATTGTAAATATCTTTGGTTAAAAAAAATAGGATATTTATGAAGCCAAGTGAATTAGTAATGATGCAATCAAGTGCTTATTTTAAAGGTCAAACACGCATTCCACCAAATTTGTTTTTTTTTTGAAAGCTTAATTTTTGTCCCTTGTAATTGTATTTGCTGATACAACATTTTCATCACAGAATTAAGTTAGTATATCCAAAATCAAGTCTGTGATGATGTCTTTCTGTTTACAAACAGGTTTATTTTAGTTAAAAAAAAAAACTCAACTTATAATTTGTCTATTTTATTATGTTTAATAATCAAAAACAAAAAGTGCTTAAATTTAAGATCACCTGCATTTACTTTCAGTGAAAATGTTTTAAAATGTAAGATAATTCTCTGTCTCTCACAAAAAGCACACCACCTGATGTTTGGAATCAAAGCTTTATTGCTGAATATTATATTAAACATTGCAGTCAGGATTTACCTAGCCTGAAAACAATTATAGTGCAACAATTTTGTTACAATACACAATATGGCATAATATAGCATTATTTTACAATGAAGCAAAATGTTTTACAAGCGCGATATGAAAAAAGAGCAAGAGAGGGAGGAGCCCAGAAGAATTATTCTTAATGATATTACAGTTATATGATCTTATCATCTCGTACATGATTAATATCTCCCACTTAACCGGAAACATACATAAACACACCCACACAGACACACACACCTTATCATTATCATAACAGTAACAGTCCCGCTGGTTGTCAGTTCATCATCCAGGCTGATAACTGATTACTAAAAAATTAAATAAAGTATAAAAAAGAAACAAGCTGCTGTAGCACTTCTGATTCTTGTTTGTGCTCTGGACGGGCTTTATCCTTCCCTAGGCATCAATTTTGATAAAAAGCAGTTGTAGCAATATTGTACCTTTAATTTACATAACCGTAGTGAGTATACAGTTCAACCTACAACCGGCTGTTGAATGTAATTGATGTCACAAAGCTGGATTCACTCGCTCTTCATTATTTACTCTCTTCACTGAGAACACATTTCAAATCAAAGTGACATTACATTAAACTCAGCTGTCCAGATCAACAGAGTAGGAGGAAATGTGAGGACTCTCAAACATAAAAAATACAGTGGCATTACTGTATTACTGCTGGCTGCCTCATCCAGGTAGAGACTAATACTGTAACATTTGATAAGAGTCATTAAGCGCACATGACCACAAGTTGACGTCTCTAGGAAGGTGGATAATTCACAGTGTTTTCCTCCTCAATTTCTCTGGAATCATAACATTTTGATTCCTCTTCGCTTCATTCAGTCACCCAAACATTTACCTCCCAGCAAAACACACTCACACTCAATAAGCTTCCCACGGGCTGAACTTCATTCAGTTGCCCCTTCCACCTCTCTCTGGCAGAAGTGAGCCAGCAACGTGTCCAAGTCCCGACGGTCAGCAGCAGCGTACAGAGAGCTCTCTCCCATCATGCTGAGAGCCATGCGCAGTGTGGACCAGATGTTGTCAGACATCATGGTGGCTGCGGCACTTCCAGGGCCCCTGGCCAATCTTGCTCCATCTCCAGCGGCCTGGCGCTGCAGAGAGAGAGCTTCAAGGAAGTGCTCCACCGCCTCTCTGAGGATAAGGAGTAACAAAAGCTAATTTAAGTAACTGTGACTATGTTTATTTGAGTTTTGATTTCAGATATTCTCTAATGAACCTAAAATGGCCTAAAAAGGTAGGATTTATTTCAGAGCTACTGTATTGAAATAGTTTAGGTTGCCATCCAGTGGAAGTAAAAGCTATCGCACTTCACAAGAGTTAGTAAGCTTCTACAATCATAGTTTGAAAAAATTTGGGTAAAACTTTACAAAACAGAATGTGATAATATGCTCACCATTTCTGGCATGTGATCAACTAAAAACAAGTTTTCATAATCAAAACTTTTAGTCTCACAGCTTGCATTAGGCCAAGTCAAAGGTTATTTGTTCCATTTTACACAAAGATGTACATTATTCCTTGTTTACAAAAACTTTTCCTTGCCATCTGTAGCTGTAAGAAAATAATATAGGTGTGATAAGTGCAACTAAAAACATCCCTGTAAACCTAAAAATAAACACATTTTTGATTAAAATAAACTTTTTTGTACAAAACACGTATCTACGTAAGTAGGACATACTCCCTCACCTGTGTGCTCCTAAGTTTACACAGCTGATTCCCAAGTTGTAGCGACTGCGAACAAAACCAGGCTGCAGCTCCAGAGCTCTCCTGTAGGCAGCCACCGCCTCCTCTGAGCGGCTCCCATTTGCAAGTGTGGCACCCAACTTATTCCACAGCAGGTAGTCCTGATGGAGACAAGGAATAAAAAGGAGGGCTCAGAAACAAACTGAGCATGCAGCGCAAAGACAGATATAGGTCTCAGCTCTGGCTTCTGCACAAACCTGTGGTGTGACAGAAAGAGCAGCACTGAAACAGTCAACCGCCTTGTCGTACTCCCCACTGAGGTTGAAGAGAACTCCCAGGCCGCACTGCAGCTGGGGGTCTACCTGGGCGGGGTCAGAGTTGGCTGCATGCAGGAATAGGGACTGAACATCGGTAAACAAAGATCTGTGCAGGAAAAACAAAATGAGAGAAAGGAGCAGAGAGAATGAGAGTCACAAGACACATACACATCTGCATTTCACATCTGTATCGCACATTCTGAATCCCATGTGCGATACTTACTCTGGCAGCAGTGATCCAAACCTCTCCCTCTCCTTGTCCCTTTCTCTGGCACCATTCTTTTGGCGTTCGTGCTCATTCTGCTCCCACACAGAACGGTATTTTGGATTGTGCTTCAGCCAGTCGCGAAGAGTCTCACAGGCCTGCCTGTGCAGCGATTCATTAGTGAAACTGACAGCCAACGCCATCAGTGCAGTCAGGTTATCGTTCTTAAGTTCTATACATCTAATGAAGGAAGAGGAGGCAAAAAGAAGAGAGAAAAGGTTAGAGGTAACAACATTATCTTATTATTTAATAATGACATGCTTTTGGTTGAAACAGCAAATGAAAACCTAATTAACATGGAAGTGAATTGGAAAAATTGGCAGCCACAGGTATAAGAATCTTGGCAGGAGGATCACTCTATGCTACATTAATTAGGTAATAGTATGAAATCTACTTTCATGATAGACTCATTTTGCAAGTTTCACTGAAATTCAGCACATCTGTTCTGCATTTGAAGCGATGGCTTTTGCTAACATTTCCCACCTGCGGAGGGCGCTGATGGCTGCAAATTCTTGCTCGTTCTCCGCTTGACAGGTTCCCAGATATTGCCAAGCCTGCAATTTAATGAAAGCAAATGTACGCACAGCAGGACGTCACTACAACTTCCCTCAGTACGAAAACAAACATGACTAAAATTGTAAGTGAGGAGTTTTTTATCTAGGCCTTTGAACATTTACTATTAAATATTTTAGAGACTGAAAAATGCAAATGAAAGCACAGGCTGAAGAGTCTCACCAGCTGGTTGTCTGGTTCTCTCTGTACAGCACTTTCAAAGAACCGTACCGCACCCGGGATGTCCCCTGCCTCCATCCTCTTCACTCCCTCTGACAAAGGGTCCGGGTGGGATAAGTAGGGGTTGTCCTCTTCAAACTGATACCCCTGAGACAAATACAAGGAAAACATGCAGACTGCTGAGAGCCTTTCTACATTCTGCTGCTCTAACACAGCATTATGCAGAATCAGGTTAATAAGACACAGCAACATACTGCACGTCATGTACTTTTAGACATCAAGTTGTGCGCTACTTGCAAAAATGCTGAATTTCTCAAACATGTTTGCAGATAGAATTTCTAAGCAGATGCCTGGTCTCAGCAGGCCGACAGCTACCTTGTCATAAGAAGTGCTGAGTAGTTGATCGTAGTCAGACAGCCACGGATGGCTCTCTGCGTCCCTCTTAGCCATCTCCTCCCACTCCTGCTGCAGCTTTTCCCAGAAATCCACATCACTCTGACAACATTACAGATACACATCATTACTTCACAGTCTCATCACATCATACATTATCCTGCGATCAAGGGATATTTAACCTTTATTTTTCCAAGGTACAAAGGAGAGTTTACTGGTGGTGATAAACAGGTCAAATGAGACAGACGATGTTTTGGTTTTTTCAAACAGGATTAAGTTCCTTCATCAAGGGCACCTTGGTAAATAATTGGTGTTTAGAAAAATGTCCCTTTCTGTTCAATTTTGTTTTCAAACTTGAGCTCACAGATTAAATCCTCACCTCCACGGCAGCTTTAGCTTCATGGAACTCAGGTCCTGATGTGGCAAACTCATCTACCCAGGCTTCAGCCGAGTCCGCTGACACCTGAAAAGCAATGCAGAACAATGACAGTGGTTGACTTCAGTCAGCAGGTGTTGGCAGCAAAAGTTGTTATTAGAGCTGAGGATGGGGACATTAAAACAGGGAAAAATATAGAGGAAAATGAATGAAACAGAGGAAAAGATGAAAGAAGAAGCAGAGAAAAAGCAAATTTTCTCCTATCTTTCTTCCTCCCAATTAACTCCTGTTTTTTCATCAGATCGAAAATGCACTTAACAGCAACAAAAATATCTAGTGCTGTGTGCATTTCACTGTTTATGTGCAGGAAAAAACTCTTAGCACAACACCAGTTGCAAAACTTAAAAATCGCAATAACTGCAGCTAAAAATGATATTGTCTATTGCCGCCACGACCACAGAGGTCCTACCTGCCTGACGACCTTGGCCCACTGCTCTGCTTGTTTAGCTTTAACTTTCTCAATCTTCTCACTCCTCTCGGGGGGTTCCAAGGGAAGACTCCCTCCCCCCGTCTCCGTCAGGAACTATGGCGGAAGGTGAGGAGGAGGTGGCGGTGGGGAATGGGGCAATGGTTCAAGGAGGAGGGAGCAGTTGGTGAGGTGTTTGTTGGGTTTTTTTTGGAAGGGTGGGCGGAGTAGAAGTAATTATAAGTAGGAGGAGGAGCAGATGAATGGTGGTTGTTAATTGAGGGGAATGGCAAGCCGAGAGTTCGAGGGCAGGTCAAAAATGGGAAAAGTACATGTCAAAGTTAGAGGGCAATAAAGTACAATGGAGCCATGGTGCACTGAAACTCATTATGAACAGGACTGAGAGTTGCACATGCACTGTACAAAATGGAAGCCAATGTCCACCAGGATAAAAATCAGAAAAAAGATTAAAAATGTGTCATGAAGTATTTAGGCATCAATGTTACTGCAACTGTGGGGATGCAGATGTCCTGTAGGTTTTAACCTTTGATGACTGCGCTAACTGAATTTCTGAAAAGTTGGCCCTTTGTGCCAAACATAACAAATTAAGATGAATTACAGCTTCTTATTGTGTATTATCATGATCACTTCTTTGTTCGCCATATTAGAGAGGGAACTTACAATACCCAATTTAAAATGCCACTGCTCCTCATGGGTACAAATCTGAATCAAAAGCTTGCAACCTGACATTTTATTTGTATTGAGCATCGGTAAAAACACTAATGAGGCTCAAAGTGTCTGGCATGAAGTGCTAGAATTTCCAAGTAAAATCTATGTCGCTTATCCTAAGGCAAAGGAGATCTTTGCATTATTAAATGGGCAACAAAGGGCATTTTTACAATTATGAGTTAATAAAAAGAGAAAACACTACTATACACTACTTGTTATACAAAGAACTAAAATGTCTGAGATGCCATGCCTTCTATTCCATTAGTTGTTAAATGAAATGTTGTTACTTTATTCGTGTTCTGTTTTTTGTTGCGTCATTGTGACTTCTATTGACTTACTAAAATGTACTAGTATAGTTGAGTTGTTAAAAAAAACGTACGTAAAAAAGACTTAAAATATATATTTCAGAAAAAGTAACATCTCAATAAATTCTTGTTTTTTGCATACCTTGCTTTTGATTAGTTTTTACCTTTTTTTGCAGAAATGGGCTTGCTTAGTCATATAATTTTAGGAGAATATCCGCTTAAAATTTAAAATACGGCAAAAGCCCTTTTTCTGTTTGAAGTGAATGACTTACAACCTTAGTAAAATCAAGAACTGAATTAAAACAGAGTCAAGATGGGAACAACCAGATTTTGAATGTGCACATTTAAAACTACATGCACACATAAGAAGAGAGGCAGACTTGGCTCTGTGCTGAACAAATTCCATCTACAATGCTGTGCAGCCTTGAGCTTCATGTTACAACGACCAGAGAGGCTGCTTTGGGTTACATTTTTGGAAAATGTTACTCTTCATCAGATACTATGGTGATGAGTCACAAGGCATGGCCTATACAGTGCAAGAGTGAACCAATGTGCTTCCCCAATGTATTCCCAGTTGCAACCATCCCTTCCTCAGTGGGCAGTGACTCGTACCGTACCTGGTTGAGGTTTGAGGCCCAGTTCTGAGCCTGCTGGGCCTGAGCTTTATCTGTGAGCTGTTTGTCTGTTCTGCTCTCCACTGTCACACTTCCCTCGCCAATCTGCCTAATGAATCGCAGGAACTACACAACAACGAAAAAAAATAACAGCAAAAAAGCATTTACCATTGCTAATTTGTCAGGTTTACACTAGTTTGTGTAATGCTAGTTTCACTCCAACCCAACCAGTTTCTTTCCAAAGACTACTTTTAAACCAAAATAAAACTATCATCATTAACGTTACTTAAGCACTATGCTCCCAAGAAACTGCCTCATAAGAATGTTAAAAGAAACAGAGAAAGGATATGGTGATATGTAAAAAATAATGACACATGGTATAAAAGGATCCAACAGCTGTTAGGCACATGTGCAGTTGCTGCTCACCTCTGTGTTTTGCAACTTGGGGTCATCAACCTTGGAGACTAGCTCATTGGCTGTCTGCCTCAGCTCCTCTCCAGGTTGATATTCCTTTGTCCTGTTGGATCAACAACAACACAACTATTAACATTAAACTTTAAGGAGTTATAAGATAAGAAGAAGCAGCTCCATTGTATTCTGCTCTGTAGGCTGAAACAAATGGATTCAAGCTGAAGGCTGTACTTTCATTGATGAGCACAAGAGTTCTTTTGAAGGCAATGCACTTTGTTAACGTTAAATATCTGAAGGCCATTATTCTCTATATTGACTTTAACCTTATATGCAGTTGTTTGCTTCTGTTGGAACCCAACATGATTAGACAAGCATGCATAAAGGTAAGGTTTGAAAAAGGAAAATTCAACAGAAACATCCACTTAACAAAAAGAAAACCAAGAATGTTTTCAAGGTTCAGGCATGCATTCAAATGCGCCATCCCTGTCTACCTTTCCCCATTTTCCCATTTCCCCATTTTCTTTAACTTCCCCAACAAGAGTCTTTACTATGCTCTAGGTTTTTAGCAATGGGACTAAAGTAGCTATTCATGCAAGCAATTCTTCATCTACACACTTCTTACCCACTCTAGTCATTTCCCCCATCCCTTTTTCTACTAACCATTCATTCTCTTTATCTCCCAGGTCTCCCAGCCACAACTTCTCTTCCGACTGCTCCAGATACTCCTCTGCCCAACGTCCAGGATCTGGAGCACCAAAACAAAGGGGAGATAACACAGCAGGTGGGAACAATGTAAAAAATATATATATACACAATGCAGAAATAAAGGCAATATTCCTCTGATCTTAGCAAAATTTGATGACACCATAGATTGATGATGACTCCAGAAACATGACATGCACATCAAGCAAAGTGTGTGTTCCCAGACAGAAACACAGGACAGCAAAAAAAGCAACTGCAATAAAGTCCAGCTACCTGCAGCCTCAGCGATAAATTCTCTTGTCCAATCAGCATCTGCTGCATCACCAAGAGTTGTGAGTCCAGGTGCAGAGGCAGAATCAGGACCTGAGAGGAACTCAGCTGCCCAGTCACCGGAGAGGGCCAAGGCTGCCACATCTGGAGCTGAGACATGAGAAAATGTGGTGCTTGAAATGCTGCAAAAAGTCTTTATAACATTTGAGATCATTCCTGAGAGTAAGAATAATAAAATAATGTAAATCAGAGAATTGCACCTCTCTGTGGAGCTTGTCTGTAAGTCTGCTGGTCAATCTGCTGCATTTCCTCCAACAGCTGGCCCATGTCAAATGTGTGCTGGGGTCGTGGGGGTGCCTGAAGGAACTCATTCACCAGCTGAATCGAGAAAAAAAACGGTTACTAAAGCCAGTTAAGGTTATTCACCTTTTTAAGAAATTTATTGAACATTATACATTATTATAGTCATGGTTTACTGAATATTGAAAGAAACAAAAGCACCAACCTCCTCTTCAGTTGCTATTTCTATAGCAGTGGGGGGAATCTGCGAAAAAAGGGAAGAACTATTAGGTAACAAAACAACTCCCAGTATTTTTGTTGTCAGACATTAACATGGTGGTAAGACTTGAACATGTGCACTATGAAACACCTCAGCCAAAAAAATTGGCCATTTGACCTACAAACAGACATCTACAAATTACTCACTGTAGGTGTTGAACGGTGCCGCCATGCCCCCCCCTCCTTGGTCATGTGACTGGTCAGCTTCATGAGGGGATTGGCTCCCCCGCAATCTGCCTCAACCAACTCCCGCATCGCCATGGCAACACAAGGATGAGGCAAACCCAATCAGACCACCTGAGAACTGAAAAAGAATAAAAAACAAGCATTATTTGAGTTTTGTTTTAAATGATTGCACAAAATCCAATTTTTGTTTAAGAAAAAGTCCCCACCAGTTTAGGCACACCTCTTAGAATTATATCAAACCAAAATAGGATGTTCTACACAGATTAAGTAATCTCTGTCAAAAAGCCCTGATATAATGAAAAGTTTTTGCTTTTTTATAAACAAAATGCAAAATAAAAGATATCCAAACACATTCACCTTTGAATATCAATGTAGAATTTTTTAATTCAGCACCAAAAAATTATTTCAGCACTTAATATATACAGGCAGGTAATCTCAAATGTTGTAGTGCACTATCGTAAACAACCCTTTCGACGTTTCTCGTTTCTGACCCCTTAAAGTGCTGAGAAGCCAAGCACAGTAAAAAATCCTGATGTGTTCGCACTGCACAGATATGCTCATGTCACATAACCATATTCAAGCTCCATCTGCTGTTTTCCGTGTCATTTCCTGGCTGAGGGTGAACCATTAATAATGCGGGTAAGATGGTCCAGAAGGCACAGGCATTCCATGAGTATTACACTCAGCTGGTCTGGAAAGTTCAGTGGATTTTGGTTTCCAAGTGCAATGCAGTCTTTACAATAAGAAAAAGACAGCATTTATAACATCATATTTTGATCACAAAAATCACAGACTATAATTTAAATCGTGCAGTTCTCATGGAATAATCCTCAAATTATTGACACAGCACTGAATATTAAAAAAATTTGCTATTCAATATCTGGTCAGCGTGTTAACTTCTTCTTTGGTGAGTTACCAGTTACTTTGAATTTTATTTAAATGACTATGAAGGGTTTTGTAGATAAACCTGCATCTATTTCCAGTAAAGTACTAAATGATGACTTAACATCCTGTTATCTTGGTGGCCCTAACCCTTTTTTAACAGGACTGAAGCTCTGGTATCTTTTTAAAGTATTATCATTGTATTATTATTAAGTCCTGTTTGTTCCACATTTATCTGATGATCACTTATCCGACCCACTAGTAAAATAATAACAAAAAATCCTAACAGCAATGGCTTAAGTCCTAAGTGCATACACCGAAAATAATTAAATTTGGTTCATGAGAAAAAAGCTGCTGCTAACTCACTGACCTATCTTTAGGCCCATGGATGAACGGCTGACAAGCTGTCATACATGCTGGCATTCTCAGCTTTTCTAAACTCTATCAAGGGATGCCGATGGATTCCAATTTCTATGGTGAACTGTAAAAAAAAAAAATCCTGTCTTCTCCACCAGACGAGCACAAAAATGTTAACCTTAAAACACAAGACACAGAAAAGTATTACACAAGAGAGTCAGTTCCACAGGTGGGCTGCCAATCGCTCTTACACCAGACCATAGATATAAAGATATTTTTTCCTGCTGATTCAAACAGCTGCTGTATGATGATTAGGGTCAAAGTAAGAGGATTAACAAAGATATTAATACACACACTATCACAGATAGGCCACTGTGACACCTGTTCACTCGCTCACTTAACCTAGCTAACAATTACATCCCATATTCTTTGTTGGGAACTGTGGAAGGTTTTTTGTTCTGCACGCTATATTCCGCTTTTGTTGCTCATTTTAATCATAATAAAATTTTTGCACTACACATGCATAGCCTATCATCAAACTACTGCAAGCTAACCCCCACGTTTTTAGCTGTCAATCTGCTGTCATGTGTCAAACAAGACAAACTGAATAAGGAGCACTTGGTGTAACGTTACA
>JAQNCA010000030.1:9053150-9063392 GCA_029783725.1 Acanthurus tractus
TTGTTATCTCTTGCAGTGACATATACTCTATTTAATCATCTCCTCAGCACTCCTTCAGCTCTAATCACAGTCAAGACAAGGTCCATGTTTGATGAGTTCAATGTCAGAGACGTAAGTGGTGTCATAGTCCAGAGAGAGACGTTTCATTCGAGACTACAGCCTGACTCTCAGGGGCCCTGTTTACACCTGACATTAATATGGACCTTGGGGGATCTAATCACAAGTGACTGAGTTCATCAGTGCACAGCTGACATTTCTGTGCATCTCCCCCAACATCTTCGCGATACGATTAGATCTCACTTTCTGCTCTTTGTGCAAATAAACACTTACATGTTTCTGTTTGCATGAACAACAGTGGCTGAAACATGGGGAGTTTTAGTTTTTGCACAAGATAATAGAAATAATTTCCTGAATTGGAAAGTAGAATTGGTCGATGAAAACCAGTCTAAATAGTGTTCAAACAGCCTCTTAAAATGGTAAAATACACTTAAAACCGATGTGGTGATAAACTGATATAATCAGTTTAAAAGGAATAACTTAATGTATTGCATTTATGGTGTATTTAGATGACGGCACAAGTGATTAACAATATACTGTAGCCACTGCACAAAAAATATTGATATTTTCTTCAGTCAATAACTGTCAGAATTGCACTATTTTCTTTAGGGAGTCTGTGACACTGCAGTCTGTAGTTAGTTTGCAGTTATTGGTTTGTTTGGTTGTTGATGTGCCAGTAAAATTGTAAGAAGAGACCCTGTTACTTTGTATGTGTGTGTTTTTGTACCTGAGCGAGGTGGTTAGTTTGAGGGGTCGGACTCCGGGGGTGGCGAAGCGTAGAGAGTTTCTGTAGGTGACCTGCTGCACTGCACGGTTAAAGCTCTCAATGTCGTCTCCTTCCAGCACTAAAACTGACTGGCTGGGATTCACATGAACCTGCAAGGTCAAAAACAGAAGCTTGAAAATCCCATTCATCGACCTAAGAAGACATCATCTTTCTAAAGCCCAAGACAAACTGGACAGTAAGTTCTGAATCTATCTTTTAGAAATTAAAAAAAAGAGAAAATTTGGAAGAGCTAATCTTCTCAATCTAATTCAATAGCAAAGGAATAAAGATATATAAACTTTTGCTTGTTGTCATAACCTGTTCAGACCTGATAAATAATTTTTCTAACCTTTAATTTGTGACCCAAAACACAAGAATGAATACAAAAAAAAAAAGAATAATTTGAATAAATATGAAGCAAATGGAGGCAAATTGAAGTGTGACTTCCCTTCTAGCAAAACTGTACTTTTCTGGTTTTACAGAAAGCAGACCAAACTACACAAACCTGTTGGCAGTGACATGTATGTGGGCTTATAGTTTGGTGTTTTAAGCGCCACAAGCTGAGTGCCACCTTGTTAATCTCTTAGGCTGATGTATTTTTGATTTCTTAGATGAACTCCCCCCTTTTTTAATGAAAAAACCTTTTCATTCAAAAAAAACTTTGACAAAAAATGGCTGTGACTCCAAAGCTGCTTGTAGATTTTGGATCAAGCGAAGATGAATGAAAGAAAAATAAAGAGATTCCAGCATGCAGAGGTTCTCCCTGATTTTTAGTCTGGTTTTCATTGCAATTCTTTTTATACTGTTTTGCATTTGCAGTTATATATAATCTTGCAGTTCGAAGAACAAAACGTTTTCTCTAAATTCCAAACCAGACGGATGAAGGTTATGTTTTTTTCAAGATGGCTGAAAATATCTGGTGACTGAAACATGGCGCACTGGAGAAAAGTTGTGTAACACGTTTTAATTTTGCATGTTGTAGACTTTACAAACCAGGGTGTAATTATTACATGTGTGTATCATTCCAAATCCTAAATAGGATGCTCTAAACGACTTTCTCTCTATCATGTGGGAATTGTCACTTGGGTCAGTCTTTACCTTCATGCCGGAGCCCAGAGTCTCCAGGTCTCCAAAGTCCAGGCCCTCTCTGCAGGCATACAGACACTCCACCACGCTGTGAGGCTCCACGCTGCCCGGACGCACCGTCACACCCGACAGCAGGCCATGGTAACCGCCCACGTACTTCACTAAAGGCCAGAGACGGTCCGGTGTTAACACCACATTTATATTCTAATACGCACACGAATAAGACACCAACAATGACAAGGCAAAAATAAACAGACTGCACACCCTCATGCCGACAAAAGAGTGAAAACAGAGAGGTCACCTGAGTCTTTACCCTCTGGGATGGTGTTGTTTAGTATCTCCTTCTGCTTCTCTTCAGGCTCTGCAGGGAAAACCAGTGAGGAGGCAAAGGGGAATAGACAGAGAGAAAACAAAAGGCACACTGAAAAAGCTGCTGAAATGTAGTAAGGCGTGAAAAGAAAGTGAGAGAGAGACTGAAGGTGAAGAAAGTTAACGCCTGCACACTTGGATCTCCATCAAGTCCGGCAGACGGAGGACCGAAACATTGTCATTGTTAAACTTTTGTGGCATGGAGAAGGTCTGCAGGCATACTTTATTTCATTAATGCTGTTTTTCTGACTGCCTTGCACATACGCGACGTTGTGTGTATAATTACTCCCCTTCAACAGAAAGACTGAAGGTGCCAGAGATTGACAGGAAGGAAGGGGGGAAAAAAATAACATGAACGGGCGTGAGTGAGAAAACGCATGCAGAAAAACAGTGGAGATATTCAAAAAATGCACCATCTCCTCATTATCTAGCAGCAGCTGTTGCCAAGCAGGCAGCCGAACAACTTCAAATGTGGAGTGCATATGTGTGTGTGTGTGTCTGCATGTGTGTGTGTGTGTGAGTGCATTTCACTCCTAATTGGCAGCCAGAGTTTCCCTGTTTAACCAGCGGTTCGGGTATAAGTGGCTGATAGCTGTCTGGCCCTCGTGTTGTTCAGCTGCCCTGAATAATTGATAAGTCAGTTATATTATTAGCCCTCAAAGACAAAATGCATCAACCAAATTGTAACTGAGTGGAAAGAGGGAGTGAGGCGAAATGTCTCTGGTGATCATCTTAATGTGTCTTATGAGGATTCATGAGTTGCTGGTGCTTATGCCAGAAATGTCAGCCTGCTATCTTTAGTGATGGGTGACATTTTAGTGATGGAGGAAGCAAACTGCTACTCAAAGAATTTATGCAAAAGAAAAACCAAAAACTGGCTTTCTTGCTTTCCGTTGACAAAGTCCATCATTAGGCTGAAATTAAGTAAATTTTTCTGTTGTGGAAGAACAAATTGTTGTGAGTATACATGTCTTTACCCCAGCAGGCGCCGATAAACATCCTCTGGCGGGGGGCAGGGTTTGGGATGGCTCCGTTGTCATGGATGAGGGCGGGGTCGAAGGTCACACCATCGACGTACAGGGTCACTGAGGGGAATTGGACGCTAAGTGAAAGATGATGCCACTCGCTGTCACACACCTGTTAGGGAGAAACAACACAAGCCTGAACAAAGGACACAGTTGGAGCATCTTACAGTGCGTAAAGGTCTGCACATGAAGAACAATCCAGATATTTGGGTCAATACGACAATGTAAGAGTTTATAAGAAAAACTCCTGCATTCATAACCAAATAAAATGCACTTAAAATATTTATAGCAAAGGTGCTCCTTCTACAGAAAAAACACTCCTGCGACATAATTGCTCTGTTGTTTTGTGTTGTTGTAGCTTGTTAAGGAGCTTGTTTTTTGGTTTTGTAGTGCAGTGGTTTCCAACTGAATGTTTCAGCCTCCTCCACAGGGTCACTGGGTAAATCTGTAGGTTGATTAAGAAAAGAGGAAAAGCAAAGTTCTTTTGGACACATATTCTTCCCTCTTTTACTGGGAAAATTCACCATGACAGCATGTGTGGAGGTCCAGCCAGTGCTGATGTTAAATGAATTAAATTAATGTAATAAATTCCTCCTGCTCGCTGAGCTGTGCTCGCAGTGCCCACAAGTGCCAGGATGTGCTGTGCATGAGCTTCTGATGCCCACAACCACCGAGCGAAGCAAAAGCCAGGAGAACATTTTTTGTTCTTTCAAGAATCAGCCACCCAAAGCTGTTTACCAACCTGAAAAAGTTGTTCCGTAATACCAGTGACATAACTGATGTCAGAAGAAGAACAGATTTTGCAGCATGAAAACTCTGCTCTTTCATTTAATACTGTACGCATGAAGGAATTTACTGCTTTGAGTTACTACATCAACCATCAACACTGTCTGCACACCTACATAAGGTGTTGGGAATACCTCCTATATCTTTGCTTTTCTGAGGGCTTTGAATAGTAAAGTAAAACCATCTGATTAGTTTCAAAGGAAAAATCTCTTCCTAATGGAAACAACTAACAGCACATAAACATCTAAAACATGACAAGGGGCCATAAATTGTATTTTGTAAGGGGTCCTATACAAAATGTTTTGGAACCACTAGCTTAATGTCCAGCAATGTGGTGTATGTTGCATACTAATCAGGTTCCTATACTGTAATACATTATTTAAGTAAATACACTTAGTCACACTCCAACATCTATGTACACTGAGCTGTCTCTACAGAGGTTGGGACATTAGAAGAAATACAGTGGAGAAAGACGAGACTGGGTTAATAAGATATCTTGGTTCAGACAGAGGGATTTGACAAATCTTCTCTGTATCAGCTCAGCATCCTTTAATCCTTCCTGGTTCAATCTGTCTGAGACCTTTTTTGACTTTAGTCAAAACAAAAACCCCTCAGCTGCCCCCAAAACTCCCAAACAAACATACAGACATACTCACATGGATGCAGGTATGTAAGTCAGTTTTTTCAACCTAATGATGTAAATCATACTATACAATACTACACTATTTGTGTAAAAGCATAGTTCTACATGTTCCCAGCTGAGATCTGATATTTTGCCACCTCATGTTGAAACTGTCTGAATGATAAAGGAAATCAGTCCCATGGGCACTGCACTATATTTAATTTGTTATGATTAAAAGAAATTGTATTTTGTGCATATAGATGATGCACAAAAACGGAGTTGGCAGTTCACAAAGAGACATTTAAAGTAGCTTGTTTCCTTCAGAGAGAACATTGGAGATGAAGAAGAAGCTCATTATCATGATAAACTTTGGTCTTCCAGCAGTTCTTTTAATATGGAAATGTTTCTACATAAATATATCATCTAAAAGTATATAAAACTACTTGAATTACATTTGAAGCCTTTTTTTTTTTTTTACTTGGTAGATTTTGCATTTCATCCATTTCAGTTTAATTTCAAGGTACAAATACAAAAGAAACAAGTGCAAGTGAGAACATCAAAGCTAAGCACTGCAGTTCCCTCAGTACCTGCTCCAGTTTCCACAAGAACTTGACGGGCCGTGCTGCCGAGACGTCGGGCCAGTAGAAGAGAGAGAGGCGGCAGCCGTGGACGGAGAGGGAATAATGGGAGAAGGAGTCATCTGTGGAGCAGAGGAAGAGTAAATAATTGGTGGGTCAGTTGGGTCTTGTCAAGCTGTCTGTTAGCAGGCATTTCTTCAGAGAGTAATCGCCGAGAGAAATATAAAAGAGCGATGAGTTTATTTTAGATTTTACATTTTGTTTTATCTGCCTCGCTTGTGATCTTTATTGCTTTTTTTTTTTTTTTTTTTTTTTTTTTTAACCGAGGGAAAGTTTGCTGAACGAACTCCTTTTTAATGCTGCAAAAAGCCAAAGTCATACAGTTCATATGATGCACACACACACACAATATTCTGCCTGGCACAATTACAGTGTTTTACTGTTCTTCTGCTGTCCACTTGGCTGCTCAAGTGGAGCAGCTCGGTTTAAGTGTCTCTCTCAAGAGCACCATAGTTGTTGAAGCTATAAACAGTTTCGCTTTTTTTCTTCCCGTTCGTTCTGGGGATTTGACCTTCTGGGGGTTTAATGCCTGATGTGCAAATAAAAAAAAAAAAGAAAAGACGTTTCTCACTATAATTGCCCGCTATGTTCTGTAAACCTTTTTAGACTCAACGAGATAACACACCGTTCCTGACGGTGCTGCACACAATCGTCTCCTCCTCCTTGCGACTCCCTCTGGTCTGCGTGGTCGCAGGCTGGATGTTGGCGCCGCCCCTTCTCATCCACAGCTGCAGAGTGAAGTGGTCGCCAGATAACGCCGAGACGACCGAATCCGGCACCACGGCGACATGGTTGGACCCGTTGAAGGAGAAGACCAGGGATGAATCAGAGGAAGGGAGGGTGGGCAGGGCCGAGGTCCAGTTTGCAGCAGGAGATGGAGGTGGGAGGAGGTCTACTTCACCCCTGACAGCACCTAACAGATAAAACAAAAAGAACAAAGAGAGGAGGGTGTTAGGGGAAAAAAAGGATCCTGCCCTCTGAATATGAATGTGTTGTGATCTGTAGACCAGAACTCACCACACAGTCGTCGCACAGATCTGTCAGAGTAGCTGTCTCTGTCGCAGCCCTTCCCGATGTGGCCGGTCTGGAGCTCTACGGTGGCCTGGATGTTCCACACAGTCTCTTCACAGGTCTCCAGATGCAGGCTGGGGAACAGGGGGATGCTACCTGAGCCAGGTGTGTACTCTACGCGCTTGGTCCATCCTGGAAAAGAATGTAATTTATGATAAAACATCTGGACTTCAGGAATGAGCTGTAGAAAATAACAGATTAGACCTTAAATTTTTTTAAAAGTGAAGGCCTGTTAATGCAAAAGAATATTCAATCAATTTCATACTTGAACCATTCACAGGCTCTTATTCTCTAAGAACAAACAGAATGTTTTAAATCAGATAAGATAGTGGGAGACGAGATAATCCTTTATTGATCCCAGAGAGGGTAAATTCCAAAAAGATAATATTTTGATGCACACACAGCTGAATAAATGTTAAAACAGTTGGACACTGAAAAGCTAAAGTTGGAAACTGTGTTTAAATGTTACTGTGCTGTATGACATTCTAAAATTAAAAACAAAATTTAAGTAAAAAAACAAAAAAATAAACAGATCCTTAAACCAGAAAGGCTGTTAATAAACTGTGCCTGCACATCGTGTGAAGGAATCAAATGTCAGGGAAAGAGTAGCAGCAGTATGTATGAGTCTATAAACACGCTGTCACAGTTTAATTAATTGCCTTGCCTTGATATTACTCAAAACTCAGCTCTTGATATAAACATGCAAAGGTGATTCATCTCAGTGGCAGCCCACGCACATTACAGCTAAAAGTGACAGTTTCAACCAAAAAGCAGCAGATTAAACAACTAAAACACATCTCTGAAGCTCCGCTGGAGTCAGGACAGATATGTAACATTGTTTACCGATCCAGCCGGGTTTGCAGGACGGTTTGACCGTGACGACAACCTGGGCGTCAGCCTGAGCGCGGTTCTTCCCACAGTCGAAGGCGGTCACCCAGAAGGTGTGAACACGCTGACGCTTCGAATCCAGCGGCTCGGTGTTCTTGATGTTACCTAGGAGACGAAGAGAGACAAAGCACGAAAGAAAGGACGAGAAATAATGAAACAAAAGAGTAAAAGGGAACCGTAAATGAAAGGGGGTTAGTCATCGACAACAGGCTTGTGTAACTGAAAGCCTGGCACAAATTAACACTCATCGATAAAGCGTCCAAAACTGCGTACGCACATTAACAAAAGCCCCTATCCTGTTCAGCGCTCGATATTTTGGAATCAGAGGAAAGAAAACCAAAAGCAGAGGAGGATAAAATGCGTTGAGCAAAATGAAAACTGATGGTTTTTCTTGTTTTTTAAGAAATAAAGGTAACAGTCAGTAACAGCGATGGGCTGACAGCACTCAGCATGCCAGCTGTCAAACAATAGGTGAGACAGAAGATGCTGTGCATGGCGAGGAGAAACAGAGGGATGAAAGAGATAGAGGCTGCAACAGAAAAAAAAGACAGAGTAAGGAAAAATAGACAATGACAAGCCCACAACATCTGAACAAGGTTTGGAACAAAAGGTCTCTGTGCTGCTGTGCCAGCCTGACCCAAAAAAAAAACAAAAAAAAAGGAAAAGGAGCTGCCCATCCTCTGCAAAAAAAAACACCACCAAGTCCAGGACAGTTTTGCAGAGTCATGCTAAAACAGGGTCCTGCTCAGCTGCTGTGTCACAGTACGGCTGATCTCCCACCAGCCAGTCAATGGATGCAACAACGACAAAAAATCTACAAGCTGTAAGGAACAAAGGGTTCCTATAATAAAGCACCCAGCTGCTGCAGTGTTTATGCAGCGATAGTCCGCCCACACTAAGTCTATTTTAACATCTTTTGGTTTCTACCTGTGAGAGGGATTAAGTACCTTCAATTCACTCTGTCACACATTATCAACATCTCAGCAGTGTCTTGCATGTGTGTTTTTTCATGTATTGAGGACATCCGGAGTCGAGTCGAGGAGCTGAACACTGAGCTGGATATTGAATTTAATGGTTATGGCACACAATGCAGACAGCATAAAAGGAAAATAATATGTTCACTGGCGGAGATATTGTATTTCTGTCGCAGAGAAAGACAAGCATTAATAGGTCTGCATGTCCAACACTTGTTAATTTACTGCCACGAGATAAAAAAAACGTATCTCACCGTCGTTGTCAATAGCGAAGGGCACATTGGGAGTGATGATGTCATAGAAGCAGATCTGGCTGTACTGCGGGGAGCAGTCGGCATCCAGAGCCTCCACACGCACGATTCGGTCAAACAGGCGTCCTTCTGGGACTGAAGCCTCGTAGCGACGTTCAACAAACACGGGGGAGAACTCATTGACGTCGTTCACACGAACATGCACAGTGGCCCTGGGGGGGGGGTGGGGGAGGCGGGAGAGAGAGAGAGAGAGAGAGAGAGAGATGGATTACTGTAACAACAGGAAGCAGAATGGCTGGTCCGGATGCAGCACACAGCCAGAGGATCCTCAGATAGCAACTGTGATTAAAAACATTAAAATATCTGCTGTGCAAAAATTGGGAGGAGGGAGAGAGTCGACTCACTTGTGGGATTTCTTGCTGTTGACTCCATCAGGTCCCTCTCCGCAGTCGTAGGCCTGGATGGTGAAGCTGTGCTCCCGCTGGCTCTCGCAGTCCAGCGGCTCCTTGGACCGGACCAGACCCTCGCCAGTGGAGCGGTCCAGAACCACCGCCTCAAACTGGACCGAACCTGAACCCGAGGGGCCATTATGAACACGGAAGCCACAGATTTCACCTTGGAGAGGAGAGGGAGATGTTGTGAACTCTGAATCATAGGATCCATCCATTCAAGTTTAATCAAATGTCATTTTTAATAAAGATTTGTAAAATACTTAGAACATACAACAGTTTTTTACAATTTCTATATATTTTTTTACAAATTGGAGAGGTTCCAACAACATTTTTTCATCACTGATATCCATTTTGAACACCTGAACTTTGCGTATCAGCTGATATTTTTTCACATAATAGGCCAATATTAGTGTGTCAAACAAAATATAAATATTGTTATTATTTTTTGAAAGCAGTACACAAAATAACTCAGTATTTGCTGTGTGTTTTGGATTGGAGAGTAGCAGAGCTCCTTTTTTAATAAACTACACAGAACTGGATTTGTGCACGTACGCTTGTGTCTTCACGGTTACACTATGAACAAAAAATGTGATTATTTGTATTATTCTCTGACTTGGAAAAAGCGTTTCATGCTTTTATTTTCCTCATTTTGATTGTTATGACTCAAGCGGTGAAGTCTGCTCACAGCTCACGGAACGTTGCAGCTTCAACTCAAACAAATAAAGAAATAAAGAGAAATGATGCAACTCTACATTGATTCCCAAGTTCCGACAAGAACTTATTTTTTTTTTAAGTTTTACTCACTTACTTTTAAAGCACTCAGGCTCCAGCATTACAACTGTGAGTCTGTGCCCTCGTACCTGCACTCAGCTTTAGATCCTGCTGCAAAACTGCTGCAGTGCAGACTCAAAACTGAAGGACTTTAAAACTTTGGAACAACCATCCTATTAAAATTCATCTGTCTGCCTCAGTTACTCCTTAAAAACTCCACTTACAGCTGCAGTATTAAATAGTTTTTCTTTCCACCGTCACGTCGTCTTATTTTAATGTTCTTAGAATTTGTGTTATTTCAATTTTCTGCTTTCTCATTCTTTTTTTTTTTGGGTTTTCCCTATTCTAATTGGGGAGCCGTTTGCAATTTTGATTTAAAAAGTTCTTTTTAAATTTTAAGTTATATTTTTTATTGCAACAGCCACACTAACAAATGGCATATTGACAGAAATTCAATCAGTCAATCAGTTGAAATGTTCACAATCT
>JAQNCA010000030.1:9068994-9083809 GCA_029783725.1 Acanthurus tractus
CTCCCACCCCCGTTTTCTCTCCCCCCCTCTCTCACCCTCCGGCCCCCCCCCCCCACCAAACCCCCCGTTGTTTTGGGTTTTTTTTTTTTTTTTTTTTTTTTTTTTTTGGCTGCACGTTGAGTGACTCAGACTTCAACACAGCAATTCATCTCATCGCGTTACTTTTCTGCTCTGGTCCTGCTCTATAAAGCCTCCTTTTAAAAAAAAAAAAAAAATACAAATTTCCTTGTTTTCCATTGCAAAAGCTTCCCCATTAACCACACTGCAAAATGACGTCATATTACCCCTTTTTTTTGCCCTGTGCTCATGTCAGACACATGAACATGACACACACACACACTCAAAAACAACAGAGTTCTTGTTTGAAATGCAGCATTTTTAATGAACATTATAAAATTGTGTTTGAAAATCATCCTCCCCCCTCTGTCCCAAGTTTTCATTTCCTTTGTACATTTGGTAGGAATAAGGCAAAGAAGTAGTCTCTTAAAGAGCAGTTCACATCAATTAATAATCACCATGTTATGTATAAATATGACTAAAATCCGTGCTGTTGCTACAGTGAGGTTCGTCCTCTCCACATGTGTTAGTATCAGTGAGAGGGCAGCAGCAGCAGCAACAGCGCTGGGCCTTCCTCCAGCATGTGGTAGATCAGACAGTCCAGCCCCCCTTAAAAAAAATGGTCAAATTAAACAAATTCAAGGGAGACTCCCATAGTGGGATGGGACACTTCCACTGCTGCACTTTTCTGAATCACCACCCGCTGTTAAAACAGGAAAAACAGGTGAGAGGTGAAACAAAAAAGTGTTTTCTTTCCTCAAATTATGCTTTTGTTTGTTCCAGTTCAAAATGAGACCATTTCTTGGGGATCAGAGTGAATATAGGAAGTGTAGTGACTGTATGTTTGGGCAGTGTGCAGGTCTCCTTCTGAAATGCTTCACTTTTGCATCTGTGCATTTCAGAGCCGAGGGGCCAAAGGAGGAGTGGTGTCAAATGAACAGAAGGAGAAGAAGATACATGGCAAGAAAAAAACCCCCACAGCAACATCAAAAGAGGAAAAGGCATGAGAACAATGCAAATATTTCCAATGAAATCTTATCCAAAGCTACAAAAATGTTGTTTTTTTTTCATAAAAGCTGTAAAAAGCTATAAAATCAAGTATTTTTTTCCATCAAAATTCAAATTAAATCCAAAACAAATGAACTGTAAAAACATTCATTAATACAAGGCCATTTGGAGTTGAGGGTTAGTGTTCAGTGTGTGAATTACAGTGCTTGTATCAACACTGGCAGCCAGTTTTAAGAAACAACCCCCCTAATTAGTATTATTATCTATACTAATAACATCATTATATTATTATCTTTTGCAAAAAGCTGTATGCATTTTACATTCTTAGATTAGATAGTGCCACATATAGTTGCCCTGTGCTTAAACCTCCTGTGAAGCCTTGCTGATGCTTTTAAATGTGAGTGTGACACATGAAATAGATATGAAAAAAAAATTTTAACAAAAGAAAAACACATCTGAACCCGTGACTGCTGAGTGCAAATCTGTGTCGACAGCATGAAATTCTCTCAAGTCCTGCAAGTCTCAAACATCTTTAAAAACTAAAGATAAGATTTTTTAAAAAAAAGAAAACAGCAGGAAAACGCCCCTGAATGGCTCACAATTACTCCATGTGGCACAATGGTCATTTCCTGTAAACATTTCTCCAAATGTTTATAAAAACACCCCCCCCCCAATTAAAACACAAAAATATATAGAAATTTATTTTTACATGGACATATATATATATATTTGTGTGTAATCATATATATATATGTATATATTAATGAAGGCCTTAAAATATTTTCCATTCTGCTCCTTGAAAGTCACAGTTCCCTTCAGTGGATATTCAGCCTTTTAAAGACCTGAAAGAAAAGATGGACATTTTAAAATAAAAACATCCATTCACAGCTTTTAATTTTTCTTCTTCACAAAATGACAAAACTATAAGGTCTGCGCTTGCTTACCTTGCCAGGTCTTACTACTAAGTTTTAATCCTGCTTCTGGCTCCTTTCTTTCCTAGGCACAAGCGCCTTACGGAGGTATGGCATGATTAAAAAGGCAACAAGGAAAAAGACGTGCCCGCAGAAATGGATGGACAAATACACCTGAAAAAAAAAACAAAAAACAATCAAATTCAATGTGTTGTCTAATCAAATCCTTGCAAGTGCACGTTCCTGGCAGATTACGTTTTGACAAAAATACTTTGTAATGCTGCTCACTAACCCAGTTCAAAATATATCATAGTAATTTAGAATCAATAGTAGTCATTTCACTGTTGCTATTTCAGTTAATTGTGTACACACAGCATTATTGCACCTCTGAAAGGAGCATTCCCTGTCTGTTGGTCTTCCCAGTGTTACTTTCATCTTTTTTAATGAGATTTCCATCTTTGAGTTAAGGATCTAAGGGTACAGAGGGTCTATGCAGACTGTAAAGCACCAAGACATATTTAACATTTTAGGCTGTATACATAGAGTTGCCTTGACTTTATCTGTAATGACTGAATATTAAACTGATTGCTGATTTGTAAAACTTCTGTCATACAGTCATTTACTGCTATGCAGTGTTTCTTTTTGGTTACTGGCCTTCAAAACCATACGGCCTTCACAGAAGTGATTTTTGAGCATGAAGTAAATGCAGATCACAAATGCAGATAAACTGATAAAAAAAAAAAAAAAAATCAAGGAACTGTCATACTCAAAGCTTAAAAATGTGAACAACCGAATCTGTCATGTGACTCGTTTTGTCTCTGAGAACATTAAGTCACCTTGAGCCATTTATCATAGGTGAAGAGGCAGAATGGCACCAGGGCGTAGCCCATGAACAACCAGTGGATGAACTGCTGGACAACATAGACGAGAGGGTAGAGCGCGCTGTTGGCCACCTTCGACAGCAAGGGACTGTCCCTCACAAGAGCCTGGGCCTACACACACACACGCATGCACACGCACGCACACACACACAAAGACACAAAGACACGAAGACATGAGGACACATTCCATGGTGGTTTTAGTAATTCAATAAAAGAATGGTTATATATTAAACTGATGTCAAATTGTGACAGTAGTCAATATTTAATTAAAAGTACATTCAGCAGTGAGGCTCATTTCAACAATATTGCTTTGCAATGTAAAAACAACAGACTGTCTCTTGATAAAAAGTAAACAATAAGTTTATATGATGCAGATAAATGTCACGCTTTACAGAAGGAAGTTAGCGTAATACAACAATATACAATACAAGAAGGGTTTGAGCTTTCGGCTCATATGTATTTTCAGTTAACTCATTTCCCCACTGTGTCCTGTATGTGTAACACACCTGTCTCTCTACATTGATGATGAAGAACTCCATTGAGAAGCACAAGAAGTACCCAGAGTAAAGGCCGTGCCAAATTGTCAGAAAGAAGAGTGTGGCCACATGAGACAGGGATTTATTGCCCAAGAACTTCAACCTCTTGAAGACATGTCTAAAAAAGAAAAGAGAGAAATAGGTGTGAGGAGTTGTGGATGATCTCTTTTTTACTACACATCTGGATAAGGGCACTCAGAAACACTTAATGCATCAGCTATCACTGCCTACATGGAAAGCACTCACTTACCTGGATGGAAGTTGTTGTTGCATAGCAACTGAGGTGAGGTTATATTAAAACATTTTAACATCTCTGCATCTTCTACTCATCAGCGCAATGCTGGCCCAGACTCTGTGCTATAATATCCAAGGCAAATAAATACACATTATGTTTTCAATTCCCAAAACAATGTTGTCGTTTTTTTCCTCCCGGTACTTTGGTGACAGGTTGCAGTTATGAACTCAGGAGAGCGAAGTCAGGTAGCACAGACAGTATTGCTGTTCAAAAGCCTTGATCAGAGCTCTTCTCTTAATGCAGCAACTGGCCAGTGCACAGGAAGTGTGCAGGGATTTGCAGTTCCTTCTCAAGCCTTATTCTTCCATGCTTCACACATACATACGATATATTAATCAGTTTTAATGTGTACAACAGAAAACAGCAGTGTGAATGCCTTTGATCAAAGATAATTTTACAAGTCAGTGCTGTCAGCTGACTTCGCTGGCCTCTGAATGCGGGAAATTTGAAAAATATTCCATCAAGCGTGTTGTCACATTACACAGTGCTTTGGTCAAGGACTAATAAGAGGAGAATTCACCTCACATGCGTGTTTTTGATGGTGGAGGAAACCACAGCACCCCAAGGAAAAAAGAAAAACAAAACACAAACACAAGCACATGATGGTTGCCCCAACATAAGATTTGAACCCAGGACTTTTCTTGCTGTGAGGCAAGAGTGCTGAGCCACTGTGAGCTTTGAATCGCTATAATTGGTGTTTCTGATGAAACCAGTTTGTTTGAAGCACAGCGGCTCCTTGAGGAGCGTCTCCATATACATATCAAACAATGTCCTTCTCACACGAGTCAAGCCTCTCTGATTTACAGTGGTTTCTTCCTTTCTCTATGTTGTCTGAATTTAAATGCCTCATAAAAAGCTTACATGTTTATGACTCTATCCAGTCAGGTGCCAGAGGCAGAGGCTTACAGAAGTATAATGTCAAACTTAACCCATTTAATACTAAACTGCTTTTATGTGTAGTCACAGAGTTTTAACTCAGAGGTGCCCCTTATGTGACTATAAATAGAGTTTTTTGGGAACAAACAATGGGAGCATTTTAAAGGGTAATTCTAATATTTTTAAACCCTAGCCATATTTTATACAATATGAGGTCTGAATGACCAATAGGTACAAAAATTTTGAGGGGATTTTGTCCGGTAGACCACCTCAGTCAGCAGCAGGCAGCCACAAAGAAAACCTTGCGGCTGTTAAACCACGTCCAGTAAAAGTGCTTGTTTTTTCAACAACAAGCTCAGATTGTTACTTGAAGTATCTGACAACATTTTGGGAGACTCAGACCATTTTGTTAAATAACCTTCATTGTTTTAAACAGAAACAGCCATTATCTGTCTCTGTTTGAAGCCACAAGACTCTATTAACATGAACATTCCTTTTACTTCACAGAACCTGGAGTTACTGGTCTTCTTGACTTGATCAGTTAGTTTGTATTATTTATGTGACTTATTTGTTATAAAGGATTAGTTCAGATTTAAACCTATTAATACTAACATACTTTCTTATTTAATGTACTGCAAAATATATAAGAGCAAGGACAAGTTTTAGAAATACCAGTCTCACCCTTTAAGTGTCAAGTCTGTCAAGTACGACTAGCTATAAAATATATCCTCACCTATAAGTCCTTCTGAGTTACTTTACAAACTTTTAATCCCATTTTTTGAAATACTCTGTGTGTCTCATGAAGTTATGGATAATAGAAAGTAAGGTGAGCTTAGGCGGCTAATGCATTCAGGTGAAACGGAGCATATAATAAACTGTATGTTCAATGAACTGCATTCCTTACTGAGGTCTTCATTAAATGAAGTTGCATGCTGCTGCTGCTGGAAAACTGCCTTTCATTGTCTTGATGGTGCAAACTCTTAAAACCCTCATCGAATGTATGTCTCCCTCCCTCTGATGACTCCTGAGGTATTGAAACAATCTACAAAGGCATGTCTTGGCCTGTGATATCAGACCACTCCTACTATAAGAAGCATTGCCACGTGTGCATATTGGATTGAGCTGTCAACACCTTCTTCTTCACTGTTATCATCGAAGTAAATATTTAACTTCTAGTGAACTACTCTTAATACAAACCAGAGAGCGTCACAGATTTCAGGCTTCACACTGACCTGGCAGCCCAGGCGTTTGTGTTGATGTTAAAGGATGCGATGGTTCCTCCAAAAAGCGCCGTGGTCTCATAGAGCCACAACTTCATATTGGCACAGGCGTCCCACTGGTGCTTTCCATTCACCTCGCCATTATAGCCAAGGCCAGTCAATATACATACACCCTCCTATGATACAAGAAACACATCATTGTCACCTTAGCTCACACCAGAAAGCACAAGAACCTGTTTAACTGGAACTGCACCTGTTACTTTGTGCCGCTCACGGTGAAATATCATATGCAGGTATATGCAAAGCTATGAAAAGAGCATTGTTTTACCAGTATTTCTCTGTTGTAGCACGTTTTAAGCAAGTTACTTTATGTAAAGCTTATGAATGAGATTTATTTTGGTAACCAAATCAGAGGGCTGTTAGCCGTTTGCCATCAAGGCAAAACTCCACTTTTTCAGACACATTTCATGAACATATTTGCAGATCCAGAAGCTACTTACCGCTATGACCCAACAGCTGACATATTTGTACAAACTGAGTTTGGCCCAAATCAGGATGAACACATAGCGATACCAGAGGGGCTGCGCCTATGGAAACAACACAGTTTTACATTTTAAACAGTGAGAAAAGGTATTCTAAAACAATACAAATATAAGCATACACAGTGGTTAATTTTGAACATGTAGTTGCTCTCACCTCAAACTCATCTGTTAAGAGGTAGCTGTCCTGATAGTAGGGACTAAATATTGCATATATCACTAGGCAGAGAAAACCTAAAGCAAACCTCTTCAAAGCCGGTATGACACTGGAAGACAAAGGAACAAGATGAGGATGGAATAAAGGAGGGTAATTACGTTAACTGTGCGGCTGTGACACTTACAGATTTATAACAAAGATTTTCTTTCAGCTCATTTTTGCCTTGATCACTCATCACTTTCTCGCTCTCTTTCACCTGTTTGGAGGTTCTCCAGGGCAGTCGGTGAGCTCCCTTGCCACCAGCCTCTGGTAGCTGCGCATTGTAAACTGAGGCCCCACCAGGAAGCCTCCATAGTAATAGGAAAAGCCGCACACTTCGAGGAGAGAGGGCACAGATGGCAAGGCTGATTGCTTCTGTTCTGAATTCAGCTTCGACTGGAGTTTAGGAATATGAGAGGAAAAAGACAAAAAAGAATAGAAAAGAAATGAAAGAGGGTTAAATGGAGTGAGGGAAGTAAACAAAAATGGTCTCATGGGAGTTATTTTAAAAGCACACTAATAAGCTCCAGCTACAGAAGATTCTTAAAGAATCTGACCAAAATCTAAACTGATCACAAATTCGTTGTGACTGCAGTAAATACTGACTTTGACTGCAGGCTGTAAACTGAACTGAATAGTGACCTTTCACATTAATTTAGCACAGTTGCAAAATTAACCAGATGGGAGCAGATGCATAAATTTTAAAATAAAGTAGATAAAGCATTAAGACCCAGTGATGGCAGTGTGGAGACAGGACTGGTCATGTGAGACTGATGCAGGCATTTTTTTTGCCTGTTGTTGTGTCCTGGTACATGTGTTTTAGATGTGTTTTATCTGGTCTGTTCCTCCAAAAGGCCTTTAATAGGAAAATAAAGAGTGCCTAAGGCGACTGAGTCATCTTAGTGTATGAAGGACAGAAGACAGAGAATCTCCTCACCACATAAAGCCCTTTTGTTATGATTAAGATATTTTTACTTTTGATTTAGGTTGCTATTAAACCCATTTTCCGTTTTTTGGTCGGGTTTTACAGTCACATTGGTCTTGAGATTGCCTGCAGTATTCCTTGCTCTTCTTCTAAGTTGCAAGTCAGTACTGTTCGCTTTGCAACAAACCAATATTATGTTATGTCTGATGTGCTATTGTCTCTGTTTGAGTCAAAGTAACAAAAATCCACTCCTACACACTGTGGATTTATCATGAAAGCTATGTTTCTACACAAACAGCTATTCACCTATTATTTTCCAGCACAAAAAGGCTGATAGAATTCTTTTGCATTCAATTAGTTAGTGTTAGTCTTTTTTTTTTTAATCAAACATTTCAAAAGTCTCTGATTTCAGCTTCTCAGAGGTGATGGTTTTCAGTTTTTCTTTATTTTCTTTGACGGTAAACCTAATATGTTCTGAGTTTTCTAGGAGGAGCAAAAACAATCAGAAAAATGTTATTTGCATCCTTAGTTTAGGGAAACTGTAATGAACCCTGTTGACTATTCTCTAGTATCCTACAAATCAAACAATTAATTGATTAACTAAGAACATATTTGGTTGAATAATCAATAATAAAATAATCTTTCGGCACAGCAAAGAAAGTGTGCAAATCTCCCTTTTTTGGTATTTGGTCTTTGAACAATTGTTGCATTGAAAAGGGTTGTTAAAAAAAAAAAGATCAACCAACTTACTGAGTCAATCCCACCGTCAAAGTAATCAAATGACAAACCTGTAATCAGAAAATGACACTGATCAGAAACTAAGTTAGGGTGACTAACACTGTCACAGTCACTAAAATGAACACAAAAAGCCAAAGCCATATCAGCAGTGTGTTATTTGTTCACTAAGTTCAATAGGTAAGCACAAAAACAGTAATGGAAAGATATTAAAGATATGAAAACAGGAGAGATTAAAGAGAGCTGCAGTCAACTCACCAACAAGTTTGAGTGTAAGGACACAATGAGGCATTGTCCATTTGATGTCATACTCCCCTGTTGCTGTGTAGTAATACCCTGCCAGCAGGTATATCTACAGGGAGACAGAATGAGAGGATTGAGAAATATTCAATAAGCAAAATTGTGCGATATTAGATGTTTATCACAGGTCTGTGTGACAGAACACTTCAGGAAAATATAATGAAAACAAGGCAATCTCCATAACACACAGACAGAGGGCCATAAAAAAGAAAAAAAATCTGAAGTGGGAATATTTGGCTAGTTTCATTGCCTTATTTTCTTTAAGTGTGAGCAATAAATGCACGAGCACATTCCCACAGGAAACATGTGACTATATCATAGCATAATAAGACAACAGTGTGTGGGCACGAGGAGGGCAATTAAAGGAAGTGGCAGAATGCAGATTCAGAAGTCAGATATTAAACTGTGCAGACAATCTGGAGGGCAACACCTGCATCACTGCAGTAAAAGTCTGACACCGGAGAAAAGGGAGCTAACGCTATAAAGTAAGCCTGGACACAAGGAGAAAAATATTGCCGTGACATCTCACCATCTGAAATGTAAAGCTGCTCAGGACAGCTGTTATCGTCCTTCCCATGAGCCTCAGCATCAAAAACTGGACAAGGATGCATACTGCGGAGTGATAGATCTGAGAGCCTGGGAGAGACACAGACAGGGGGGATGATTGTGAGGGCAGTCATGTGTGACCTGCTGGACTGGACATGACAACAGCGTTTTTCCTTCACAGTTCAGTTACAGGCAGAAATGACAAGAGCACAACAAGAAAAATTTCATGGTACACATGCGACTTAAAGTAAGCTTTAAAATAGGGTTGGAGGAATAAAGTATACGATAAGAAATAAAAGGAAACAACAGACCTGCTGTAAAATCCAAATGCAGCCACAACAGAACAAAGGAAAGATATCAGAGTTAGCAGTTTGTGTTTTCTCCAGTATGCCATTGTCATCCTTTCATCCTACATCTAGAGGAGCACTACCCACCATTTTTGTCACTTAGTTAAATATGACAGTTAATTTAATTACATGTCATGCTTTAACTAATGGTTAATAAATGGCAGCGTCTGCCTGTTACACTTAACCAAAAGTCCATGTTAAAAATAAAATTCTTGTTTTATTTAACTGGTAATAAAAATCTAGAGGACATTAAGTTCCCAAGGAAAAAAAACATACTTTCTTTTAAAGGCAGGGTCTAAGTCTTAAACTTTGAGGAAAGTCACATAATGTAAAACATAAACATATTTTAAAATATATTTTGAATCGACTGCAAATTGGTTTGCTTTGTTAAGTGAAAGATGTGGAATATATTCACAAGCTAAATGGGATCACAGAAGTAGTGGAGTATAATTCTTCTTGGAATAAAATTTACATTAAATTAAGCACTGGAACATCTAGAGGAAACACTAGACTTCAACATTTTATTTTTTAACTTCGACCCATTTATTTTGGAACATAATGACTGAGGGATGTCTAGTTGAAGACAAAATCTTTTTTACATGAATGAATCATCAATAATTGTTCAGTCATCCCTTAACTGACAAGACAGTAATTGTGGTGGCCTTTAACAAACCATCCTAGCAGGTTTGACAGCCAGAGATTAACATTTTGTCCAGAAATGTGTTTTTTATCCAGGTAGCCTTGACTCTTCCTCAGTTAACAAACATACAGCATCAGGAGTACTCCAAGGGTTGCAACTAATAGTTACTTTTATAGTCAACTATAGTGCTGATTCTTTTCCCCTTTTAATAGTAGTTAGCTCATATGTTGTTTTTAAAAAATCATTTTAACTTCATGGAGCCTATAGACATTTTAGCCTTTTTTGTTCAACCAGCAGAATAAACCTGCATATTTTAAATTTAGAGCTGGATTATGATTTTATGATTTTTTCAACCATCTGTCATCATATTTTATGGCATCATCACGTTAGTCTTGCTTTGAGACTTGACTCAGGACTTGAGATTTATTTGTGACTTCCAAAACACTGACTCCCTCTAATGTACTGAGCTTGGCTTTAACAGCTTTAAAGCTTGCAATTAGTGCAAATTTACATTTACATGTAAGCAGAGTAAGAGGTAACACTTTTAAACTACCACTTTTCCACTGCAAGTAGCTTTTCTGACCTGAGCAGTTTTTTTTTTAATCAGCCCATCCCTAATTTGTCTGTCTCTAGTATGAAGAGCACCATGAAGCCATTTTTAAAAAAAGGGGATCCACATTTTGTTTATGTGTTGTGTTCACATAAAAGATGTACAACAAAGGAGAACTTAAAATTCTACAAAAAAATAATCTTGCTACATCCCTATGAGGAAGAAAATGCAGGTTGGGTAATAGGAACTTGCAATAGATTATTTAAAAGAGAGGTATGGTAAGAGAACACAACTAAATGTTTCTTTCATTAGTTTCCTGATTACAATAATAATGTATGCCTTATTCTCCCTCTTCATCTCACCAAAATTGAATGCTGCTAGAGCCAGTCCGGAGACAGTGTGGAACAAGTGTATAACCGTGGCAGGCTGGTAGAACAAGAACCGTCGGTACACCAGAGCACAGGGATATCCTGCAGGAGACACAGAGGGAGAACAAAAATGTTAATGGAGCTTCAGTGTGTGTTTTCATATCAGCTAAGTGAGCCACTGCTGACACCTCCTGATATCAAAAACACTGACCTTGTGGTATAAACACACAGAGACACAGTGGCACATTAACACCATTGGTTCGTACATGTTGCTACAAATCTGGCATCTCAAGGAGAAAGATAACTGCCCAAAGTCGGACAACAGAAAGGTCATTCAGTGATAACAGTACAATTCCTTTCACAGAGGGTCAAGAGACTTCACAGAGACTTCTTCTTGTTTATATTTTTACTTAACAAGATGTAGATTTTTGTCAATTGTATTACAGCTAAATATGTGAAATATAAACTCTCATTTCAAACTGCAATTACATGCTGTAAAATGTGAATGAAAAACGTATTTGTGTCAGATTTTCTTTTTTTTTGATGGATGAGAAGCTCTTGAACATCTGTCCTTACTGGGTCTAGCTAAGATCTATAATTGGGGGATACTGAGAGGGGTATAACATATTCACACAAACTGCAGCAACTTTTAAGCAGTTTAATGTAAAAAAAAAAAAAAGGTTCAATTTAATATGTATTACAGACTGACATCCACTTTTTTTGCTTATGCTGGATAACTAAGGGCATTAAAGGCATTTTCTATATTCTTCTTATTGTCAACAAGTCTTCTGAAAAGACCAAAATCAACAAAGCTTATTCAACAACTACTGTTGCTGTAGACAAAGCCTGATATTATTGCTCTTTGCAATAGACCTCTATTGCTGTCCAGACACTAAACAAACATGAGCGGGCCAAGAGGTTACACTAGGTGACACGTTCTTTCAAAGGGAGCATTGTAGTTTATGTTGAATCGATCCAATATGTACCATCCTGCTGCGATAAATACTAAGCAGTGCATACCAGTTATTATATCCAGCTGAAAAATGCACTGTTCTTTTCTGCTTGAGTAATGTCTGATTGCAAAGTGGTGCTGTTTTAGGGGTTGTCCTTCTAAAAAAAACCCACTAAACTCTATATTTCTGATCTATTTATTTCCAAGAGTCACACTAAGAGTAGGTAAGTAGAACATCACTAAGAAACTGATTAATGCTTGTTTTTCATGGGATTTGTGGATATTAGAAAAAAAAAAAGCATAACATCAGCCTTAAAACTTAGGCAATCTAGTAAGCCAAGTGTCGAGTCACGTCAGGGCTAATCATCTTGTGCACTGGGATTCAGATTCTTGCAAACTTCTTTTTAAACTGTTTTGCAGCTGTAGTTGTGCATTGTCAGTGAATTTGAGATATATAATGCTATGGATCTACTGGTGTCAAATATCATGTTCCACACAGTGCATTACTATGTAGTTGCTCTTGCAAAACAGTTGGCTAACCAAAGCCTAAATTATATCTGCCTATATATAGCTAAGGAAGTGCTGACAAAAAACACCTGACAGTTTTAGTACCCCCTGTTATACTGGAAGGCAGTTAGATATGACTTGAATATTATGCAAGACAGGTTAAGCAACCCTGGGGTAAGAGGCATGCAAAAGGGAAGGCTGGAGAGTTTGAGGCATTGGCTAACCAGTCAGATATGAATCTCCACGATTAGTTTGTTGTTATGTTGGTGTGAGAAACACAGACGTGTCCTTGTGTCAGAACAAAGTTCAGAAGCAACAGCATGAAGAAGCCCTCCCCCACTTCATCCACATACACACGACACACACGCGACAACACAACCCTATACTTGGTACTACCCACATGCTACAATCTACAATTAAAAACAGCAGATCTTTAGTTAAAGCTGTAACCATGTGCACTTTTACGAGGAGTCACAGTAGTATGCGGCCTTGTTTGAACATTTAAAACCCCGTCAGTGTCTGTCGCCCCTCTACTCATCTGAGTGGAAAATGGAGGGGTTGGGGGACATATTTTGGCAGTCTGAGCTCATTCCCCTTGTCAAAGCATCTCCCTCCCCCAACAACATAGGAGCTGTTATGGTCACCAAGCTCATTGCCAACAGTTTCATACAATTATGCTAACAATGTAGAGACGAGTTCATCAAAATGTAGGCCTGTGTTTTGTGGTAGTCTGTAATTTGTTGCTGTCAAGCCCACTTTACCTAGTTTTCTACTTTGTAAAATAGCCCAACAGTTTGAGTTTGAAAGTTTATAAGAGGGGAGTTTTCGTCGTTTAAACATATTTAGCAAGAAGCTAGCAATAAAACCAAACTAGCAGTAATGCCAAACGAGCTTAACAACTCTGTCTTCCTCATGCCAGTTAATAAACACACGTTAGCCGTTACTGAGATTTTAAAGCAGGAAACACAGTCAGATTTGTACTATTTGTGTAGATATTCTATTTAAATTGATGGGTTCGTTAGGGAAAGCCCATTACTGATTTACCCGGACACATATTTAGCTAGCTAAACATCAGTGAACCAAAACAACTGGTTTACACCCTGTGGCAATGTGTCACAGTTTGTACCTGACTGAGCCCAATGTTAGCAGTGAGTAACACTTTTACAGATCAATATGACCAGTTTTGAATTCAAACCGGCCGCCGGGGCGGTTGTCATTTCGGCTAGCTAAGACCGGTTTAATAGGCGAAACTCACCGATTAATATAGATAAGAGGAGTCGAACCGCTGGCTCCGGGGAACCAAGGGACTCCGACAGACTCTCCAGCCAGGGAGCCGCCATGTTTCTTGTGGGCGGAAACCTCCAAGAAGGAAACGTCTCTTCGCGACGGCTCAGTGAACTCTGTTGCCTCACATCCCCACATTTAAGGCCTCTTCGCGGTTCAACCTCCTTCAAAGTTACACCTTGTGATTCTCCTCCCACCTTCCCTCCCCTCCCATCCTATCTCGTCCCCCTTTAACGCACCTTTACGAGTATTGATTAACAAGTATTATTTTTTTTTAACAAAGATTGGATCTATGAGCTGAGAGATAGGCTAAGGCTGACAGCCCACCTGAAATGATAAAGCTATCAAATCAGCAGGTAAATAGAACGTGTGTTTTATTCAGTGGTAAAAGTGGAACAGTAATGTAAGTACGCCCCCATGTGGTGACATACTGAAACAACAACTGGTGTCTGATATGGGTTACCGGGTGATCAATTGCCTGACTAAATGAAATGTTAGACCAGTGGACACAAGTGGCACTTAGAAGTTAACTAAAAAGTCCAGGTAATGTCAAAAGGAGTTTTGATCACACTTTTATTCTGTTTTTAATCTATCTGATATATAACCATTATGAACGTGGTTCAATGGCCAAATTTTTTTTGATGTTATCATACTTTAAAAAATGCAGACAGTAGTTTTATCGGTTAGAATTAAACACAGAAAACTGAAGTGGCAAAAAAATAAGTACTTAGAATGGAAGTTACACATAAATTTTGCATGGAGACAGGGCAAAGGTGTAATTTTACTTAAGTTTTTTAAGTTGTCTAATATATTTATAGTGCTAAATCATTTTTATTATATTTAAAAATGTTTACCTTTACTTCCAGAAATGTGCTACTACCATTTCAGGTTTATGACTGATATCAGTTAAGGTCATTATGCAGATGGATTTTTGCATTAAAAGCATACTTCCATAAAAGCCTCCCCTTGACCAACATCAATCTAAAACGTAAATTATCGCGTCAGTGCATACATAACATTGAAATCAATCTCCCCTTTTTCAACTGTGAAGAGTAAATATAGGCAATGGATGTGTTTTCTTTGACAAATTGTGTGGGTTTCTCCTTAAGAGAAACCTCCTAGAAAAATACAAAAGAGCAATT
>JAQNCA010000030.1:9095718-9116654 GCA_029783725.1 Acanthurus tractus
CTTAACAACCAAAAAAAACAAAACACACCCCCTGCCCCCGGCCCCCCCCTCTTAACATACAAACCCCCCCCTCCCTCTGCCCCCGGGGGGCGGGGGGGGGGGGGGCCCCAGTTATTGTGAATGGCTTTTAGTTACTGAGGGATTTCAGTTTTGCAGAACGGCATTGGATTACTGCATTAAGAACAAAAACAGTCTTTCTCATTGAAGCATCATCCAGTCCCTGAAGCAGCTCAGGTTCAAGTCAAAATGTCAGCTTTGATTTCCTTGACAATCTACGTCTGTCTTCAGCAAACACTTGGTTTCTAACGAAATATTTGCTTCATGTTCTTATTATGTTGGTATAGTCATGGAAGTGAACCACTTTCAATGATCACACTGCTGTAGGTTTGTGCAAGGGAGGGAAAAAAATAACACTTGAAACACTTGAAAATCCAGCAAGTAGTAATATCTTATTTTTGTCACACATCAACTCAGGTAATGACCAAAACACTGCATTGTACTTTTAACATCAGAAAGCAAAAATATATTTTTTTCTTACTAAATTCCCCCTTTACTGTGGTCTGTTATTCTGTCATTTCACTTGGTATAGAGGACCAATTCCCTAAAAAAAAATAATTATTTCCATTTAAAGTAGTAGAGAAACTTTTCATTTGGACATCATTCATAAACAATAGCCTTTTAAAAATGCCCATTTTGAAAGGCTTTTAATGTTATAATTCTTGACAAATATTGTGTTGATGTTTTACACTAAATTACAGTACGAGGGGTTCCTTTTAATTTGGCCACCTCCCTCTGTACCCTCTGTTGAAGAATTAGAATTGAAGAATTAGTGTCCTACCTTTGCACCCCCGGTCCAGCAGGGGGTGGTAGTGCTTCGCATTGAACACTGAACGTGGCTCAGTCTCACGTCCGTGTTTACAAGTGAAGCGTGACGTTCACGGACTCGCAAGAATACATCTCCAAGCGCGACTGAAAGCTGCTCAATTTCTTTGAAAACGTACCAAGATGCATTCACTGAAAGCTTTTCTCAACGAGAGACTTACGGCGGCGGCGGAGGAGATATTTGAAGCGGTTGAAAAGACAATAGCCGGATACAAAGAGGAGATTTCTCGTTCAAAAGATCTAGAAATCAGTCGTCTCAGGATGCAGCTGAAGCTTCTCAAGTCAGGTCGGTTTCAAATAATCTGCTTAAAGTCAAACCCTGTGTATCTTATTTTTTTACCTGGTATTGATTAAAGTGATTAACTGGGATCTTTTAACATATCTTGTACTTAGAGCCCCGGTTGGTTGGCTGTCTTGGAGCCCAGCTGCAGCAGCACACCCATCACCATCATCACCATCCCCCTCCTCCTCCTCCTCCTCCTCCTCCCCCTCCTCAGCTGCAGCAGCACCATCAGCCAGTCCCTTCAGTGGAGACATCAGAGTCCCAGCACTGCGAAGAGGATGGAGGCAGTAGCATGGAGCAGGAGCATCCTGACCCGTCACAGGTGAAGAAGGAGCAGCAGCAGCAGCAGCAGCAGCAGAGGGGCCACAGGGACTTCTGGATGGGTCCCAACGCAGAGCAGCTCGAGAGCCTCGAATCAGACATCAAAGACTTCATCTCATCTCCATCTGGTCTGAGGAGCAGTCTGCAGGACCCCACCATACCTTTCCACCACAACAACCAGAACAACAACCAAAACAACAACAACAACAATGGGGAGGAGAGCAAGGAGAAACCTTACTGCTGCTCTGTTTGTGAGAAGCGCTTCAGCAACTGTTCCCACCTTGCAGCTCACATCAGGACACACACAGGAGAGAGGCCGTACGAGTGTGAATTATGCAGGAAGACTTTTATCACAACAAGTGCTCTGAACAGACACCAGACGATCCACACCGTGGGGAAACACTTTGTCTGCAACTACTGCGGGAAATCCTTCAAGTGGATGGAGTCTCTTGGCAGGCACGTTAGAAGTGTTCATAAGAGAGACAGTATGCCTGTATGACTCTCACTGAATGTTTATAAGATCAGTGCTGTAACTGTGTGATAGCTGCGAACAAAGAATGTAGCCTAATGTCTGTTTTTCTGTGTTTAGTCCTGTTGGTAGTCCTACGTGGACCTCATAAAGCCATGTGCCCATAGCTGCAGTAAATAATGTGCAAAGGAACTGTAACAACTACATTTTTGTAATGAAATTATAATAAAATGTTAATACTTTTGATAGTTTGGCATGAATGTTTTCTGCTCTTTTTTCTTTTTCCCTTTTTTTTCTTTTTTTCTTTTTTTTTTTTTGCAGGAATATTTGTAAAGGGAGGTTGTAAGGTGCTCCAGTAGGTGGCAGTAGCAGCATTTCATTCACAATTTCCCATCAATCTAGTGTACTTGGCAGTGTACAGACTCCAGTGTCTGATGTACTGAGTGTGCACTGCGTTTCTGGGAACTGAGAGCAGTCAGTAGTCTTCCAACAGTCAAAATGTTAAAAATATTAAGGGGGTGATTACTTTATTCTCAGTTTTGAAAAATAATTAAGTACATTTACTCAAACATTGTACACTACAAATTTGAGGTAGCACCATTTTCAGGTTCTTTATTCTTTACTCTAATATATTGCAGAGTACAACAGTGAAACACAAATAAACTAAAATAAAACAATATATTTCACAGTATTTAAACTCAAGAATGTGATTTCAATTCAATGAAAAATATTCTAGATGTCTTGTGTATCATTTTACAGATTTTTTTTTCAAAACACAATTTGCTGTCTTTAGACACTTTGGGGTCCTCACTAAAATTTAAAATCCACTTATATTAAACTATATTTCAGGGGGGTTTTGTAATAATTGATCCACCACCTGCTCAGTTGCAGTTAACAGTTTAAAGAAGTATTTAAAAAAAGAATGAACTGCTCTAAAGATACAAACATAAAAGCAAATCTTCACGTACAGTCATTATCAAAGGGGCATTTAAAGAAATCCATGACACACAGTCTTTATGATTTATACATGACAAATCACAGTATTGCAGCCTTAATAGGCATTTTTTCGCAGCAGACATTCCGACTTGTTGTAAGACACACAGGTGTTACCAAAAACAGTCTGTTCAAGTGTCCCAGCAAGCCGTGAAAATGTGAGAATGAGCCAACAGGCACAATAACAGAACAGCTTTTCTAGTTTGTGTTAACCTGTAAAAACATTTTACACCTTCCAAACGTCTCCCTGGACAAACAACATGGTTAATGGTACTTCATGACCTGAGTGGAAAGCGTAGCAAAAAGGGCCTTATATTAGGAACCAATAGGAGTGGAAATTATGAGCTTATGAGTTTAGGCAGAGAGTGAAACAGGTGGTTGAAGGAGCACGGATCCAAAAGCACAGTGGTATTAATTAGCATGAATTAATTTTAACTTGGCAGCTAATGGAAGGTGGGTTGGTAGCACAGTGTTTGTCCTGGCTGACGGTGTGTGGAGTAACGTCTGAGCTTACTGGTAGTTTTGGCAGCTACACTTATGACCGTAAATACTTTTTTTTTACCTCAAAATTTTAATTCTTAACTGTGGTTTACAGAACATAGCCAAAAGTATATGGACGCTCCTTTGACTAGGACTTTTATTTCCTACAGGCATTTTTTAACAGAAGATAATCTGCAAATGATGACATTAATAGCTGCTGAATTTTATTCAGCCACCTTAACATTCAAGGTCCCGGTGTTGTGCATGCTCACTCACCATCATAACTCAATGGAACACTTTAAATTCATTGGAGAAATGGTTTTCTGAGTTTGTTGTGGAAAAGCGCCTTTGGGATGAACTGGAACGCCGGTTGTGGGCCAGACCCTCTTGCCCAACATCAGTGTCCAACCTCAACAGTGCGCTTTTGGCTTGATGGGGGAAAATCCCTGCACTCGCTCTCCAAAGACTTGTGGAAAACCTTTTTTGTAAAGAGAGTGGAGGCTCTTATAGCAGCATATTAAACGGGTTTGGGATGAGATGTTCAGCAAACATGTAGGTCTAATGTTTGGGTGTCTGCACATTTAGCTACGCAGTATATTTGGCACAAACTATTAGCTGTGGTCGTTGCTCTGGTCTCATAAGAAACACATAGCTGCCTCCTCAGGGTGAAATTAGATGGGGCTTCCCCCTGCTGCCCTTTTTATTTGCTGTCATTATGAAGCCATTAGTTATAGTCAGGGGTGAAATTGGGATTTGTAATGGGGAGCTGAGAGTTGGCCGGCAGTAGTGGAAGAAGTATTCAGATCTTGTACTGAAGTAAAAGTACTGTAGGTGTTTCACATAAAAATAAGTCTAAATTTTAGTGTTCGACATGTTTGCTTAAAAAATGTCTTAATGAAATGTTTCCAATTTAAATTTCTTTTAATTAGCTACTTAACAAATTTTGTAAGCTGCACTTAGTTAAATTTTTAACCAAGACTTGTATTTTATGAGAATCTTTGCAAAATAACTAAAACTGTCAACAAAAAGTGCTGATGCAAAAAGCAGGCTTATAATTTTTTTGTAGTGTTGTAAAAAGAAGCAGAGAAGAATATGAAAAGAAAACACTCAAGGAAAGTACAAGTACCTCATAATTGTTCAGTGGAATAGCTGAATGTGTTGTGTTATAAATAGCAAATAGTAAAAAGTCTTTAATGATCTCATTCACAGCTAAAAGGTTTAGTTTCGATGTATAGTTCACTGAGTTCATTATTATTGTAATGAGGTTCAAGGAGCTACACATATTTCAACAGTATTTTTTCGGTTCGCATCTTTCTTTTTCATGAGTAAGCTAAATTGATAAGACAGGTGAGTGGCCTGCAGCTTCACTTCATCCATGTCTCACCATGTTGCAGAGCATCTTGTCATTATTTCAGGGTGCTCTCACTTGTTGAAGAGAGATTTCCTGAGAGCTCTCATGTACATGCGAGTGCTCTGTGCAGTAAGCCACTTAAGACAAGTGTGCAGGATTGAAAAGATGAGAAAATATTTCTTTGAACTTGAAAGTCTGGATTTACGTGAATGTGAATATAGATTATGTACTGGAGCCGTGCTCCAAAGCATGTGGCTTTGCCCAAGGACTGCAGCGTTGCTCTCCTTTGACTAAACTGAGAAGTTATGTGAGGAGAAAGGTTAAAAACAACTACTAACGTGCTCCTACAGTGTAGATGACTTGTTGTTTAATTTTACAACCCAGTCTGCAGCTTCTCTGAAGTCTGGTTAATTGATTCGGAAAATACCAGAGATAGATTTTACACCAAAACTCCATTGAGCAATGTGCTTCACATTAACTCTGTGGCCAAAGGGCTCCCTCACTCTTTGTTCTCAGTTAATGGGGACATAATGTTTCTTGTGTCTGAGGAAACAAATGTATTTGCTGAAAACATCCTTAAAAAAAGGGAAAGATGTCTGCAATCAATGGTCTCACTTATCTAATCCGGAACATTGTTCTTCACAAATTATAACCATTTTTTCCCACTGATTTTTGTTTGGTAAATACATTTTTTTCTGCATTTTATCATCATTATTTCAACACATCTGCACTAACCCTTGGAAACGAACGAACCTGTAAGACTGATTGATGTTATTATAAACAGTTTACACCCTTTGTGCAATGTAACACTTACTCCAAACCTTGACCTTGTGATTATTTTCCAGCTGCTGATGTGCTTGACACTGAAATAATGTTCTCATGGACTGTATATTTATTGTACTGCAATGAGAAGCCATTTTTTACACTTCTTGACACATCCTCAGCACAAATCCAGCAGCAAATAAAGCTTTCGAAATGTTCCTTCAGTTTCATAAATACTTGATGTCCAACCACGTTATATTCAATAACAGCTTTCGACCATGTTCAAGTTCAACATTGTGTGTCGTGCAAACAGAAGCTTTACAAGCAATTAATGATCCTCACAGTAATGGAGGTTTTTTTTTTCATCCTTTTCTACGCCAACAATCCAAAGTTTCCATTCCTATTAGAGTAAACTCTTTACAAACTTAGCTCTTCACATTCTCTTCACACACTCATCAGATTTTAGAAGGCCACTGCAGAGGGCACTGCATTGCATTTTCTCTTTTATAAGGTTACCCATTAGTGCACTGCATCACATTTTCTCTACTGGAAAGGCACCCAAGAGGCACTTTACCATGTTTTCTTGCACACAGGGTTACCTTGAAGGGCATTTATCATGTTTTCATCATGTTTTATCTAACGTAAAAGCTTCCAAAAGAACTCTTTCGACACTAATGACAGAAACTAATGAACTACTGAACTTAATTAATTAGGAGCGATAGGATTAATGAGAGCAACATGGTCACTTACGAGCAGATGCACACAGAAAATTTAATCCATTTGTTTTTAGAATTGTCGAAGATGCTGTACAAAAACATATCCTCTTTCAAACATGCACCCACCCAGCTTTCTCTCAATCGGTGGGGCCTCTCCTAGCATGTATTGGGCGCTGGGCAGGGAAACATGTTGGACAGGTCACAGGTAATATAAATATATCATAAAAAAAAGGGAAAACAGTAGGATGGAAAGTCTAGCTGAGCCTAGCTTAACTTACTTTGTGCCATGGAAAATTTTAAGGCAAACAGTCTCAAAGTGGGATGAACTCAGTATAAAACAGAAACAATAGCTTCTTCTCCATCTGTAGTTGTCATCATGTGTCCAGCAGCAGTTGTATGTAGGTATTTTATTCAATTATCCTCAGACTCAGTGGACCCAAGTCCATTTTCTCCATTTTGCTGGACCGGTTTGAGCAAGCTGGCAAACTGTGGGCAGAGAGCTCTGCTCAGCCACATGTTGTGTCGAACCTCTTCAAAATGCTCAGATGTTCCTGTGGGATTATCTTCTGCAGGCTGGAATGGAAGTGCGCCATAGGTCGGAAGAGGTTGATTGTGTGGCTGAGAGAAGGTGGAAGAGGTGACAGATCCTCCTCTCAGCCAGCACTTGTGTCACTTTGCAGTTTGTCTGCTGATGCTTCCGCTGCTGATGGCGGAAACGTTACTACTGCAGATTAATAGGATGTGGGCAGATTTGCACAAGTTTTGCACAAGTTTCATTGTTCATGGTGAGTGTCCTCCATGACTTTGAATAGACAATGTGTATCTAATTAAAAACAAAACAAAGCAAAACAAAACAGGAGCACCAATGTAAAACGGCAGTGTGGTGGCCATGGTGATGGCCTAGCACAAATAACACACAAGAGAAGCAGAGTATCAACTACAGTTGACAAGGATTGCAGTCATAAGGCACACTTTATGAAGTACGACAGCTGCAGCAGGAGGAGAAAAAGCAAATATGTTAGCAAGAAGACAAGAAGTGTGTTAAAACTTTCTCTCTAAGGCAAAACAAAGCTTGAATGAGAAGGGGGAAGTGGAGACAGGAAGATATTTTTGCTGGAGGGAAGTTTGGGAAAGGGAGTAAACTAAATTAGTCACCGTTTGTGCAAGGTATGCTGTGCTAGCTTAAGATCTATGACTGGATCTTGATAGAGTCTCTGGTAACATCTGAAAGCGAGTGTGTCTGTGTGAATGCTTTCTTTGGATAAAGGCACAGGGGGGATAGCTAAATCCCATCATATGCAGAGCCAGCCTCATATTCATCCTCCAACAGTGCAAAACAAATGTGAGGGCGTTTTGTTTTTATTTCTGTTTTGAATTTCAGTTCATTTGGAACTTGTCTAGGTTTCACATTCATAGAGCAACAATCATCAGCAGCTTTAAAAAGGCACATAAATGATATTCAGACATACATAATGCATCATTATGCTAAGAGTTTAAGTCTGTTAATTTTGATGCAAAAGCAGAGTGCATCGTATTATTTAGGGAAGGTTTTAAACCAGTGCTTTCAAAAGAGGGTGAAGGTATTGCAGGTGGGCTGCAGCCTGGTCAATAAAAAATTCTTCCATGTAAAAAATTCATCACAATATATACTCTTTGTTCTGGGAAAGAAACCTCTGCATCTAGCTGTGTGTCTTTCCCTCTTTTTCCCTAAATTAAAATTATGATGTGTAAATATTCATCGTAGTGTCTGTATTTTAATCAAAACCTTTGCTACTATTAAATAAATGACATGATTGAGCAATCTCCTCCTCAGTGTTTATTATATATGTATGGGTCCATGAAAAAATAAGATGGATGGTGGGCTCGGGAGGTTTTTGGGGAATATTTCCTGGGCCTCAAGTATCCAAAGTTTGAGAAGCTCTGCTTTAGTCTTTAATAGGCTTGAATATCTTTGGTATCACCTCTTAATTGAAACCTTTACTATGTAGATAAAAGCTGTCTCCAACTTGATGAGAGTGTGACTTTAATCATCATAAAATAAGGGAAGGGTGTTGATCTGTGGCCTTGTTTGTTTAATCAACACAGCTTGGTATGGCATGTGGGACCGAACCTGTTTTTAATCTCGCCGCTGGCAGATTGGGGTCTGTCACCACTGACAGTACAATTAATTTCACTTCATTTTAAAAAAAACCACAGGGATGTACTTATAAGTTTTGGGATTCAAACTTTATTCGACATTGTGCACTTTCCTGATGGGGAAAACCATTCTTATCTGATACTTGAAGAAGTAGGACACAATGATATAATTGGAATTATCTGTCATGGAAAGATCCCAGATTTGAAAACAACCATTGCTCATAATGATGTTTATTTTGCACCCAAATTTACCATAGAGGCTTTAGTTCTATCTCTAAATGAAATGCATTGTTCAAATGTCTTCCATCTTTCATCCACACCTTTCACAACATGCCAAGAAAGGACTGATGAAGTGCTAAGAATATCCCCCAGATGTGTTGTCACCAGAGGGGAAAATCAGATTTGTCCTGCTTGAAGATACTTTACATTATGTTGACACACTTACTCAAGGTGACTTCTAATGACACACAACCTACATACCAACTCACAGGCATGCCCTCTACAGTATATATTTCACATACTGAAGTATGCCTCACATCTAATATCCCTGTCCCTGAGATGGTTCCTGTAGATAAGGCTATCAATCAGCACCACATCAGTGTGAGGAGTTCCTGTTACATTCAAAAGAGAAGAGATGCAGAGTTTAGGCATCCTAAAAATCCTGCAAAACAATTAAAATAGACAAAGTGAATTGTTATAGCAAAGAATAAAAACTGCTTTATTAGGAAGTTCAGTCAGATCTTTACATCCCCAAATCTGCAAGCCAGCAGTGATTCTGTCTGCAACGTGACGGCCGTATTCACTGATCCATGTCCGTCTGAAGGAGATTCCTCCAGCCGGACACGGCGAGAACACACACACAGCCCTGAGCCTTCAGCAGTGTCCGTAAATCACACTCTCACAGCTCCTCCTCTTTCTCTCCTTTTCATTTTCTCGCTTTATATTTCTTTTCTTTTCTTTTTCATTTTTACAGTGCAGTAAGGAATGCTCGCTCTACAGGGTGGCTGGTGTTCAATGAAGCGACTCGACTCCCATGTCTCACACTCATCCCATGTGTCTCCTATTAGCTACACTCACCGAGAGAGGAGGAGGGACGGAACGACGGGGAGAGAGAGAGAGATAGAGGGGGGAGTCAGAAAGAGAGAAGAGGGGGGAGGGGGAGGAGAGTGAGGAATTTGATATGCTTTGTGCATGAGTGACTTGTATAAAACAAAGAAAGGGCATATAGTCTGAATGTATGTGAGAGGGGGGAAAACAGTGTACACATGAATACACAAGACACTAGCAAAAAAGATTATAATTTATTTCCAGATTTTTTTGCCTTCATTTGCATCTTGTTTCACAAGGTAAATTGAAAATAAAAAATAAAAATAAAAACCAACTGCCATACCATGAAAATGTAAAAAAATAATACAAATAATATGTACTGTATATATAATTATATCATTATCAACAAACAGACAACATTAATCATAATAACAATACTATTGATCATAAACATAACACTAAATTGCTGGTTTCATGCATATAGAACACCCCTCATATACAAAAGAGGGGGGGGGTTACTAAAAATAGAACCAAAAGTTCCACCGGTTCAGAATAAGCGCCTAGCTACATGCAATGACATAAAAGAGACTCATGTACACATTCCTTCTGGCATCAAGTATTTTACACATACTGTACTTGACTATTGCGGCCCCAAACTAATATACTGTACAGAGCACGATACAAAAATGGGACTGGAGTTTGAGGATGGGATGCAGGGAAGCGCTGGAGCCGGAGCTTCATGGTGGTGCAGTTAGCCGAGACTGTGTGCAACATTTCCTCGTCCTCCTTCACTCTTTTGCTAATCCTTCAAAACCTTCCTGTTTTTCTTAGGTGAATTCCCCGTCCGTTAGTCGAGCTTTAATTTTTTTAAGTCTTTATTCAATTCGTTGTTTTCAGTGCTTTTGTTGTTTCACGTTATTTGTTTAATTTTTTTGCACACATTCTCCCTCGGTTTTCCTCCATGCTGATCTTCGTCGTGCCCCTCCCTCACAGGGTCTTGTCACTTTCTTTCTTCAGGTGACTAAAAAGGTCAATGGAGAAATAACGTTGGTGTGAAACTTAAAATTTGGACAGATGTGACAGCTAATTATTTTAGGATATATTTGACACAGTTTGGAATTGGCAGGATTCATATATTTTCAAAAAAATTATGTACAGAAAGCAGCTCATGTGCCATTCAGCTCATTCACCTTTTATAGATGAAATGCAAAAATTTGCCAGCTTTTTACTACTTTAAAAAACAACCAATAGCATGTTCCGTTTCATCTGCATAAACAGAGGCACTTAGGATGAAAACACACAAGCAGCATCTGTACCTGTAATACTCGTCCTGGGTGAGGGAGTGGTGGTGGTGGTGATGGATCCACTGTTGTTCCAGGGCCAGTCTCTGGATCTGCAGCTCTGCGCTCTGGGCCTGCTGCATGGCCTGGAGCTGATGGGCTGCTGACATGGGACCAGTGAGGGAGGACGGCTGGGGCAGGTCACGGAAAGGAGCACCTGTGAAGGAAACAAAGAGGACAGAGGAGGAGCGGGCGGGGACATGAAACGAAAATGGAGGAAAAAAAGATGGAGACAGGGAATCGAGGTCAATCATCGTATTTAAAAAGTCTCTACGGAAACTTTCAGCACTGTGGAGTTTTTAGAGAAAAAAAACTGAGCAAGTACATGGACGAGGAGCCTTCTCCTCACCGAACAGCTGTTGGCGGAGCACCTCGCTGTCAGTGAGGGGGTGAGCCAGGATTGGGGTGCCGAGTGTGGCTCCTGGGTAAGGGAGGCGTGCCAAAGGAGACCCCGACGCCAATGGGTCCATCAGGGGGTGAACCCCGCCCGTCGCTGAATGCCAATGATGTAATAGGAAATACAGGTATATTCAATAAGAGTCAAAGCATTGAATTAAAACAAAGATGATGCACATGAAAAAGCAATAATGCAAAATTTGACTGACTGATGTCAGATTCTTGGTAACACACAAACAGCCAAGATGAAAATAAATTTCAATTCAGGATGCAGCATTAAATCAATGACCATGATGTCTTCTGTCAAAGTGGCCATTAATAGACAAGGACTATTTTTTTAAACAAAACCTTAAATGATCAAAATAAGAATACAAACATTAATTTGAGAAAAAAATTAATACTTTACTACCAAGAAACCTGCATATTTTAAGATGTGCTTTCAGTGTGTTTTGTATTTTTGAAAAGATTTGTTTGTCAGATTTTTTTTGTTAATAAGTATAACCGAACTGACTTTATCAAACATCTAAAACAAGTGATCTCTAACGAATGGGTCATGACTTAAAACTATGACTCAATATCACTTGAAATCATGAATTTTTTTCAATACTAAACCAGACTAATACAAAAAATATTTGTATTTAAGATAAAAAATAAGGCTAGCATTGTTCTATGTTTTTCTTAGTGTCCCTATCCTAAGAAAAGACAAAGGCCATCAGTGTGTTAGCACATCTCTCAGTACTTTCCTAATTCCCTGCCCTGGTGATGGAAAACAACACAAAGCCCATTTGTTCCTCCTGAAGATTTGAATCATTAAAAATGGATAACAAACCTATAGTGTGATTTTTTTTTAAATAATGTTCAATAATATCCGTTAACAGTTAGCCACTGTAGTTTTTACACCAGGGAAGTAAATAATGCATTTGTTTGGAAATATTTTGAGTCATAGATTAAGACACGTTTGGTGTTTAAATCCTACATTCAGCACAATGTTTGTGCCAAAGTTCACTGCACAGAAGGTCAACATGTCTGCAACAGTTTGAATTTTTGAACTGAGTTTAATAGTTATTAGACCACAATTCAGGTCTATGGGCAAAAGAATATTTCTACCCTTATCCTTTATATTTAGTACTCAATACAAGGCAGTTCACACCGATAATGACAGCAGTGTTAGTAGCAGTGGGTACCTGTGTCTTGCTGGTGCAGGTGAAGATGCGAGTGGATGTGTGAATGCTGGTGATGATGAGGTGTCACGTTTAACATCTGAAGACGCCCCAGATTCTCTCCTCCACCTCCTCCACCCGTTCCTCCTCCACTTCCCCCTCCTCCTGTACCTCCACCACTTCCTCCCCTTTCTCTCTCCCTCTCTCTTTCCCGCTCTCTGTCACCAAAGGCCGGCAAAGTTGCTCTGTCTCTCTCCCTCTCCCGCTCCCTCTCTCCACTCCTGTCTCGCTCATAAGAGGCAGGAGAGCGAGTTGGAGTGGGGTAGGTCTCGGGGGGAGCGGTTGGGGCAGGGGCCGGTGGCAGATGAGAGGACAGGGAGCTGGGAAAAGAAGAATGGGGGACTGGGTGATGAAGTGAGGCTGCGTTGGAGGTCGGTGGAGCAGGTGGAGGAGGAGCTGGCGGAGGAGCAGAAGGGCCTGTTGGGGCTGGAGGGGCAGCCGGTGGTGCAGATGATGGGTGAGAGGGGAGAGACGGTGGGAGGAGAGATGAAGGGGGTGGATTGGACAGGGACTGAGGGGCAGGTGGGTTGGGAGGTCGAGTCACTGGTGCCAGAGTTGGGTTCTGGAGGTGTGGGGGGCCAGCAGGAGCAGGGGGAGGAGGAGTGCCATAGAGCGACACCTCATTAGCTGCTGCTGCACCTCCTCCAAGGAGCAGGGAGTGTGCATGTGCTTGGGCATTGGCATGGGCATGATGGGAATGAGAGTGAGCAAGGGCAAGAGCTGCAGAATCCGGTATGGACCCTGGTGGGTAAACCCGCTCATCACTCTTAAATTCAAATCCTGGCTTAATTCGATCTCGATGTGCAGCCACTGCATGTGGAAAACCAACTCCTCCTAACCCCGCACCCCCAATCCCACCAGGTATTGGGCCTCCCGCCACCCCAGCATGGCCTCCGACACCTGGACCCCCCTCAAGACTGCCTCCATACAAAAAGCCCAAGATGGCCGCAGCTGTTGCTGCATCAGTAGGCAGGTGATGCGGATGGCCCAAAGCGTGATTCTGAAACTGAGGGAGGAAGAATGATGGGTGGACATGAGGGTGGCCATGGTGCACTTGTGGGTGGTGTGCCTGGGCACGACTTGCTGCCCCCAGTGGAGACATAGCGTGGGGGCGGGCATACTCGCTTAGGGTTCTCAGAGCTGGGGTGTCGGGGCCCAGATATGGTCCCCCTAAGCCTATTCCCAGAGCCCCCTGAGGGCCAACCACTGTTGTTGCACCACCCATGGAAGGCAGGAGGAGGGAGTGGGGGATAGAGTGAGCGAGGGTTGGGTGGAGATGGTGTGTCGGAGGAAGGTGAGCATGAGGGTGTGACGGATGATGCTGGGGGTGAGGGGGAGGGTGGGAGACAGAGTTGCCGGAGGAAGACGAGGAAGAAGATGAAGGGTCGAGGATGATAGAAGATGAGGAGGGGAAGAAGAGAGAGGAGCCTTGGCGACACGCTCCAGCGACGTTGACATCCTTTTGCTGCTGCAGAGAAAAAAGCGAAAGACAGTAAATCATGTCTGCCCTGATCTGCTTTACTCCTCACTCATTAAAGTGATCAATTTAATCTACAGCAAATCCATTAAATCTTACACGCTACATAATTATCACGCTCAGATGTGCACACCTGTAGATGTCGATCCAGTTCCCTCTCCCGCTCGCGCTCCCTCTCTCGCTCCCTCTCTTTTTCTCTCAGGTCTCTGGCCCGCTGCTCGACCTCCCTTCGCGCCCTTTCAATCACCTCATTTCTCTTCTTCCACAGTTTGGAGCCATCCAATGGCACAAAGAGAACATCACTGCGAGCACAGGAATTTCCACTGCCACGGTCAAGAACCTTATGAAACCTAGACATGGGGGACACAGCAGTGAAGTACATCATTACTACAACCATCAGGAGTCAGAATCACCATCGTTATAGTCACCATTACTGTTAATTACATCTGATCACATATAGAAGGGCTGAACAGAGTGACACATTGATAAAAAAAAAAAAAAAAAGGATGATAATTTCGTTTTGACTTTACCGTGCTGACTGGCTGGCATGGATGGGAATGTCTACAGGTTTGGGTTCAGGAGAGGGGCTTCTCAGCACGGGTGGAGGGCTTTCACTGTCTTCCCTCTCTTCTATTGGTTCCTCTTTGATAACAGGTGTGGGAGGCGGGCCTGAATCTGAATGTCCGTCTCCACTGGGGAGTGAAGAACTCGAGGCGGGGTTTGAGATGCTGTTGTTGGCTGAGTTACTTAGAGGTGGAGGTCCTTTTGAGACATTTTGAGGCGAGAGGGATTGTGGGTTGGTATTGCTGCTATTGGGCACGCTACTGTTGCTATTGCTGTTGGCCATGTTACTGCTGCTGTTCCCGTTGGAGTGGTAGGTCCCACTGAATGGAGGGTGGCTGTTCAAAGTGCCATGGAAAGGGGAAGGGCGACACCCAGGTGAACAGCTGGATGACACACCTGGCCCAGGAAGTGGCATGTTGGGCCCAGATGAGGAGCCAGGAGGGAAAGATGAGAAGCCTCCCATTTGATTTGTGGATGGGCTGGGTAATGGGGACAGGGGTGTTGGAGGAGTCTGGTTGGAGGACTGGTAATGTGGGGGACGTACATTGGGTGCCATGCCTGATGGAGTTGGTTGGGTGTGGGAGGTTTGAGGAGGAGGTAAAGGAGGCTGAGGTGGTGGAGGGGGATAAGGGGCATTGGGAGGGTGTCCATGGTGGCTGGAAGAGGACGAAGGAGAGAGTGCAGGAGGTTGATTTGGCCCTCCACGGTTTTGGTAAAGAGCAGACTCTCGCAGGTTCGAGTCTCTGTCTCTTTCTCTGTCTCTGTCTCTAGGCCCGGACTGGTAATGGGGGTGAGGTTGGTGGGGGTGATGGGTTCCTCCAGGTCCTGAATACTCTCGTCCCAGGTTTGGGGTCACCCCAGGGGGGCTGAGGTACTCTCGATTTGTGCCAGTGGAAGGAGGCACCCCAGCAGGAAAGTCTTTTCCTCCAGTGGATGGATATTCTCTGTGAAAGTGGTCTGCTCCAGAGGAGGGGGTTTGTGTCTGGTCCATGGGAGGAGGAAAGTCTCGGTTGGACGAGTTTGGGGGATGTGGGTGTGGTGGTAGAGAAGAATGGGCAGGGTGACTGGGGTTGTTTTGGGGTGATGCAGGTGGGTCTCTGTTTAGCATGGGGGTGGCAGGTAGACCACTTGTAGAACTTGGGGGGTTTCCCTGGGGGATGGAGTTGCTGTTTGGATTACTGTTGCCTACAACATCTCTTGTCTGGCCCCCAAACTCACCCCATCGGCCTCCATCTTTGTCTCTGGGATGCCCCCCTCCGGTTCCATTGGGGCCAAAGTCTCTATTCTGATTTTGGTTTTGGAGAGGAAACTCCCTCCCTGCATCCCGCTCCCGCTCCCTCTCTCGCTCCCGGTCTCTGAAAGCTTGACCAAAGTCTCTTCTTTCAGGACCATCTCTTCCAGAAGCTTGAAAGTCCCTGTTCTGACCCACTGAAATACCCCCAAACTCCCTGCCTTGGATGCTGTTGGACCCACCCATCCCACTACAAGTATTATTACCATTACCCCCGCTACTATTGTTGCTGCTGTTGCCAATGGGAGCAGAGAACTCCCTGTTGATCTCCCTCCCCCCACACTCCCCCCTCACTCCCCTCTCCCTCTCTCCTGCTGCCCCCCTCTCTCTGTCCCCTCCCCCTCCGGCGTACCTGGGAAGGTACTCCCTGTGGGGGTGAGGGTGAGGATGGGGGAGGTAAGAGGGGTGGGAGGAGGAGTGGCGAGAGGACGGAGGGTTGTAAACAGAGGGAAGTTGCTGCTGCTGCACCGGGGGCTGGTGTTGTGGTTGGTGTGGGTGGTGGTTTCCAGGGTAACGGGTGTAGCCCCAGCTCCCCTGGCAGCTAGTTGCTGTGCCACCCTGCCAGCTGGTGGAGCTGTAGTGGTGAGGGTGGGTGGAGGGTTGGGTCTGAGGCTGGGACTGTGGGCCCGTCTGTGGTAGCAGAGAAGGAGGAGTAGACTGAGCCTTGTCCAGGAGTTTCTCTGCCTTTTCTATTTTGTCTCTTTCTGTCTTAACCTCAGCAGGCAAGTTTTGTCCCCCAAGCTCCAAAGGCTTCAGTGCAGGTGGAGGAGGAAGAGGAGGGGCCAGAGAGTGGGGAATGTTGGGGCTGTTATGGGAAAAATCTCCTCCCGAGATAGTTGTCTTGGTCACGCACTGTGTGCTGGCTTTGGAATTCATTCTGTTGCCACTCAGCGCGCCGTCAACACCCGTCGGTCCACCGTACTCGACTTTGCACATCAGTTTGGAGTCCAGGGAGAAATAGGACTTCCTCCCACTATTGCTGTCATTTGATGAATCCCCTGCTCCTCGTAGAGAGGGTGTCAGACCGGAGGAAGAACATGGAGTGGAGGGGGGCTTAAGAGATGCACGATCTTCAATTCGTGCATCCACGTCCCGCTTTTCTCCGTCTCCACAGGACTCCTCCCCTCTCCCCTCTCGTAGCACCCTCCGATCCTCTCCTACAACCTTCCCTGCTCCTCCCTCTTTGCCTTTATCCCGTTCCCTCTCTCCTTGCTTTGGTGAGTCGGGGCCATCGGAATCAGAGTCCAGGCTACCCAAGGGGGAAGCGGAGAGACTAGGGGATGAGGAACGATTGTCCTGGTCTATATCCCGCCCACTGCTCAGACTACTGCTGCTATTGGCCAGGCTCCCTACGACTGAACTCCTACTGCCTTGGGATTGGCCGTCCTCGTTGTCACTCTCACGAGATTGGCTGGCAACTGAAGTTGGAGGTGGGACAGTGGAAGGAGCTGAGCTGTCAGTTGAATGCGTTGATGTTGGAGGGTTTGGGGTAGAAGCAGGATCCTGACAAAAAAGAAAATTAGTAGATGAGCAAAAAAAAAAAAAATTAAATTGGCTTTATATTTGTGGAAAAAAAGAATACCACTCTTTCTTGCTTCAACAGAACCTCTCGGATGAATTAGCTGAATCAAAACTTTGTAATTAGTCTTTATATAACAGGTTGATGAAATGTAACACAAACCTGAACTTTCTGCCTCTTTGGAGGAGACACAAGTTCCTCCCCCTCACTCTCTGATGAATCATGGCCTTGTGATCTGCGACTGAAGCGATTTCCAGCCAATTCCTCACCAGCACCTCTTTGCTAAAACAACACAAGACTTTTAATTCTGTAGTGATGTCTTTGAATCCCTAACAGGCCGAAGACTGTTTTTAGAACAAAGCCACATTTGCATGCACTAACACACGCACACACACACACACACACATACACACATACACACACACACACAGAAAACATCAATGTCAAACATGAAACTTCAAAGTGCTAAGCTGTAAAACACACAATCGAACAATACCGACATGGCGAGGGTATGTCTGTGGCAATCATACTGATGACTCATACACAGACAGCACAGCACAGCACACACACACATTCACACACACATTTCGATACAAAGAGACAGTTTTTCATTCTTCATGACTCTTAGACTTGTATGCAAACACATAAACTTAAGGCCAAAACAATGACAGGAAAAACACAGGTGGGCTCTAACCGTCTGTCTATCGTTGCGTTCGGGGCGAGTGGGGCTGGGGTGCGGGCGTCTACCCCTTCGCTCCTCACTTGCCCCCCGCCGTCGCCCACTGCGCATGGGCATCTGCAGAACCCAAAGTCCAGCAAAGGTAGCAAATATGAAAAGGGAGGAGAAAAGCATAAATGTTAAATCAATGCAGATTTAAAGAAATGAGATATACTGGGAGAGGTAAGGAGGTGTGCTGATCATCGTGAAAAAAGAGTTAACACAAGCCAGAAGAATGTCAAGTTCGTTCAATTCAAGGTGGAATGTAGCAAGGGCAACAACAAGGGAGGAACAAGAATAAAAAGGGGAGGGAGGTGAAAAGAAGAACACGGCATAATAGAGAGAAGGCAGAAGGACACAGAGAGGAGGGAGAAATTGTAAGCAGAGGAAAGAGTAAAATAAAAAACGTGGAGACTCACAACTGAATAAATAATTTAGAGCTTAGTCATCCCATTTATTTTGAAATACTATCACATATTGAACTAATTATGATGTAGCCATACTCCCAGATGCACTACATACAGTACAAAAATGAGGCAGGTACACAATCCCTGACATCATTGTGAAAAATAGACACAGGCCTAGTTCATACCGATTCTTTGTGTGTCCTTGTTTTCATTATTTCTTCTTTAAAACGTCCATTTTACAACACAAGCCATTGCAGGGACTGAACTGGTTCCTGTTGCTTACTGACTGGGCTGTGTGTTACACCATGAGAGCTACCAAAACCTGTAAAGAAGCATAAACAAAGAAGGCATTATTCAGTCTTTATCTGCATGGAAATCCTACAGAGAATCCATTCCCTTAGCTCAAGAACATCAGTTCAAGTAAGGATCCAGTAGTATGCAGTACCATTTGCTGTTTGCAAACTGCTGTTGAGTTCAAGAATTTGTGACATTGTAAAAACATCTGAGTTTAAAAACTGCAAAAACACTGCTACAATATTTAAATTCCCAGCATGCTTCGCACTGTATTGGCACAACTGCTTTCCACTGCACTCAAAACAGTTTCCTCACTGCCTTCTGTCTTTACCACAGCAGCAAAAAAAACCCCACAGGCACAATGGGTTGACCCACTCACACCAACAGAATGCACTGGTTTGGGTGTAGTATAATTGGGTGCTATGACACTGAAACAAGAGATAATAAGAGCAGAGAAGGTGCTGATTGTTAGTCTGCATTTTTGGATGGTCGTCTGCAGAAGACTCAAGCAAACATCTTGGGAATATGGAGCCACACCCCCCTCCTTCCACCTTCACCACAACAGCCAAACCCACAGTCACTTGTGGTTAACCCACATGACCTGGTTATGGCCGGCAGAATCAGATGCTTATTTATCCAGCCAGCCAGCCATTAGGGAAATGTACAGCGTCAAGATTCTTTATCCATCTGTGTGTGCCAAACAACATAGGTGGACTACTTTGCAAGGCCTTGTCTTATCCATTCATTCATGTACCACTATGATGAAAAAATGGCTCATGTATATTGAATGAGGATATAAATAGTGCACACTACTGGATGAAAAAAAAGGATATATTTGGCAGAAGTTAGCAAGGCTAATGCTAACCCTGCTATGCAGCCAATAAATATAGTAAGTACACACTTATTACTTATTTGTGTGTGTGTGTGCGTGCGTGTGTGTGTGTGTGTGTGTCAAAGCAGACAAGTTCATGTAAATCCTGTAGCTGCCCCACTACACATGGCTATGCATTAATTATTAGTGCATGCTGCAGTGACTGATTCAACCAAGAGTAAAATCTCCACTGTCACAATCACTGTTCACACTTAATATGCATAAAAGACCGTACATGTACTTAAGGGCAATGCGGTGTATGTACAGCAAACCTAATTAATATGTCCAAGCTTATCACACAGGAGTGGACAGCGTTCAGTGCCCGGTGGGTTATTGTATACATCATGAATCACAGTTACAGGTGGCAGCTACTGGCCTGCCTGTGGTCCACTGGCAGATCCATGGCTATGGTCAGTAAACAACAAGAAGGCGAACACATCCAACACCAGCATTCACATCACCAGTCCCTCTGCACGCTCACGCACGGACACACGCGAGCACACGCACACAAGCACATGCATTATCAACAAATTGACTACTGCATGTGATGCAAAGCAGCAGCATGCAGTTGTTCTGCTTACATCACCAGCGAGCGGGCACCGCAACGACTCTTTCTTCTTTCTTCCTGCGAATGTTATTGATACACATGCAGAGGAGACCGGCCGAGGCTGCCTTTCGTGCCTGCCTCCCAGACTTCCCCGGCTGAACACGGTCCACCTACGACGGGGAGAGTCGTGTTGAGCCGCACATACATGTTCACAATCAGCATGGATGCCTATGCAGTGCTGTTTTCTAGACGCTGCACATCTTAAAAGAAAGATGACATGGAATGGCGATTCATAACATTTCGCACCGGCTCTGCTTTCCCCTTTTCCTCGCTGGAATGTTGGTGCGCGTCGTGCACTCTATTAACATTAATTCACCGGGACATAATTCAGCCATAACGCAGGAGTATGATGATAATTAACGCACAAAGGAAAAAAATGGGAGGGAGAGTACAAACGTGGCCAGCAGCAATAGCTCCAAACACAAAGTATAAGCATCCATTTTTTCCTTCTCCTTACCTATAATATCCAGCGATGCGTGCTCTCACTCTCACTCTCCCTTTCCTTTCTCTCCCTCTGTTTTGTCGTTTTATGTTGCACGCTGACACGCACACCTCAGAGCCCTGGCGTCTGTCAACAGAAGCTTGTGCTGGCTCATATTGCAACGGGCTCCGATAATAACAGTAATGCAGAAGAAACCTTTCTTTTCGTTGCAGGAAAAAACTGGGGTGCCAACTGAAGACTACAAATTGATGCGTACCCTCGCCTCTTCCCCACCCCCGTTAGGCCCCGTTTTTGTTTTTTTTTTTTTTTTTTTTTTGGGGGCCCCGGGGCCCCCCGAGCGACGGGCCCGG
>JAQNCA010000030.1:9116754-9142281 GCA_029783725.1 Acanthurus tractus
CTTTAAAAAACTGGGGTGCCAACTTAATAATACAAATTGATGGGTACCATCGCATATTCCCAACCCCCTTTCGCCCCCTTTTTTTTTTTTTTTTTTTTTTTTGCCCCCCCCTCTCCCACCCTACCTACTCCCCCTCTTCCTCTAAGACGACTTGCACTTTTTTATACCCCTCTCCGGTCTTACAGTCACAATTTTTTAGCGGAGGGGTGAGCCAGAGAGAGGGATGCACGTCGGGTGAGAGAAAGGGAGAGAGGAGAGGGCGTGATTTGCATGAGGAGAGGGAGAGGGGGGGGGAGGCGGAGGAGGAGGAGGACAAGGAGGGAGTAGTGAGGCAGGCAGAAGGAGGAAGAGAGGCGCAGAGAGAGAGAGAGAGAGAGGGAGAGGGCCAAAAACTCTGAAGAGGGAGGGGATCAAGAGGGAGGGTCTCTCTCTGTCTCTGTTGCCTAGTCCCTCCAGAGTCACCTTTACTGTATGGAGAGGCTCTGCTTCAGACTGAATAACTCGCTTTGTGGTTTTATCTCGCGATGAAAAGAAAGAAATGTCCATACAGGTCTTTGTTATTAAAGGTATCTCCCCCAATTTAACGCCTAACAAGCTGATAGGTGGACAAAAGAGAAAGAAAAAAACACACACACACACACACACATATATGGCAGCTAGTTGTGTGAGCATTTGTAATGACACTGATGTCGGCGACTTAACAAAGAAAGCTCCAACTCGCTTGAATTAGACAAACAGATGACAAACTGACAGTCAGATCGTCCCCTCTGTTGTGTGTCTGTCCGGCAGCTCTCTGGCTGTCTGTCTGTCTGGGAGAAGCTTGCAGCGGTGTGTCCAGTCAAGCGGCTCTGCAGACCTCCTCCTCCTCCTCCTCCTCCTCCTCCCCTCCCTCCCCTCCGCTCCGCTGCTGTCGTTCTCTCCCTCTCTCCCCTTCACGCAGCCCCCTGTCCCGTCTCCTATTGTGTGGTTACCATGGTAACCCGGTCGGAGACTGTACCCTGTGCGCATGCGCGGCTCCAACCTTCCTTTATCATCATCACCAGCAGCCCGGCACGACGGGAACGCAGCCCTCGTTGCGCTCGTGCTCCCTCTGCTGCTCTGTTCGTGTACCGACCGGCGCGTGCAATTGATAAGGGAGCTACAGCCGCGAGCCGTTACAATGTATCGACGGTGGCAACAGCGTCCAGAAGACATATAAACAAGAGATGACAACATTTTGTAGTGTGGCAATTGGAAATGTGCAATAATGTATCAATTAACGTTGTGTTGTCCCATTGTTCATTTTTAACTTATTGTTACTCCCTGCTGTGACGACGTCTTTTAAGAGGTTTGTGTGAACGTTTTTAATGCTATACAAGGAAAGTTATAATAAGCCTAAAAATAACAACTATAATTACTGCAGTGCTCTCTCTTAATAAAAGCTAAATTCAACTTTTCTTTAATAAGCAGTCTTTCATTACTATCTGTATGTCATATATGAAAGTAGTACACATTTTCCTAAAAATACCAAAAATTGCTGCAAAACATACAATTAAACAATAATGTATAACAATAATATAATATATGTATTTTTCATTGGCATTTGAAGACCTGGTACACCTAAATGGAATGCAGCTTCTACCTTTTTCACATTAAAATGTCTGCTGCGAAAAACGCACATCATTGATTTAACAGCAGCTGTTTTGAAAGCTGACTATATCTTGTATTTTGATGTGGTAGCTTGAATAAAGAACTACATGTAGAACAGATTGCTTCTGGTATATCTTTGCCCTTGTCAACCTGCAGATGCAGAGGCATGAGAAGTGGCCATGAATTATTGCTTTCCTTCCCATGGCTGGTATCATGCAGAAACAATCACAGCATAGTCCTGCAGGAAGAAATATCTCAGATATTTTGCAGAAAATTCACATGATACCTCTTGAGTTTCTGCAGGATTCGATCACATCTGTATTCCTAAAGGATTCTTTCATGATCCTTAAAAAATCCTTGAGAGAAATGAAGACCAAAACACTGTGGAATAATTTCTTTGCAGAATTTTTCTAGCAGGAATGCTTTTTAACTTTTGCTGCAATATTTCTGTAAGAATGTTAACTCCTGCGGCATTAATATTTTGTGTGGCCAGAGATGCAACATCTTTAAATGTTTCTACCTTCAACACAGCATTACAGAGGTGGTTTTTAACCATATTACAATTAGACATTATTCACTTCATGAGCAAGAGAATGATAATGGACGTGGCAGAGCCTCTCCCTCAAACAAACACACAGAGAGCTTTGGTTTGAGTTAACACGTATCCATTTCTTTTATTTTGCTTATACTCAGAAAGAGAAAGTATCATACACAATTGTGTGGCAAGCTGCTGAGTGTTCACACCAAAAACAACATGAGGAACAGGAGGAAGAGGAAATGACAGGACACAATAGACCAAAACTGCAGTGAGTCAGAGGGACACAGTCAGAGGGATCAGGAAAGAAAAAGAAACCAACAAGTGCATCATAAAAACTGCACGACTGCTGTGAAGTGAAACACTGATTTTTCCTTCCAGGATTTGTTGCAGCAATGTCATGTTAATACTCTGTGTTTTAGTTATTTGAAATCAAATCAGTCACTATGCTTTTCAGAACGTCTTGATGAGTTTAGAGCTATGTTGAAACAGGCGTCACTCTTTTATTACTACGTATGTCTCAGGGAAATATAACATGGTTTGTGTGTTTGAGTGACTGCTTTTGTGCTAATGTCACTGGCTCTCAAAGGGCACTGGGGTTGCGAAAGTTGTGACCAGCAAAGCGAGCCTGGTCACCTAACTCTTCCTCAATCCTGAGAGGAAGAGAAGGTGAGGATAGAAGACAGAGAAAACAGAAAGAAATGTAGAGCAGGCAGACGAATGTGAGAGAGAACAACAGAGAAGGAAAGAGGAAGAGAAATTTAAAAGGGACATAAGCAATTAAAAAGATTTTCCTAATGTGTTTCTATACGCATACATATAAATAGAGCTATAAATACCTCATGAGTTGATTGTACTTGGCCAGACGCTCTGATCGACACGGAGCTCCAGTTTTAATCTAGAGACAGAAACAATTTACTAAATCATATGGATCTAAATCACTTATTATTTTGAAACCTCAATTATTTCAGAATAAGTGAACATATTTATTTATTTTTTTAATTTAAGCTTATCTTCACAAAATTGTTATCTATACCTTCTACTCTGTTTTTTACACTACCTTGTACTTGAGCTGGTTTTGCACAGTTCCACAGATTATGATTTTATTTTTTGCATCTTTCTTTTTTTTCCCATGTCTTTCTTTTAGTTTTGTGTTGTATTATTCAGACAACCTTCATAGGCCTTTTTTGTGTAAGCTTCAAAAAAACAAATGTGTGTGTGTTACCTGTCCAGTGCAGAGACCAACCACCAGGTCAGCTATGAAGGTGTCCTCTGTTTCTCCTGAGCGGTGGCTCACCATCACACCCCAGCCGTTCTCCTGGGCCAGCTTACACCTGAGAGGTGGGAGCAGTATAAATGTGACATATGCTCTCACGTGCAGGCGTGTGTCAGGTGTGTCTATGTGTGTCCATCAAACACAAACAAAATCAACTCACGCCTTGATGGCCTCTGTAACAGAGCCAATCTGATTGACTTTAAGCAGCAGGCAGTTGCAGGCTTTCTCATCCACGGCTCGTTGTATCCTGCGTGGGTTAGTGACCGTCAGATCGTCTCCAACCACCTGTACAATTTATTCAACAAAGTTACAGACGGACGGACAGACAGAAGAGCATTTTGTTACTCACAGTTATAGTATCACTTCTACTCAACCCTGGAAGTATCGACGGATTGACTCATTTTACACATGAAGATAAGCCTGCATTACAAATACATACATTGAGTTTGGTGACGTGGGTGTTTACTGGGTGAGGAGAGTCAATGAAATATGCTACTGAGTTTCATTCTGAAAACTGCAGAATCTAGTATTTTGCAGTCATACTAGCAGCTAAAAATCAGGATGTCTCTACCCCTGCATTGTAAATTTCAACCATTTTAAGGGATAATAATCAGTCGCAATAGTTCCCCTTTAAGGACCAGCTGAAACAAATCCCTTTATAATAAAAAGACTGTGTACGATGACTTACCTGGATGCCCACTGAGCTTGTGAACTGTGACCAAGCAGGCCAGTCATCCTGGTCAAAAGGATCTTCAATGGACACCACTGAAGGAAAAGAGGAGTGGGAAAGATCACTTATTTACATGAATCGAATAATACCACCTGCTTTAAGAGCCCTTCATTTTTTTCCCCCATTATTCTCCTCCAAGTCAGATCACCAAAAGTCCACATGGGAATTATCTCTTACAATGTACTCACATGTCCCAAAAAAGACACACATGCACTTGCCCACACAAACAGGAGGCACACCATTGACAGGGTAAAGAGCCACAACAGAGTAGGTTTCTGCTTGCCAAATGTGCACTGTAGCACATAATTAAAACCTCTTTAACAGGCTCGAGTGTCGGGAGGAGAGACCAGGCTGTGGAGTCATCAAGCTCTCTTTTTCTTTTGGTTTATCTGTCTAAGAGGTGATGATAGAAATATGGCAGTTATAGAAATATGGAAAAACAGGCTTGTGCGCCCAGTTACTGACAGAAGTTCAATCAACTGTTAACACTGAATCTTTCTCTCTATGAGCCCATGTGGATCTTTGGGAATTAATACATTTATTATTTGTATTATTTTAAATGTCTCCAATATAATGATATAATAATGTTCATATAATGTTCTCTATGTGAAATTGTGCATTTCTGATGTGTTTGATCCGTTTCATGGCTGAAAACAGACACACAAACTCTTATACATCACACACCTGGGTAGTTATTAATGAAGCCCTGGTAGATGCTGGCCAGCTCGTCAGCACTGATGTTGCGGGCAGCGTTGGGCGGAGACTTAAAGTCCAGGTCGTATTTGCCCTCTATGAAAAACTCTGAGGCAGCAACATCCATCCCTATCACCACTTTGTCTGTAAAGCCAGCTTTCTCTATGGCCGTCTTTATCAGCTCCAGGGCTGACAGAGAAAAACAGAAAAATGGGTGGTAAAATCACAGGATATCAAGAGGACATTTTAATGTTTCATGTTGTTCTTACCTTCACTGTTCTCTTGTATATTTGGGGCAAATCCTCCCTCATCTCCCACATTTGTAGCATCCTGACCATATTTCTCCTTGATGACACCTCTCAGTGTTTGGTAAAGCTCTGCCCCGACACGCAGAGCATCACGGAAAGACTCCGCCCCTACAGGAAGTACCATGAATTCCTGCATGGCCAGCCTGTTGCCGGCATGGGAGCCACCATTGATCACATTAAAGGCCTGAGTGAAGGCAGAGATAAGGAAGATGAGACTGTATTTAGGCCTTGTGTGTTTGGATGAAGTAAACTTTTGCAGAAGGACTCACAGGAACTGGGAGAACCAAATCCCTGTTTCCTGCCAGATCAGCGATGTGACGGTACAGGGGGACACCTTTCTCTGCCGCGCCGGCTTTACAAATGGCCAGTGACACTCCAAGAATAGAATTGGCCCCAAACTTGGCTGGAAGAAAGACAGATGCAATCACACAACACATGGATGCAGTCAGTGGGCACTGGGGCGAAAAACGTGTCATCGCACACACATGCCATCGCTGTTCATGAGATGTGAACGAGGCTTACATTTGTTTTCAGTGCCGTCCATTTCAATCATCATGTTGTCCAGTTTGTCCTGATCCAACACACTGATTCCCTGAAAATGACAAAAAAAGGTCACTCACACAATAATTCCTCGTTCTTTACTGAATTTTTCAGCCATTTCTGCATAAAATAAAGAAAATTCTGCACTGCTACTCACAGACTGGAGAAGGGCAGGTCCAATGGTGTCATTAATGTGGCTGACAGCTTTGGTTACACCTGAAACAGCAGGAGACAAGCAGATATTTAAAGCTGTGGAGAACTCGTACTGTCAGACTGCATTTATGTCACAAAACCACAAGGGAAAATGCTCAAAGCAAAAAAGCAGATACACAGGCAGAGACAAGAAACAAAAGCCCAGATAATACATCTTATTATGGGCATCCACCTTTGCCCTTGTAGCGAGTCTTGTCTCCATCGCGGAGCTCCAGAGCCTCGTAGATGCCAGTGGAGGCACCGCTGGGCACAGCAGCCCTGAACAGACCTGGAGAGGATAAAAGAGGTTGATGGGTTAAGAGAGAGGTACATGTTTAGAGGTGAAAGGAGAAGGTGAGAAGGCTTGAAAAGGTAAGGTGTGAAAACAGCCTTGTGGGTTTTTTGGGGTCTAGGTTACATAATGTACAATGTCAAGCCCATTTTCAGACAGAAGCACAAGTACACTGTGTGAGTGATGCTTTTTAATGGATTCATTTCTTAACCTTTGCTAGTATGCAGATCTACTTCAACAGTCGGGTTTCCCCTTGAGTCCAGGATTTCCCTGGCAACAATATTCACTATAGACATCCTGTAAAAAAAAAAAAGCGCAAAACATTAGCTTTATTCAAATATTTGTACTGTGCCTTATGACTGAGCACTAACAGACAAAATCATACAAACGTTTCATCTCATTTTTGCTTTAAAAACGATGACCATGAACAAGGACAGAGGGGGATGAGTATGAAATAAAAGAAATGTCAAAAACGCATTGGATTACAGTTAGCAGCGATGCTGAGATGCTTCAGTTTTTACATTAGTCACAAGGACTTCACACCCCTCTCCCTCTTCCTCACACGCACACACATACTGATGATAGTGACGCAGCCTTAGGGATGGAAAGCTGTGGAAAAGATGCACCTCGGGAAGATGCTGGCACATAAGCACAAACACACAGAGAAGGAAAAATAAATCAAAAGCTAATAATGCGTACCTATTTATGGATCTACTGTCAGCCAGCTCCGGACCACAAGCCAGTCCAATTTTCTGTGCTGTTTCAGACAGCAGATTTGAATATGAACCAATGGAGAGATGAGACGGTGAGCAAACACAGAGCAGAGGGAGATGATGAGAAGAAGAGGAAGGAGGAGGAGGAGGATGAGGATGAAGGAGACTTGGAGGGATGGAGAGAACAGAGAAATAGATCAATCTTTTTAAACGTTACCTGCAGCGGGTTTCAAGCCTGGCGGAGAAAGTGTGCGAATGTGGGCGAATGAGAGAGAGAGAGATGGAGGGACAGGGAGGTGGGAGGAGATGGGGTGAAAACATATGACACACAGGGGGGAGGGGGAGCATGTGAGTCATTGGAAGATGCAGAGAGGAGGGAGGGAACAGAAGTGGTCATGGAAAAAAAGAGAAGAAGTAGAGAACAAAATAGAGTAGCAAGCGTGTGAATTTATTCTGCTTTGGTTTAAAAAAAAAAAAAATAAAGCTGGAAAATAAAATGTCTGGAGAAAAACACGACATGTTGTGATTTGCAATGTGACCTTTCTCAGTAAGCTTAATGTTCAACCTTTTCACTTGACATTATGTTCCCGACTATGTACAAGTCCTGTCATTTGTTTGGCACTCCTCGCTGAGCATACGTCCGCTTGTCTGCTAACTAACTCCAGCAGCACTCATGACATGTGTGCAAATATTTACCCAGCAAACTGCAAACATGAAAAGATCATTTGAGGTTGCTGCCAAATCCAGGTGATGCTGTTATCCTGCAAAGAGTGTCACAACTGGCAGAAAGGCAGACACAAAACATCTGTATCTTTTAATGTGGATGCCAAGCTGAAAATATCAAAACAAAGAAATAACAAGGAAGATACATCAAAGGAAAGACAGATGCACAAAATGAGCTGCCATGTAGGAGAATTTTAAAGATCTAATTATGGGGATTAAAGGAGAAAAGAAGACAGGTGACAAGAGCACTGCATGCCGAGGGGAGGATGTGCATTTAAAAATAGTCGAGGATGTAATTAAAGATACAGCGAGCACAGATGGAGGCAGGCAGGGAGGAAGCCTGCTAAGGGAGTGATTTATCAAAAGAGAAAATGGTTTTCATTGGCTCCTTGTGTGCTCCATCTGGATGTCACATGACCTGGAGACATGATAACACAGGGAGGAGGGAACATACAAATACCAGCACAAGCAGTGGGAAAATAACGTATAAGTGCTAAAAGATAACAACCAGTAGCAGAATTAAAGCTTTGCATGCTGAACAGACCCAATAACTCTAAACACAATAACAGAGGAGCAAAAAAAGATTGAGAACTTTCGATGCAGATGTTGCATTTCAAGCTGTACAATAAAAATACATATTTAAGAAATGTCTCACACACACACAACTAGCACAAAGACACTCTTTGAAATTATTGAACAATGTTTAATGAACTTTTATTTAGTTTAGATTAATTAGTTGACAGTATACAATTCAAATTCACTGACACACTAGTGTCTTCACAAACATAAAATGGGCTGTACAGCAGATGTACTGTATACTGTAGCACTTTAGTGCAGTGGGAAAAAACACAGGTCAAGTTTTGAGAATGAGTTTATATAAAGTGAGTGTATTTATTACCCATGTTTGCACAGGGGTGCCAGTGTGTGTGTGGGTAAGTGTGTGTGTGTGTGTGTGTGGGTAAGTGTGTGTGTGTTGTATGAGTGTGTACTGGCTGTAACAGTAGAGAAGGAGAACTGTAAATGTAACTGTTAAATGTTTGGGGTTTTGTTGCTTGTGTGTGTGTAAGTGTGTTTGTTGTTTTATGTTAAGACAGTCCAGTCATATCAAACATTTACAATGGGTAGCTGTGACGATCATCAACTTCCGTCTTCAGCGTGGTTCACAGCATCGGGGAAATCTTCCCTCAACTCCTTTCATCAGGTCACCCAAGTGTGACACCTGCAGGGAAGTGAGGACGTCACAGTGTTTATGACGACTGAATCATCAAAACCCTCTTTATACAACCAAGTGCTCTGTTAAACACAAATGAAACATAGCTCTAAATACAGAATTGCTGTTCCTAGATCATTCTCTGAGACAATCCAAGTAGGCAGTGTGGTGAAAAAAAAACCAACTCGCATCAAATTTCTGACAGTATCACACTGACAGTGTGAAGACTCCAGGAACTGATATTCAGACTGGGACTCTGATTAGAGGATACATGACAGATGAACTGATGGATAACAAGACGATAATTTTTTTTTCCCCTCTTGCGTTCATACTGTAGAGCTACGATTCAGTGGACAATTAATCACACCAACTGTCACACCCCAAAATTGATAATAGGAGATGATAGCCATGTCTTTGTATCCATTTATTAGCACATCAGTTTTGGCTGGACATGACTGATCTCTGCAAGAGACTCAAAACTGTAAATACTCTGTGCCTCTATTCTCTCTTACCTCTCACCAGTCGTAACGTGGACGGGTGTGGGGCTGACGGTGTCTGGGCGACTCGTGCCGATGGCCCGGTGGGGATGTTGAGCTGGGAGGGGCAGTGAGGGCCAGCTGCTGGCCTCCTGCCCGTCGATCTCGGCCATATTCGATCGCCCGGGTGTTTGGGGGAGCGTATCTCCCTGCCTCCCTCCTCCATTCTTCATCAAATGCTGCAGCGTCACCTAGTGGCAATGCCCAGGCAGGTTGTTAAGGGGCACAGAAACCATACATCTAATGTCACTGCAGTATTATTAACTTCTAGGTACTTGGATAACATTGCTTTTATTTCTTGATAAGCCAGTCAAGTTATATTCCTTCCTTTTAGGTGGCTACAGAATAATAACACAAATTCTCTTTGATATTCAAGGATATTAAAGATCAGTATCTTTCTGGCCGAGCAACTCACTTTCATCAAGGTTTATGAAGTCCTGTCGTTCCTCGCGGTCTCCAGTGCGGCGATTTCGTGAACGCTCCATTATGTGTGCACGATCCCCAATGTGATGGCCGATGGCGAGACGCTCGAGGCCGCTCTCACTGTCCCTGATGGACTGCCGTGTCTCACGGATCTGAAGTGACAAGTGACAACAGTTTAGTTTACCAAAACAACCAGAAAGCTCTGTACTCCGGATGAACTCAGACTGATATGTTTGTATGACAACTATGATATTTATACTGTACATGATCCATTTATTGTCACCACAGTTACAGCTGATTTCATGTGTTAATGGGGCCAGAAGGCCACAGTCATACCTGGACTAACAGATTATAAAGCCCACACATCAAGTCAGGCTTTTTGTTAGAGATTTAAGAAAGTAATCAGGTACTCATAATTTCATCAACTGTTATTTCTTCTTACCCCTCCAGGGCCTGTTCTTGTTTCACTGGTCTGCTGATAAACTTCAGGAGTACCCGAGTCCGAGGAGGAGTAGGAGATCACTGTTGAAGAGGAAAATGTCTGACAGTTTGGAGAACCGGACATTCTTTCCTAAAAGTGAAAAATAATAAGAAGTTATATTGAAGGTCAGATTGAACACTGTACATACACAGGCGTCATGTGTGAGGGTAATTACTTTACTTGTTATTGGTTGAAAGAGCTACTCACCATGTTTCCCATTATTTCTCCCATCATGCCAAACATATCCATGAACCCTCCACCCTATAGAAATAAAATAAAGGAGAGCTTAACACGTCTAGTTTGATGAAACAACAACCATGAAGGGAAGGCAGCCCTTTAAAACAACTGTGTTAATCATCAATTTGGTCACTTTTGGAGTAAAAATATACAAATACAACACACTTATGGCAAAGAAACAATCATATTACTGGAAGCATTTTTGTAATAACTGCAAAAATGGCTGGTTATCTGTTTAATAATCATCTTATTTCTGTTAGATTGTGAAAAAGCATGGATTTAAATAAGTAGTACACACTCACACTTTTCAGCATTGTCCACACAATTTTGGCCATACATCTTATCAATGCATACTCTGGTAAACCCAGCCTTATCTTAAACCTAATCTAGCAGCTTGCTAAATAGGCATGAAATAAATTGAAATAAGGAGGCATGCAAGTAAAAAGGCAATAAGGAGACATGAAGTCTTGAGAATGAAAAAGTACCCTATAAGATAAAAGGATGATAAATTACACTATAAGAAGGAATATAAAAATGAAGTAAAGTACTTAGTCGGATCTGACACGTCCTGTACCTATATAAATACGTATGCATCTCTGTATATAATATACGTTACAATGCAGTTGTGCAAGGTGACAGTGTGTAACATACAGTTGTGCAAGTTCCTCAGTAGTACATTTGTGTCCTGTAATAGCTCAAGGGACTTTTAAATATGTACATTTTATTTTTTCAGGTATTGAAGAAGGTCATAAATGCATCTACTCACCATTCCCATCATGCCAAAGGGGGCCAGCGGACCAGCCTAGAAGAAAATTCCACCTTAATCTCAAAAACTTAAAAATGCAATATATCAATGAATTCAGATACACAATACATGAAACAACCAAATACATTAATTCTTTAACACAGACAGTTACCTGTCTGCGTGGTGTACGATGTGGCTGCATCTGAGGGGTGAGGGCAAAGGGGTCCATACCAAATGGTCCAAACAGAGCCCTCATCTGCTGCCTGTGAGCTGCAAATGGGTCCCTACAAGGAAGAAAATCCCAGATAACAATGAAAATGTTTGACTGGGAACTGGCGGGTTGATGAGGCTCAAATATGGCAGACATGGGAGATCATTGAGGAGTGGGTATCAAAACACTAGAGCAAAATCATATTGTGGTGCTTTATAACTATGAGCACTGAAAAATGGCACAGAGTAACGATTCCGGATTACAATCTTGTTTTTTAAATTGTTTTATCAAATTCCTAAAGATTTGAATAATAGTTTAGGAATTTTGAGTTTTTTTGTAACATTTCTTCATGGTAGTTTAAGTTTGGTGTTCACAGTGTAAAAATACAAGACTTGGTGATGTTGCTCCTACAAATCACATTACACCACTGCCACTTTTGCCCAGTAATTTTGTACTTAGTTGGTTTTGTCTTTATTAAGTGCCAACAGGTCCCCAAAAACGGTATAAAGTTTTAGTTTAATAGCATTATTTAAAACTATGACAGTAATAAAGCAACTCTCAATGCGTCAAGATTTACTCAGCACTTTCAAATCAGTTTCTAGTGCGAATAAACAGCGATTAATGTACATTGCCTAAGCAAATCTATGGTGGTCGGCAATTTATCGGTGCTATGCATTTGCCAAAATCAGAGAATATTCTTCAGATGTAATGTACATATGATGTGATACCCTAACTAGAAAATCAACCACTAACTACCATCAATTAACTAAATCTCAATCTCAACCGTATATTTGGAGATAGCGCAGCTTTTACTTGGTGACATTTTAGGAACTGATGGGTTTAACATGTCCTGTTGAGCTTTGACACCTTTTTTGTTATTGTCTATCCAATATGGTGGACCACTGTAGGCCCCAACAGCTGGCTAGAGTAACGTAAGGTACTTGCTTAAGGCACAGTGAAAAAATGACCTAGCGTGCCGATATGGACATTTTTCAGTTCATGGAAACCAAAAGTGTTAACGATATCAAAACAAAATGCAATTAATGTCGATACTTACATCATGTAGGGGTCGTCATCAACGTCATTCAAGAAACGAAACATGCTAGGTGATTTAACTCAGCTGGCTGATGCTAGCCAGCTAGCAAGGTAATGTTAGACAGTCGTGTTTTTCCAAGGATGAAATAGGATAATGGACTCAAACTCAAATCAGGCTGAAATTAAGGACTTTTTACTATCCATGTAAACAAAACACGAGAACACCGGAACTGTTTTTTATAGTGACAGATAACTCAGCTCACAAGATAGTAAATTCCAGAAACCTGGACCAAACATGAAAACGGAAGTCGATCCTCTGACAAAGAGAAGCGATAATGTCAATTTAGCATCAGGGCTAACAGCACTAACTTCCGTATTTTTATTTTTCAAAATAAAGCATTTCCCTAGAGATTTTACGTTTTTTTAAAACATAAAACATTTTAATTTTGGATCCTTTTTAATGATCAGTGTTACTTTCTGATCATTTGATTTGAGATTTGTTTGATTATACTAGATGTACCACTAAAACAACTTATAATCTGTAGTAACTTCACAGGCCAAGTATGTTAAGACCCTGTGGTTCTCAGTAACAATTCTTATGGAGATACAGACCCATGCAATAAAAGCAAATTTAAACATATACCTATTGTATAAAATACTAATATCTGTGTGTACATCAGATTTGTGTGTAATTACATACATACATTACATGCAAGTACATGTACAGTTTGCAAAGCTGGTTTGACTTGCACATGTCAATGAAAGTTTATCACGTTTATTTATTTCTATATACATAATTGTTGTTTTTTACATTATTACACCCTTCAGAATTAAAAATGCTTTAGGAATTAGTCTTGCACCTTTTATAAGAAGTAACTGTCTATGATTGGTTTAGTGTGAAAAAAAGTTAAGCAGTATGATATGTTGGTGGCTTTGATGCACATTGTCCAGCAAAAAATACCGGAAGGAATAAGTGGAAACAGGTTATGTCCAGGGTGTGAGAGTAATGCAATAATTTCACATACACTGAAATGAAAAGGGCCTTAAGGCCAAACAACATAATCCTAAGGTAAAGCTTGTCTCAAGCAAAGTAGCTGATTGAAACAAACATTTAAGATCATATTTAAAGGAATTATAATGAATGATAACGCATCATGACATTAACTATTGTTAAGCTATTGTTTCCCAATTTTAATACTGTGAATGTTAGTGCACTGCTGAACATAAACTTTCTGTTACAGTTTCAAATTGTGACCATTTTCCTTTTGAGGGCAATTGAATATTTCTTTTCCCCCTTTTTTTTATCATACAATATAATATTATTCAATAATAATTTTGCTCCAACGGGGTCATTTTATTCTACATAGTATATCCAATATCCAATGTTGTGTTACTTAAATAAGATTTTGTACTCTGGATATCTTTAAGTTGTAGTATTTTGTACTTACATTAGACAGACAGACAGTCAGACGGTCAGACAGTTAGATACAAAAATACACATATGCATATACTTAAACACGTACATGGATACGAACATCGGTAGTCCTGTTGTGCGCAGTTCTGTCCAGCAGGTGACGGTGTTTCCATTCCACTGTCATAACTATGGCTCTTACTTTCCGCGCATGCTCATAAAGATATTCGACCCTCAAACCCGGATGTAACCAACGCCTAACCTGTCTGAAGAAAAACGGTGAGTAGAGTTTGAAAAACAATCTGAAATAACTTTTTATGGTTTAATACAACACGGGACACATGAAGTAGAGTTCCCGTAGCAATGCAAAGTTTCTACCAAGAGAGACCGCTTGATTATAGTTTTTTTTATTTAAAGTCTTTCACAGGATTGAACTTCCTAGACATCAGGCTGAATTTAGCGTTGGTTAACATCAATCTGATCAATTCTACTGAAGCTGTCACAATTATCAGTTTTTGTCACGGCTGGTTCTATGATTATCTTCTTGTGTTTGTCATTAACCACTGACGTGTTCAAGTTTAGGAAGTAAGCTAACTGAGGTAGCAATGTGACAGTTGACAGATTTTCTAACTTTATCAATCTGTGCTATTACACTAACTTGACCAATTTCTAACTTCTAGCAATAGCCAGACTTGGCTTCAATTTTTTTACTTTATCTCGGTAAATTCTTCTAAAATTCAAATGTTTCAAGTTTGGCCCTATTCAGCCCTCATTTTGTCGGATCATCTGCTTATTTAGCGGAAGTGTAGGGCAGGATCCGTTTCTAAATTACACCGAGTTGATAGCCGGCGGTGTTTGTTTTTTTTAAACATGTCTAGTATGTAGCCTATGCGGAAGTGATTCACTGTCATAAAAATCCTTAGCATGTACATGTATTGACAAGAAAAGATTTTTTTCTCTCTCTCTTTTTTAAACACCATATTTCCCCTTAGTGAATTATAGCTCTACAAATCACTAAGAATAAATAAAAAAGGGAAATAATGAAATACCTCAAACATTTGTAAAGTTGTCGGCTAATTGAGAAATGATATAATCCTGTCCACGTGTTTCTAATCCTCTATAAATTGGATTTTTTCCTTTACTAAAAATGGCCTGGAACATAATGAGTCACACACCTGTGGTAGATGAATTGTGCAAATATTTTAAAACTGATTCCAAGTCTGTTTATGTATCAAGAAAATTAGCAAATATTTAAAGGTTCTCTGTGTAATATTTTGGAGTATGGCTTAAAATTTGGTCACATCAACTTCGGATATTTTGTACAAATCTTAACAGATGGGACACAGTATAAAGTACAGTGGTAGAGCTGCTTAGGTCCTATATGGTCATGCGGTTTGGATTCCGGGTTTTCAACCAGGCGACTCGGGTTCAGCTGCCAGAATTGGAGCAGTTTTATGTCCCTCAGTCAACATTCATTATGATGATATAACCTCTTTAACCTCCACTGCACAATTTAAACTAGGCACCAACTCTTTATGTTAGGTAAACAGAGCTAGTTTGACCTCTAAATAGGGAATTTACTTTTAATTAGTGCTAAAATGTGTTTCATAGAAGCTTCCAAAAAAAAGGAGCTAATATTAAGGCTTTAAGTATATTTTTTCTTCTCTCAGTCTCGAGCAAAATGTACGATTCACTGGCATACTGTATTTATCAACACTCTTCTGATGTTTTCTATCTTTCTCTTCATCCCTGTAGATGCAGACTATAAAATGTGTGGTGGTAGGGGACGGTGCTGTAGGAAAGACCTGCTTGCTGATCTCCTACACAACCAACAAGTTCCCCTCAGAATATGTGCCCACGGTAAGACATGATCTTACATACATTGACTTAGAACCACTTTTATAATGTTTTAGCAATATTTCAATATTTATTAATGTAAAAAACTCAATGCCTTCAAACATGCTGCCTTTCTCTTTGTCTTATTATGCTGCTTTCAATTTATTTTTTTACCAAGGTTTTTGACAATTATGCAGTAACAGTGATGATTGGGGGGGAGCCCTACACTCTTGGCCTATTTGACACAGCAGGTAGCCCAAATGTCTTTTAAAATCTCTCTTTTTATCTCTTATTTTTGCCTCACTAGAACAAACAGTAAAAATGTTTCTTTAATTGTTGTTCCAAGGTCAGGAGGATTATGACAGGCTGCGTCCTCTCAGCTATCCGCAGACAGACGTGTTCCTTGTATGTTTCTCTGTCGTCTCACCCTCATCATTTGAAAATGTCAAAGAGAAGGTCAGTTTTTCTTTCAATTTTTGCTAGAAAGGAAAAACTTTACCTTATCCTGTGGTGTTGCATGTGCTGGTTTGGAGAATTTGTCTGACAGACATGTGGGCTAGGAATGTTTCTCCTGTCAATTAATCAAATGTGTTTTTGTTTGTTTGTTTGTTTGTTTGTTTTTTGTCTGACCAACAATCTAACCTTCCAAAAATATTACTTTACTGTAACTGTCACTGTTAGGGTTGCAAATTTTTTTTAGAGTTTTGGTACTGATATTAAAAAATCATTTTCTTACTTCTGTTATTGAGAAATATTCACTTTTTTCATTGAACAATTACATAGTTAAAATAATAAATGTTGTCTTTTAACAAACATGTGAAACAATTATGTTCTTCATTAAATTCATGAAATTGTCAGCAAATTGGCAAAATGTTAATTCAAATCAGGAACTACCAGACCAAAGAATAATACAAAGGCTCTGAATCTGACCAAATAAATTAAATCCCAGCTTTCAGATAGTTTTAGTATTCACAGCAGCAAGCACCTCTTTTCAGTACAAAAAAAGTATTGATGCAGCCAGTCTTAGACAGGAAGGAAGAAAATGTAAATTTAATAATTGGAATATCTTCTTTTCTCCAGTGGGTCCCTGAAATTTCTCACCACTGCCCACGCACACCCTTCCTGTTGGTGGGCACACAAATGGACCTGCGGGAGGACAGCAATACGATCGAGAAGCTGGCGAAGAACAAACAGCGCCCCCTATATCCAGAGAGCGGGGAGAAGCTGGCTCGTGAGCTCAGGGCCGTCAAATATGTGGAGTGCTCTGCTCTGACACAGGTAAAATTTTCTTTAAACTGTCAAACTAAGAGCATGATGATATTTGCTAATTAAGAGAATAAAAACGACTGCATTCTAATTTTCAATCTTCGTTTTATTTCCTGTTCTTTTCAACCAGCGAGGACTAAAGAATGTATTTGACGAGGCCATCTTGGCTGCCCTGGAGCCCCCTGAGACCAAAGTCAAGAAAAAGTGCATTCTGCTATAAATAAAAAACGACGTGGTGGTGTAAGAAATAGGTGGGGTGAATCAAAACAAGGACAAAGCAGAACGGGAAGGGAGGTACAATGCCATTGAGACTTATTCTGATACACGTGTACACTGATTGTGCCTTCAAAATAAACTTTGAAAGAGGCTGAGGGAGCAAAGCTTCAGCATGCAGTAAATGCAGTCAGTTTCACCTTTCTCCCTCTCTGAGAGCTTTTAAAATTGCAGTGTTTTTCTCAACATATTCAGGTGGGGCAGGCCCCTCCTGCCTGTCACTGTCACTCCATTAAAAACAAAAAAACAAAAAGGTTCTTGAATCTAGTTGCCTTTGGCCTCCTCTGTGTTTCATTTAATGTGGCCTATTGGGCTTTTAATCCCAGTTTAGGGACTAATAGATGGGAAACACTTTTAACATTAAGTTCTTAGTAAACTTTGCTTAAAGGTTAGCTTAATGTTAAGTGGTACTCCATTTGCTTTCTTTTCTGACCTTTTTGGATTGAATAATGAAAGCACAAGGGATTTATTGTCACTCCAAACAAATGTAGATGTCTGTAATGATTACTTTCTCCCAATTCCCAGAGACTACCGAGGAGGCCAAGTGCTTTTTCACCAATTTTCCCTTCTTTAGTTGCTTTTTAAATTTCTATTTTATTTCTTCTTTTGTGTATATTGTGGTAATTCTGTGGCTCTGTTTTGGGAAATTTTTTAGCAGTTATTCATTTTGAAACTTGAGTTTTTATTTTATCATCTTTTTTATTGCTAGACCACCAACTTTAAGTGATTGATAATATAACAAATTGAGCTGTAATTTTTTTGAATAGATCTCAATCTTGCTGGAGATTGAGATAATGACCTTTGCTTGTAAAATTCTGGGTGTTTGTAATCACAGGATATTTTTAATAAAATGGTTTAATGACATGGAAAGTGGTCATTATTGGTATGTCTGAGACGATTCTAGTTGACCACAGAGAAGAGGCTGTGTGGAGTATTTTCCTTTTAACAAACAGCTATGTTTACATCAAGTCAATAGGTTCACATGTTGTTTCACTGCATTTTTTATGGCTAAAACTTGACTTTCTAATTAAACATTATCATGTTAGTCGGTCTGAAATCATCAAAGTCAGTTTTTTCAGACTAACATATCTAGATCATGCAGCTGGAGGTCCATTTACTAAGACATGTACAGTTCAATCAGCCAAAACTAGCCCAGATGTTCTATACATGTTCTGTATCTGAGAGTCTGTCCTGCTGCATTCTTTACCCTGAAAGAACACAGTTGAGGGGGTTTATCGAGGCAGACTCTGGGGTGAAAACTACACATTTCTGGATGGACCAGAAGACTAAACTAATGGTGTTTTTGTTTAATGAGTTAAATATCCTAAAATACATTAATGGGCAGAAAAAAGAGGATGGAACCATTTCAAAAAATTGCAGAAACATTGACATCAGGGGCCTCCAACCACCTACTGTACCAGAGTTAGACATGTTTCCAGCAATAAGCAAATTCTTTTCCCATTTGGTTCACTGGGATGATGACAAAGCTAAATTAAACTTCATCTTTTGCCTAATTGAGCTATGACTGTAACTGTGCATGGAAACCCACTGAGTGTTTGTTATTATAACGCAGTGTATCCTTGAAACATAACAAATGTGTAAAAAGCTTTTCTGACTTTATGATTTTAAGTTAGTGTAAATATTTTGAAACCTGCATAGTTAACTTCAGCTGGCACTCCTCTTTGCTGCCTTTTACTGGTGGATTGCAAGATTGCAACTCAATGTTTTAAAGGCTTGCATGCATTTACACACAAATGTAGTACATAAACCCAAACAGATTGAAAAGAAAAGCCCATAAATATCTAAAATAAATAAAATAACAGAAATGCATGTGCGCTCATTCTTGTCTCATAGTGCCCTTTAGTGGTCAAAATCTCCACAGGGTACCTTTAACTTTGCAGAACCCAAGTCAAGAATTTCACATGTGACAACATTTCACACCAGAAACAAATAGTTTGGATGAAACTACTGTATTTATTAGATTTTTGAAAGGTAAAAGCACTGCCTGTGAAGGAACATACAGGAGAGTTTCACATGAGGATGAGGCACAAAACACAAGACAGACACTGATGTAAGTAGAAGTTACTCTTGCTATTTAAGATGTTGCTGTTGAAGGCTGAAGTGCAGCAAAGACTCGGATATGTAAATAAATAAAACAGAATAGAGGAGAAGAAGAAAACATAAATACAGTCAATGTTCCAAGACTCGCTAGTCTATGACACAACGTGAAAATAGTGCTGCAATGTTTTCCTGTTAGTTCTGTTTTAGTTCAGCTTTAAAGCTTTGTCAGTTCAGTGTGAGATTAACTGTTGAGTGTGCTCACGTGCATTTGTGTGCATGCATGTCTGTGCCTGCCCACCTGTCTATCTGTAAAGATGATTTTAATTTGTGCCTTGTTTCTGCTGTTGATGCTTTGTCAGGGTTTTTTTTTTTTTTGGTTTCTTCTACGTTTGCAGCTTTACAACAGAGTCTTCGTACTTAACTCTGGCCTCACCGCTTCACCACGAATGTTAAAAAGTTAAAGTAAGGCTAAAGTAAGATTTTGGCCAGAAATTAAGATAATTTGGTGCTACCGGTGTGAATTAATTACTGTAAAAGTTATTGTCCATATCCAGTCTTGCATTCTTGAGTGTCTGTCCAGTGGTTTGTCTTTCTGCTCAGTTGCTTTGGTCCTGTGTGGACCCTGTTAGACTCTGCAGGTGTGAATGGTGACTGTGTTCTTGCACTGCTGGCAGCGAACTGAGCAGCACCAGGAAAATTTGCAGGAGCAGCGCTGCACCACCTCAGCTCGGCCCGCTCTGTACCCCGGCCCGCAGCACACCAGCTCACAGCCATCAGGTGCCAGCCGAGAGGTTCCTGGATGTGTTTCAGAGGAGAGCAATGTCATTTTTCATATAATCCTTTTGATGGTGAGATTGATCATGTGGATAATGACATTGATCTTACCGTTACATCTCCTGCCAGCAGTCCCAGGGATACCATTGTCAGGGTCAAGGTTGCAGAAATCAGGAGAGGGTGCAAGGTACAGAAGGTCTCTGGCAGCAGGAGGTTTGACCTGGGGGTCCCGGGGGAGCAGAGCAGTCCTAGATCCTATACGAGTCAGTCGAACCTAAGATGAGAATGATGTTGAAAGAGCTAGACAGACAGGAAAACTTTCAGGGTTTTCCAGCAGGTTGTGGCACATTCTGATACCTCCGTGGCTCCGTCAAAGCGTTCCTTAAGCACAACGCCAACACGCCTGAACGGAGGCATGACTTTCCAGCAGGTCCTCAACTCACAAGAGCCAGAGACGCCATGACACTTGCACTCCACCTGCATGTTGTGAAGGATGGCCTGTGGATGACAGGATAGTGGATTTTAGAAGAGTTGGGTTGGAAATAAAGTGAGATGTCGTCAAAGATTGCTGCCACCTACCTTTCGACCAGCCTCGTTGTTATGTAGGTTCATGAGAGGGCGCCCTGCAGACAGCCCCTTGGCTCGTTCTGGTTCATCCACAAATGTTTGAGAAAAAGCCACACCGTAGGACAGGTTGTCACTGCACCCTGACCACTGGAAGCCTGAAGTTGGGCACACAGTACAGTAAATAATTGCATCATTAAAAAGAATTTGCATATATTCATTTTAAGATAAGAAAAATGGCTGTTAAAAGGTATATCCAATGCTGAATCATGCAAGGCAGAAGCAGCTGCTGCAGTGTTGTCTGTTGATCATTCATATGTGATGTAGAATCACGTCAGTAATGTCACAGGTTATTTTGCCCCTCAGAGTTGACTCCATGATACCTGCCATGACAACACTGCCTGAGATGTTTACATTAGTGCTGCATACTTGAATGTTTTAACCCATAGAAAACAGTTTAGCAGCAGTTTGTCTGTTACATCTGTGTTTATGACTCAGTGTTGATTTACCCATTTCATTTTACATTTTTATGCAGTGGAATCCAAGCTCACCCTCAGGGCTGACCCCCCTGACCTTCCTGTCACAGCCACACCTCTCCAGCTCCCCGCGGGTGCAGGCCCGGGTCACAGCCACCGCCACAGCTGCTGAGGACAGAGCATGCACAAAGGCCGCCTCACGAGTCCCTGAATCCAAAATACAGACACAGGATTTCTTGTTTCAAAGTGCATCTGAGTGTTGCATAATGTATGAGTTTATCAGCAGGTAATTTTCCATGACAAATTTTCAGTATGAGGGTACCTTGGTTCATGACTCTGCCAAATACGTTGATCCCACGTGGGGTGGTAGAACAGTTCCAGCGGCGATTCCTGAACTGGTGCTGGCACTGAGTAAGACAGTCACATGCATAGCAGTGAGATCATGGACTCTTAAGGATAATTTATCTGGTCAAACACTAAAATGCTGATAATTACAGCATTATGACATTAATCCATTAGACTCTCTCCTCTCTCAGCATACCTCTTCTATGACCATCTCGGCTGCCTTGCGTACGGACTCCATGACCTCCCCTCGTGCCCTGCACACCCCCACCTGCCCTGGGGTCAGCCCCCTCAGCCTTGCACATGGGGCAGCACCAGACACAGCCCTGGAGCGTGGCAGCCTTGCCAGGGAGCTGGAGGATTGAAGGTAGAGAGGGGTGTAGTGACTCAGAGCGGGTTTGGGAAAAGAAATTATTGGGCAAGGGGGCAAAAAGAGAGGATGCATTAAGAAGAAAAAGGGGAGGGAGCAAAGAGGAAGACCACATGAAGAAAGAGAAAAGAGGGCACAAAAAGGGTGAAGAGGTAACGATCGGGCAGAGTTTTAGAGAGGATGGAAACAAGGGAAAGACGAGGCAAAGAAGGCAGAAAATGCAGAGAGAAAGAAAAGAGAAAAGGTCACCAGGAGTGAGACAAAGAAAGCGAGGGGGGCGACTGAAAGAGATTTAGAGACATGTCACCATCTTTTAAAAGTTATAGCATGACAAACAAACTCCCTCTTTCTCTTCCTCCCTCGCACGCTACACTTACAGCCAGTTGGTTGCCATGGTGGGGTGGGTTGCCCATAGCAACAGGAGGAGGAGTGGTGCCGTGAGATTGACAGTGGAGACAGTTGGCATCAGACTGTCCGTCTGTCCGTCCGTCTCCGTGCGTCAGGCTGGGTCTTTGGACAGCACGCTGGCCGTCTCCGCAGTTGAAGTGATCCGTCTGTCTGATTGTTTTGGTGTTGGTTTATGTTTGTGGCCCAGAATCTGGGGATGATCCCCTCATATCTGTTGAAGCAACAAAGTTAACAGGTCAGAGGCAAAAACCCTTCTGGAGTCGCTGATCAACCTTTTTCTACAGATAATTTTAATGACCTTTGAGTAAACAATAATTTTACACAGCTGCCGCTTTAATAAAACTGACTCTTACCAGTACATCGTCCTGTGATATCAAGCTATCCTTCTTTTTGATATACAGTTGATCAAACTGTAATTTAATCCAAATTTCAATCAATCAAGTGGTTAATCAGTTTCTTCACTTGTGCTGTCAGCGACAGCAAAAGCATGCTCTCAGGAATGTTTTACAAACTGCAGGTAAAACTCATCTTGATAGAAGTCCACATGTCCAAATTTAATAGAGCAAGCGAAGAATCTTTCCCCAGAAACCAGAAGTTAAAATCCAGAAGTGCTAGTAAATTTCAGTTTCTACAACAAGCATTGTGTCAGCGAGCAATCAGTTCAGTTCCCTAGAAAAACAAAACGTGTCCATTCCAGGTTGAAACTGCAAGAATGAGTGAGAGCAGTGAGATGGGAGTGATGGGTTATAAAGGAGGTAGAGAATGAGGGTGGGAGAGAGAGGACAGGCGTGATCGAGGGTGTGGAGTGATGGGGGGGGGGGACTTTGGGTTGGATAATAGTTGTTCTAAGTAAGTATTAAGTAAGTATGCTTTCTGTCATGTTGGTTTTGCTTGAGACCTTTAATCTGAGCCTGGAGGTAATTTCCTTTAAACGGTTATTACAAATAAATGTGCGTGATTTTTATCTATGCATGTACGCACATGTGTGCCAGAGTGTGTCTGCCGCAGAGAAACACTCAATAAAAACATTAACTGAAGCCTTTTGTTTTCCTCTGTGGATATGCTCAGCAGGGGTATTGATCCATCAGATGTCCTGCAAAAATCCTCACATCAAAAACTACGCCTGGCATTTGTGTTGCTACATATATGTGTATACATGTGAAAAAAGTGTCTTACCTAATGTTTAATTTTCCCAAACTTTGTTACTCATTTTACGAGCCCACCTCCTCCCCTTCCTCTATCTCCCCCACATTTGCCCTCTCGTTCTCCCTCACTCTCCTTCCCTACATTGTCTTAGAAGAAGGGGTGACATTTAGACAAGGGGAAGAAAACACACTGCCGACAAATATTGGAACTGAGGCAAATAAATCACAAGATAGGAGGGGAAGGAGGGCATAAGGAGACAGAGAGTTGCACTGGGGTTAGGAAAAAGCAGTAAAAAATAACAAAGCAGGTTTGTGACATATGAGAAAAAAATTGAATGACATGTGGATTTAACAGTCCTGAAGAGAGTCTTAAGCGCCCTTAACAATGTTTTATTAATTTATGCTAGCACTGAGAAACACACAGCATAACAAACAAACTGTACTGCAAAACATTGGTACGTTGTGATTCTAATAGTTCAATTTAAATGCATATTTTTTCTGGTTTATTTGCAAGTTTTCCAAAATTTTGTTGCTCTCTGGTTACTTTTTACCCTCTGTCAACTGTTGATAATTTTTTCCTTGTGGCAGAAATTTTGTTGCCTTTGATTATAGCTTTTACTGAACTTGGACCAAATTATAGTTTCTTCATTTTGGCTTAGTTTTGCCTTGTTTTATCCATGGTTTTATTTTAGTATATCTTCTGTAATCAGGGTTGGCTGATTAAGATGGTAGCATTTTAATTCCTTGAAGTTTTGCATGAATTAATCCACCAAACAGACATTTCCTTTGCATTTCAGAGGCCGGTAATGTAAAAAGTTTGTACGACAGTCTTGTTACATCTCATTGCATTTATTGATTGCTCTTAAAGGCTAAAGTGTTCAATCAGGCGTGTGGCTGTGAAAATGAAAGCATTTGCAGGCTCTGCTAAAGTCCCTGTTCAGGATTTGGTGACCCCTTTACCTGAAACCTCTGAGGCGAGTTCTTGAGTAAATGGTCACCTCATCCACACACTTTCTCTGTGTGTCTCTCTCTCTTTCACATACACACACACACACACACACTTTCCACTGTCTATATCTGCAGAGACAGGTTTCTTGAAGGCCCCCTTCACTCTTTTTTTGTCCTCCTCATGTCGTATTCCTCCTTTGTGTCCCCTGTTTCTCCAAGTGACGTCTTCCGCTGTCTCCCACAGCAACGCCATGGTGATGAGCTGGCCACCGTCATGTCCGGCGCCTCTGTTATGCTCATCCCTTCACCCCTCTCTCGTAAATAACTTGCCCTCGTTTTTATCTTTATCTTTCCCCCATTTTGTGGACATTTTATAATGCTGCAATGGTCCATTACTGATTGACTGTAGCCAGGTTGCGGAGCTTGAAGAGATGCTTGTTAAAGCTTCAGCATGACATGTACATTGAGATGACTTGCTGTTACAGTGTTACCCGTGTTACAGTGGGAGGCAGCAGCAGACTTTCAGAGACTCTGCTAAGGTGAGGCAACTCTAAACTAATCTTACTTTGTCCACTGATGCTTACCACGGGATGGATGATGGGCCTAATTCAAAGATGGTTGCCTGAGGGTGACTCTGGACTTCTTGACCATATTTCCACCCAAGGTCATTATGACATAGAAATATGACCCACCACCCTTTGCTCCCTCCTGCATTTGCTTTGTTGCCTCTCTGCACTTGAGGGCTACCTGCCTCAGCAGACTGAGTGCGGATGGAATAATCATTGCGGGCAGAAACATGACTGCTGTGCATGAGCACGCTCACATTGCTCAGGCATCTCTGCCAACAAAGAGCTGAATGCACTGCTGTGTATGAATGTGTGCGGAGCGTGTGCATGAATATTATGGGATGGCGGATGGTGGTGTTGTCAGGCAGGGAAGTGGGGGTGGCAAAGTGGGCGGTGAGCTGTGTGCACATGGGGGGAGGGGGCAAGGGGAATGGACGACCCATGAATATTATGGAATGATGGTGGTGGTGGGGGGTGGGGGGGGGGGTTGGGAGGGGGGTTGCAGTACATGTGAGGTGGAAAGATAGCTGTGCATATGGGATACAGGGAGTAGGAGGAGGTGTTGGTGACGGTGTTGC
>JAQNCA010000030.1:9149419-9163778 GCA_029783725.1 Acanthurus tractus
CTGTCCTCTTTGTTCTGTTGTGAGTTTGACAGTAGAAAGCAGAGTTTCTCACTCTGAGCTGTGTTCCCTTGTAGGGTTGTGCCACTGCCAATGCAGCCCTGGCAGCTGCCAATGTGGCTGCAGCTGTGGAGAACATGGTGGTGGCAGGGACAGAAGGCGGGGCAGAGACTGTTGCTGCTGCTTCACCTGCACCTGCTCCTGCTCCTACTGCTACTCCAACACCTGCTGCACCCCCGGCAGCCCCAGCACCTCCACTCCGCAAGGCTAAGACCAAGGAGGGCAAAGGTAAAATAAAAACAAATCTGGAACATGATTGTTAGGCTTAACATGATAATTTTGCTTTAGGTTAAAATAATTCTTACTTGTGCTGACTTGTATTTATTATATGAAAATCAGCTGTTTTAATATTTTTCCAACTTCTAAAATGAATTAAACTTAAATCTTTGTGTCTTTTCAGGTCCAAATGCTCGCAAGAAATCAAAGCCCACACCTAAGCCTCCACCGAAACCCAAACCTAAGAAGGTGGCTCCACTCAAGATCAAACTTGGTGGCCTGAACAGCAAGAGGAAGCGCTCCTCTGTAAGATACTTTCTGAACCACCTCATTTGCGGTTTTTGAACTTGCCATACATTTGAAGATTAAACTATCCTTAAAACAGACTACTGATAATGTGTTAAAATGTAACCAAGTGCTCCCTGATTCTCAGTGACCTCCTTCTCACTGTTTTTCTCTTAGAGTGATGAAGATGACCCTGATGTTGACAGTGACTTTGACGATGGGAACTTTTCTGTGTCAGATGGCTCCAATCGCAGCAGCCGTCCCAAGAAGAAACCTAAGAGTGCAAAGAAAAAGAAGAAAGGTTGGCATGGAAGTTTTACAAGAATAGTTTGTTGTGATCAAAATGCGTCAGTACTGGATAACGATGTAAAAAGACACAACAGCTGGAGGCAACATTATGTTTCTGAATCAAATTTTTTCATTTTCTATGGACATGCTCTCTCAGTAGAGACAGAGGACGGCGATGGCTATGAGACAGACCACCAGGACTACTGTGAGGTGTGCCAGCAGGGAGGAGAGATCATTTTGTGTGACACCTGTCCCAGAGCTTATCACATGGTCTGTCTGGACCCTGACATGGAGAAGGCACCTGAGGGCAAATGGAGCTGCCCCCACTGTGTGAGTACCTTGCGTTCACCTCTTGATGCTGTGCAGAGAAGTCCATAAGGTTGTATGTTACAGAAAATTGGGCTCGATTACTGGAGAATCGACAGCAGGGCAAAATTACACCTGGTTGTAAAAACACTGATATGTTTTACTGGAAAGTTCACCAACAAAAGCATGGATGGTTGGAAAATTGACTTTATTAAAGGTGATTTTAACAAATCTCTGTGTTCTCTTTGTCCTCTACTGCACCCCCCCCCCAACCCTTTCGCTCATGTTCCCGTCCATCCTCTCCTATTTTCTGCCACACGTCTCACCCCCCCCACACACCCCCCATCCCCCATCTCCCATTTCCTCTTCTTGTCCCTCCCCTCCCACTCACTCCCTCCCTCCCTTGGCTTCCTTCGCTATGGCTCCATGCACAAACATGCACACGCACGCAATGCAACACCCCCCTCCACACTCTCTGCGCTCTTGAAAATCACCCCACACCCCCTCCTTTTTTTCCTTTCACTGTGTTCCGCATACCTTTCCTGCCTGTCTGCCCCCCCCCCATCTTCCCCCTCACACACACTCGCACACCACCTCCCTCTGTCTGTAATTCTGCCACCAGGAGAAGGAGGGGATCCAGTGGGAGGCCAGAGATGATCTCTCTGAAGCTGAAGGCGAGGATGAGGAAGACAGGAGGGATGAAGGAGTGGAAGAAGAAGACGACCACCACATTGAGTTTTGCCGGGTGTGCAAGGATGGAGGGGAGCTGCTTTGCTGTGACACCTGCCCCTCCTCCTACCACATCCACTGCCTCAACCCTCCTCTCCCTGAAATCCCCAATGGAGAATGGATCTGCCCCCGCTGCAAGGTGAGTGCTGTGCACTGGTGCATGAATCTGCACGCGCGTGTGTTCAAGTGGGTGTGCGTGGGGATTCAGATCCCATCATGTGCACACCTACAGTATTTCAAAAAAAACAATGGCAGTCTTTTTAGTTTTTATTTTTTCCATTTTTCATGTCCTAAAAATGAACTCAATTAATTCATTTAAGTTTTTAAAACTGAATTTACTATTGTGTCAAAAAGCTTGTGTTCACTAACGAGCATCCTGTCTTTAATGGACTTTTTTTCCCCCTACCTCTCAACAGTGTCCACCAATGAAGGGCAAAGTCCAGAAGGTCTTAACATGGCGATGGGGGGAACCACCAGCCCCCACCCCTGTCCCTCGGCCTGCTGACCTCCCTGCTGATGCTCCCGATCCTCCACCACTGGCGGGCCGCAGGGAGAGGGAGTTCTTTGTGAAATGGTGCAACATGTCCTACTGGCACTGCTCCTGGGTGCTGGAGCTACAGGTACCACACACTCCCTAAAACTGTAACCAGTTGAAAATGTGGATATTTCTGTGCACTTACTTCACACACACAACACACACACAAACCCAAATAGTCTGTTCCAAACATCCCTGCTGCTCGTCCTCAGTTGGAGCTGAACTGCCAGGTGATGTTCCGAAACTACCAGAGGAAGACTGACATGGATGAGCCACCGCCTGTGGATTTTGGAGGTGAGGGTGATGATGACAAAAGCACCAAGAGGAAGAACAAAGATCCTCTCTTTGTTCGCATGGAGGAGGAATTTTACCGCTATGGAGTCAAGATGGAGTGGCTGATGATCCACCGCATCCTTAACCACAGGTAGGACACATAAAATTTGTTATATTGAATACAGTTTAGCTTTAAAAAAGACGCATGTAGTAAATAATATTTACTCTGAAATTGTTTAACCATAAGAATCAATCAGTATTTTACTCTTTATATTGATTTCTATTTAAACAGGTCATCATTCTGTGTGGTTTTGATGCACCTAACTGTAGTTACTGGCTTCAAGATTTATGTCTTATTCCTAACAACACTGAGATATATAAGAATGAAAAACAAAACGCTGCAATTTAAGTTAATCCAATGAGAAAGATTAGTGTCAATATGTTATTGACAAATAGATAATTGTATGCTGACACTAAAAACACCTAGAGTGCAAATATTGTAATAGTGCTGTATAATAACTTAATCTTTTCATGTACAATTCTTTTCCTTGTCAGTGTTGATAAAAAGAACAACGTACATTACTTGATTAAATGGAGAGATCTGCCTTATGACCAGTCCACCTGGGAGAGCGAAGACATGGACATCCCTGAGTTTGACACCTACAAACAGACATACTGGAATCACAGGTATGCAGCGAATTAAAAAAAATGTTTTCTTCTCCCATGATGTGTGCAAACAAGGTGGAAAGCATGTTTTATCTCATGCACTGTCATTTTTTTAAGGGAGTTGATGGTGGGTGAGGAGGGCAGACCTGGCAAGAAGCTGAAGAAAGCAGTTAAAGTTAAGAAAGCAGAGCGACCTCCTGTCAATCCAGTTGTAGATGTAAGTATTTTGAAACTTTTAAACCCATACCAAAAATAGTTAACTTATTTTCAACAAACATAGCCTTTGTTTTTGTGAAACTGATCATTTCATATTTAGTCTTTGCAAGTAACTAATAGATTATTAATATTAAAATGAAGCATGGCTGTCAAGTGCATTGCCTTGGCAGAATAAAAGTGGCCTGAATCAAGGTAGATGTGGAATTGATATTCTCTTGGTTTCTTCCCTCCAGCCCACCATCAAGTTTGATCGGCAGCCCGACTACCTGGACAGCACAGGAGGCACTCTGCATCCCTACCAGCTGGAGGGGTTGAACTGGCTGAGGTTTTCTTGGGCTCAGGCCACAGACACAATTCTGGCTGATGAGATGGGTTTAGGAAAGACTGTTCAAACTGCTGTATTTCTCTACTCATTATACAAGGAGGTAAGAACGGTGTATATTTATTGTCCTACGAGATTTTTAAGCAGTTTTGTGTTGTTTGTAATGCTACAATTTAATATAAGCCTACCTTTGCTAAAATTACTGTTAAATGTAAAACAGAATAAGGTATATTTCCAGCATGTCTCTGATGTTGTTTTGTCCAGTCTGCTCTCCCCTGTCGAAAACTCAGTGGGTGGGTTGTCAGACATGTGACACACAGTAAATCAGTCCAGTAAAGGGGATGAGTTCTGAGTAAGGAACTTTATCCTAAAGGCAGGGCAAAACAAATACAGCTGTTAGCATCTGTTGTACCTCATTTAAGAAACTACATCTGTGGCTCAGGAGGTAGAGCTCATCTGCTGGTCAAAGGGTTACCTTTCAGTCAACACTGGGAATGACACTACTCCCCAAATTTTTTCTCAATAGTCAGGCCATTACCTGTAAAGTCTTTAAATAAAAGCGCTATATAAACAACATCCTGACATGTTGATGCTGACTTTGTCTTCCACTGTAACAGGGTCACTCAAAAGGTCCCTTCCTGGTTAGTGCTCCCCTGTCCACCATCATTAACTGGGAGAGAGAGTTTGAGATGTGGGCTCCTGACATGTACGTGGTGACATACGTAGGGGACAAAGACAGCCGAGCTGTCATCCGAGAGAACGAGTTCTCCTTTGAGGGAAATGCCATCCGAGGCGGCAAAAAAGCTTCCAAGATGAAGGTAAAGAGAAAGTACAGAAAAAGAGAATGAGTAATGATTAAAAAATTAAAAGGAAGTAGTGATGAAAAAGTGTACTCAGTTTGAATTCGTGACTTGATTCTTGCTCTTGCTTTCCTGCACAGTTACAATAACTAAATTTAATAGATTTTTCATTACAGAAATATAAATACCGCCATATTTGATAAAATGTGAAAATGTTTTTGTTGCTATGTTGCTTAAGGAAATTATTATTTACAGCCCATATAAGTTAGTTTTTAAGAAATCTACTTTTTTCTCTGTTTGGTAGCTCATTTTCTAACTCTGTGCTTTACAGAAAGATTCCCCAGTCAAGTTCCACGTCCTGCTGACATCTTATGAGCTGATTACCATTGACCAGGCTGTGCTGGGCTCCATTGAGTGGGCCTGTCTGGTTGTGGACGAGGCTCACAGACTTAAGAACAACCAGTCCAAGGTAATAACTCTGGATGCTTCTTTGAAGTGTTGCTTTTTCCTTTTTCCAAATATTGTTCTCATTTCTTTCACCTTTCTCCCTGCCTATTAGTTCTTTCGAGTGTTGAACAACTACCCTCTTCAACACAAGCTGCTGCTGACTGGCACGCCTCTACAGAACAACCTGGAGGAGCTCTTCCATTTGTTGAACTTCCTGACCCCAGAGAGATTCAAGTCAGTAGCCCCACATGTAGCTACATCATGTGCAACTGTTTTGCAGGTAAAACAAGAACTCCCCCTTGCCCTATATTTATGTGGTTTTCCTCATTCTCCCCTCAGCAACCTGGAAGGGTTTCTGGAGGAGTTTGCAGACATTGCTAAAGAGGACCAGATCAAGAAACTCCACGACATGCTGGGACCACACATGCTCAGGAGGCTGAAGGCTGATGTTTTCAAACACATGCCTTCAAAGACCGAGCTCATTGTCAGAGTTGAGCTGAGCCCCATGCAGAAGTAAGCTAAGATACAATATTTCAACAGATGTTTTAGTATGAAAATTCAAAAATTAAGCAGCATAATAATAATTAAGTATGGGCAAATCATTTTTAAAAGTTTAAAAGAGTGATTTAAAGTCTAACCTCTGAAAATGTGATAGTATATTTACCTTTGGTTTCTGACGTTTCCTCCCTCCTTTTTTGACGTTGTTGTTTTGTTTTAACCCAGAAAATATTACAAGTTCATCCTCACACGTAACTTTGAGGCCCTGAACACTCGAGGAGGAGGAAACCAAGTCTCTCTGCTCAACGTGGTGATGGACCTGAAGAAGTGTTGCAATCATCCCTACCTCTTTCCTGCAGCCGCAACAGTACGATCCAAACCTTTTTAACTCAGTTATACTGAAACAATGGTTTTTTCTTGGGGTGCATGTTGCATAGTAGCACTGTTGTATGTTTGTATGTTAAAACATGTTGAAAGCAGTCATTTTATTCAGATCTCTTCTCTACATTGCAGGAGGCCCCGAAACTTCCAAATGGCATGTATGAGGGCACTGCCCTGACCAAGTCTTCAGGAAAACTCATGCTGCTTCAGAAGATGATGAGGAAGCTGAAGGAGGGGGGCCACAGGGTTCTTGTCTTCTCTCAGATGACCAAAATGTTGGACCTGCTGGAGGACTTCCTGGAAAATGAAGGGTACAAATATGAGAGAATTGATGGAGGAGTCACTGGCAACTTGAGACAGGAGGCCATTGACCGCTTTAATGGTGAGCGACATACACTAATAGTGTTTATATTTCATTACAGTGCTGCTATGGTAAACACTTGGTGTTCTAACCATTTTTTCTCTGTGTTTTTATGTCGTTCATCCTGACAGCTCCTGGCGCTCCTCAGTTTGCTTTCCTCCTCTCCACCAGAGCTGGTGGTTTGGGTATTAATCTCGCATCTGCTGACACCGTCATCATCTACGACTCTGACTGGAACCCCCACAATGACATCCAGGTTGGCAAACCCCAAGCTTTACCTCATATCCATGTCAGCATGTTTGTTTATTTGGCTGGTAGGTGATTATTTCGTGTGTTTTTTTTTTTTTTTTGCATGTGCTTTGTAGGCGTTCAGCAGAGCTCACCGTATCGGCCAGAACAGAAAAGTGATGATTTATCGCTTTGTTACCAAAGCCTCTGTGGAGGAGAGGATCACACAGGTCTGTGGAGAGAAACACTGCTGGAAATTTAAATATCAACCATGTCAAGATTCCGTAAAAACACCTGCTCACCACTTGTTTTTCTTCCACCTACTTCTTTATACCAGGTGGCAAAGAAGAAGATGATGCTCACCCATCTGGTGGTGCGACCTGGTCTCGGCTCCAAGACAGGCTCCATGTCAAAGCAGGAACTCGATGACATCCTGAAGTTTGGAACTGAGGAGCTGTTCAAGGATGAAGTTGGAGATGGTCAGTTGACTTTGATTGCTAACACTAACGTACTGCACTGCACTTTGCTATGTTTGTGTTTCTGAGTGATGGAGGACACAGGCTGAATGTGGGGAGAAACTAAGGTGGTTGGATCACTTTACCAGTGGGACGCCTGATCTCTGATTTTTGTTTCCTTCTTCATTTTTTTTTATCTGCATTGACAAAAACCAGAGACACTCTGCCTTAGGTTGTCCATCCATCCTGTTTTAATGACTACGATATGTGAGGAACACCTCAAAGTAGTTTCTTCAAATTTGGCAAATTTAGCCACTTTAGACTGACAGATGAACTGATTTTGTGGTTAACTGTCAAGGTCACTGTGACCTTTCAAAACACATTTTGGCCATAACTCAAGAATTCATATGCTGATTGTGATAAAATTTTAGATAAATGTCTGAAAAGAATAAAATGATGAAGTGATGACTTTTGTGTCCAAAAAATCGAAGGTCACCTCGAGTTTGACAGTTATGTTCTGCAAAAACACTTTTCTGGTTATTATTCAACACCAGAACTCAGAAAAAGAAGGAGAGACTGTGACCATTTTCCCCATTTCTTTAGATTCTGCCTGGTTGAAGGCGTGTGTGTGTGAGGCATCATCATTTTAAACTTTGAAGCTTCTTTGCAGCAACATCTGTATCTTCAGCATTATTCGCTTAGGTGTTACAACTTTGAGTTCTATTTGAATCAGCTTAATTGGCCAAGTACGTTGCTCCTTTTAAAAAACTTACCTACAGCAATCGTCCTCTTAAAGCTCATTGACTTTGTTTATTGTTAGCCTCAGGTTATTACTGTTTCCCAATATTTCAAGTTATTTATTGGAATCAAAATGTCCATATATAAGAAAAGAAACTTCCATTTCACCCTCTGAAAATACACTTTATACCTTTTATCTCTGAATGTCTTTATATGATTCTGGATGGACAGGAATTTAAACTACAACTAATTCTCAGAGGCATTGGACAGCAAGGTGGTAATTCTAGTTTGACTTATCCTGCTTTCAGGGGACAACAAAGAGGATGACAGCAGTGTGATCCACTACGATGACCATGCGATTGATCGCCTGCTAGACAGGAACCAGGATGCCACAGATGACACTGAGCTTCAAAGCATGAACGAATACCTCAGCTCCTTCAAAGTGGCTCAGTATGTGGTCAAAGATGAAGATGACGAGGTATGAACATGTATATAAAATGTGTTTTACTTATTTTGAATGGCATTTGAGCTTACACTTGTCAAAAAATCTAAATCCACAGGATTTTACCGCATCCCCAAATATTTATTGCGCTAATTATTATTTTTTTAACTTGAGGAGGAGGAGGTGGAAAGGGAGGTGATTAAGCAGGAGGAAAGTGTTGATCCCGATTACTGGGAGAAGCTGCTTCGTCACCATTACGAGCAGCAGCAAGAGGATCTCGCCCGAAATCTGGGCAAAGGCAAAAGAACTCGAAAGCCAGTCAACTACAATGACGGCTCCCAGGAGGACCGAGGTATAAGACAGGGTACAGAACAACATATAATGCAACCTCTTTGTGTGTGTACGTGCAGTTGGTGGACTTGTGTTTGTGTGTTGTTGGTGTAATGTTACCGGAGAATAAGTGAGTGCATGGCATGAAGTTTTATTCTAATATTCTGGCTTGAGATTAGATTTAGAAATATGTTACTTATGTGTTGTTTAATTGATGTTTTCTTTTTCTTTCATCATGCATATTTAAAAAAATTGGAATCAAGGTGACCAGCTTTGCAATCCTGCTTCGTGAGATGTGTGCACACAAAATAAGCAGAGATTGACTGAAAATTGGGATTGAGATCCTTTTAAATTCAAATATAATCCAAACTAATTAAAGGAAATGACCCCAAATAGGGAGCCTGCTTTCTGATGTATTTGTTGTAGTCTCAACACCATTATGTTAGAGTTAAATAAGAATAAAAACTTTTCCCTTGGTGATTTTAAAATACTTGACAACCTGAAACAGCAGCTCCCCCTCGTGGCTAAAAGCTGAGCTGACTGTAATTTAATGTGACTGCAGCTCCACAAGCAGCTTAAATGTTATTATCTCATCTATCTGTAAGATTTTGTCCAGGCAGTGAAACGTTTGTCACTGTTTTTTGGTCCCTCATTAATATTTCTGTGCTCTCTCTCTCTTTAGACTGGCAGGAGGATCAGTCCGATAACCAGTCTGACTACTCGGTGGCTTCGGAGGAGGGAGATGAGGACTTTGATGAACGGAGTGAAGGTAAGAATAACTGTTTTCCTCACTGCTGGTGTGTTTGTGTACTATGGATGCATCAACTTAATTTGTGAGGAAAAACATGTTTCACTTGTTTTAAGTTTGTCACTAATTTGAGAATTTGGTCCCAGCAAAGATTGTCACATTGCGGTTTACTTTCCTGTTAAAAAGGAATTTTCACCACTTGATCCCCAGTTCCTTCGTCCACTAACATCCTCCAAACCACCTCCACAGATGCTTATTCAGATTCAGACGACAGCTATGATATCCTCATTAACAACCTCACCTACAACTCACAAAGAGGCACTTGTGTCTGCATCATCTGCATTGAGCATAGAGAGGCAAGAAAAGACAGAAAGAAGAAGAAAAAGGAAGAAAAGAGAAAGAAAAAAGCGAAGAAACAGGAAGATAAAATTCAAATCAATGGTTTCTCAGCAGGCTGAATTGTCTATTTGCACTTTAAAGAGTTTGTATTTTATTTAAAATGTTAAGTTGTTTTGAAATGCACTAAACACTGTTTGTTTCAGAACAAAGTGTTTCTTTATTGTTATAGAATTTCTTTAAGTTGATATAAATGCAATTTATTCTGAAATTTATTTACAAGAGAAAAATATTGTACTTAATTTGTACTGATTGACATTTATTAAACTGACCACAACACAGCACTGCTTTCAGTTGTTAATGTTCTGAAAGCTTTATGCTTCAAGTAGAAGTGTTGAATGTAAAGTGTCGAGGGATTGTGAGGAGGGACAGCTGCAGGATCAGAGTGAGCCATGATGAGCTGTAAGTGGATCATCTTCATAGAGCAACTATTGGACGTTAAGAACACACACGACAGTACATCAAAATTCAGTTTGATCTCTTGAATTTCATGGCTTCAGTGAAACTTTAAAGTCAGCTATGTGCACTCACATCTCACTTACTCTAAATGTCTTTGTCTTGTTCCCAGCTAATGCTCGCAGACCAAACCGTAAAGGGCTGAGGAACGATCGGGACAAACCTCTGCCTCCACTGTTGGCCAGAGTGGGCGGGAACATCGAGGTGAGTTCCTTTTAATGAGAAAATAGTAACCACAGAAAGAGAGAAATGAGGATAAATGCCTTGAAGATGCTTCTGTTATATCTTTTAATAATAATATTTGACCTCTTTTGTAACTTTAAGGTTTTGGGCTTCAATGCACGACAAAGGAAGGCTTTCCTGAACGCAGTGATGCGTTATGGGATGCCTCCCCAGGATGCTTTCACCAACCAGTGGCTGGTCAGAGACCTCAGAGGGAAGTCTGAGAAAGAATTCAAGTGAGTCTGAATGTGCCATTTTTGTATCGGTAACTCATCCTTCAAACTTTCTTTCAAAATTCTGAACCTTTTCTATCAAATCTTTGCTCTCAGAGTTTTGGATTTAAATTTGCCTGTTAAAGCCATTTTATTAAGAAACAGTTATTGTGTCTTATTATGCTAAGACAATATAAATGATATAACACAGCAAAGGAAATAATGTTTTGGTATAGAAACTAAAACTCAATGTCTAATATTGCCAGTTAGAGTTAGACTCAGTTGTTTATATAGTCTGGGTTATTTGCTCCAGAAGCTTCTTTCACCTTTATACAAGAATTTGGATTTTGATTAATTTGCACTTTATTTTCCTTGTGCCTTCCTGTGACAGGCTCAGGGAGATTTTCTCATTTCCAAGTGTATTTGTGGTAACATCCTACCACCTTCTTCTGCATATGTGTTCTCAGGGCCTACGTGTCTCTGTTCATGCGTCATCTTTGTGAGCCGGGGGCCGACGGAGCTGAGACCTTTGCAGATGGGGTCCCACGTGAAGGTCTTTCACGGCAACACGTGCTTACCCGTATTGGTGTGATGTCACTTATAAGGAAAAAGGTATAGTTTTCCATCTATAACAGAAATTGTGTCAGAATACTGCAATAGTTAAATGAGTTATGGACTGATGGGTTCACATGTGAACTCACAGGTGCAAGAGTTTGAGCATGTGAACGGTCAGTGGTCGATGCCCTGGATGGCAGAGCTGGAGGAGAACAAAAGAGCTGCAGCTTTGGCTGCAGGTGAAGACCCAAAGACACCTTCTACTGGGACTCCTGCAGACACACAGCCCAACACTCCTGTGCCAGGTTCATTTGCATGTTCACTAAACACACAAACACACACACACACTTGATTTTTAAGTTAAATTGTAAATTTCCATCTGATGTCTTACTATGTGTAAATGATCACTGCAGTCAGATTTTCATTCAGTTTCATGATGCACCTCTGTAGTCTCTAAAGAGAGTGAGAACCAACACACACTGTACTGACACATACTGTATGTACTGTATGTCGTAACACTCTACTTGTGGGTATCCTTTGACAACTGACATGCATTTCCTTTTCCTCTCAGTTTTAACCTCAACTCTGCCTGCTTTACCTCAATTTAAACTTAACAGCTACCTAATACAAACTCTGACTTAAAACACATATTTTGTTAACACCTTCATATTTAAAAAAAATAATCTAAAAATGCATTCAGTCATTAGGTTTCAGTATTTATTTACTCATTTTGGTATCAGACAGACAAAGACAGGATATGAAAACTTTCTTTGCATACCTGTGGATTTACATTTGCGTTCTATTTATACAGAAGATTTGTCAAAGTCGGACGACAAAGAGGACATGAAGAAAGAGTGTGAGGATGGCAAAGGAGCCAAGAAGGTAGATGATCCAGAGGTAAATTCAGTTTTTATATCCAGCAGCAACATTTCTCTATACATGACTTAAATTTCCATATATATATTTTTTTATAATTTGAAATTGGCTTCCTCTCCCTCAGATTATTGAAATACCAGATGAGTCTGAAAAATCTCCTGCCCTTGATAAGAATGAAGGAGAGGTAGACTCTGCTGCAGGCAAGGAGGAGAAAGAGAAGGAGGCAGGAAATGGAGATGATGTCAAGGAGAAGGAGGCTGAAGACCTTAGTAAAGAGAAAGAAGTAAAGGACAAGACTTCAGAGATGGAAAAGGACGCTGCGGCTGAGATCAAGGGTGATGGATCAGAGGGCAGGACGGATTCAGAGGAGGATAAGACTAAAGGTAAGATTGGCTTCTAAACTGTTTTACACAGTGTCTCGTCTACTTATTTCCTGTTCTGTCATAACAGTTTTCCCTTTATTTCAGCTGAGGAGGGAAAAGATGAGAAGATGGACACCAGTTCCCCAACAGAGGAGAAAAAAGGTGCACAGATGTCATCACACGCACACACTTTGCAATGAAAGTTATGAAATAAATGGACACTTTGTAAAATATTTATGAAAAGTCAGATGGAGACATCCTTAATAAATTCATTAAGTACAGCTAAATGTAAATAAACTCAATAAAGTTTAAATTGTCGAATTTCTTCCATTTCCCCTTAATGAAAGAGGGTCTTGAGTTTTAAACTTAATTGCTGACTTTTTTCTCGTTTCCTTGCAGAGCAAAAAGATGAAAAGGATGGTGTGAAACCAGATGAGTCTGGCAAACTGCAAAATGGGGAGAACACCAAAGAAGGGGCTACAGCTGCACCCGTGGTTAACGTTAGCGAAGAGAAGAAAAAAGCCACGAAGCAGAGGTTCATGTTTAACATCGCTGATGGAGGATTCACAGGTGGACACACACGCAGAAACTTCTTTTATTCTCTCTTCTCTTTTTTCTTTTCAGGCTCTGTGTTTTGACCTTTTTGTCTTCTTTCACTCTCTTCAGAGCTTCACTCTCTGTGGCAGAATGAAGAGCGGGCAGCCACCGTCACCAAGAAGACCTTTGAGATTTGGCACCGTCGCCATGACTACTGGCTGCTGGCTGGCATCATACAGTATCCTATTGAGCAAACAGTTTTATCGACATGTTAAATTTTCATGTGACTGCTGTCTTTCAAGAGCTGAAATGATAAGTTGATTGATCTATTATTTGGTAATATTTATTTACAGCTCTTCAGGTTCTGTCTGGTTCTGTGTTCTTAAAAATGAACGTTTACTGGTTTTGTGAGGCCACTACAGGCCGCTATAAATAGAAAGTTGAGTGTCATTTTTTTATGTTGGCTTAACAGAACAAGCAATTTTAATGGGTCAGCAAAAATTTGGGGAAGTTAGCTGTTATGATAAGCTGCCATTATGAGGCCGCTGAAGATAAGCTGCATTATCAGCCCTTTGTTTCTTCTATTATGTTTTTTGTAGTGATAAGTGTTTTATTAATAATAAGCTATTTTGATCTATTCAAATGATCAGGTGTGCAAGCCAAGTTGTACAATGATACTTTTTAAAAGAAGAACAGAAAGTCGGCTTAAATCTTAATGAACATTTGTTGTGCAGAGATGCACTTATCCAAGTCAGCATGATTGTCCTGAAATCTTGCTTGAGAAGAAACTCTAATCGTCACAATACAAAAATGTTGTTACCCTTGACCCCCTCCCCTCAGACATGGCTATGCTCGGTGGCAGGATGTGCAGAACGACGTGAGGTTTGCCATCCTCAATGAGCCCTTCAAAGGGGAGATGAGCAGAGGAAATTTCCTGGAGATCAAGAACAAGTTTTTGGCCCGCAGGTTCAAGGTGAACCGAGCAAGCTTCTTCTTATCACGTGTTCCCCCGTGTATGTTCCTGTGGGTTTTGTAATATCTCACTGGGCTTATTTTTATTTGCTTCCTGTATAGTTATTGGAGCAGGCATTGGTGATTGAGGAGCAGCTCCGCAGGGCAGCTTACCTGAACATGACAGAGGACCCGGCCCACCCCTCCATGGCCCTCAACACTCGCTTCAGTGAGGTGGAGTGTCTTGCCGAGTCCCACCAGCATCTCAGCAAGGAGTCCATGTCTGGAAACAAGCCTGCCAATGCAGTCTTGCACAAAGGTAAATTATAGATAAAATTGAATGAAATACTGCAGGTCATTGAGGGTATTATGGACCTGGAGAATATGCAAGTTGGACATCCAGAAGAGTTGTTGTAAATATTCTGCACTTTCATTTCATTCTTATTTTCCTCTAGCTTGAATTATCTGTTT
>JAQNCA010000030.1:9178173-9196272 GCA_029783725.1 Acanthurus tractus
GCACACACACACACAAACTGAGAAAAATATAGGACAGAAATATTACCTGAATGTAACAGCAACATCTGTCCTTGCTGTTTTTAACGTTGCAGCATTAAACATCTGAATCTGTGGCGGCTTTCTATTTCTGCTCACTGTGTAGTGTACACGGCAGTCCAGTGGACCACATCAGTGACTGTCTTACAACCGCTTAGCCCTGAATAGACTGACACACACATGCTGCTGTAATGGTGATCTGCTCACATACAGTGAAAAGGAAGCAGTAAAATAAAAGAAGGAGATCATGTTTTTGTTTGTTTTCTCCTGGTTGCTGCTTGCAAAATGTCGATGTGACAGACATTTACCGTTTACAGAGGATGTTTTTACAGGTCAAAGCAGCAAAATGTTACCACAAACAAACCACAACATTGCAGGGATACCATTGAAAGTGTGTGTCGCTGAAGCAGCATTATGAAGCATCCGTGCTTTTGTCCCTCAGGTGGTACCACGGTCACCTGTCCGGGCCGAACGCAGAGAAGCTGCTCACGTCTCGAGATGAACCGCACACCTTCCTGGTCAGAGAGTCGCTGTCCAAACCGGGAGACTTTGTCCTGTCGGTCCTGACCAATGAGATTGGCAAAACTGGAGGAAAGAGGGTCTCCCACATTAAGATAATGTGTCAGGTGCGTGCTTGGCCTTGTATGTACGTTTCAGTGTGTGACCATGTGTGCCTTTGCATGAAACTGGGGGGGTGTTTCTGGTCAATTATTGTTTTTAGAAGTCAGAATTAGTTAGGAGTCTCAGAGAGATTCACATCATGCAGAAATACAGAGGGGTATTCCCGGAGTTGCTGTGTTCTTTGAAATAAGTATAAAGTCTCATTTCCTCTGTCTTATGCAATAATAGCTTGGTTCTCATGTTTCAACTCTACATTTGTTCGCAAGTATGAGGCACAGTTTTACCTCAGATATCAGACAGACAGTTGTTTTTAAGGCACAAAAAAAAAAGATTTTTATTTCTAAGATGAGAATATTTGTGAAACCGAAAACTGCGTCCTGACGTTTTGTACGCTCCGTGTAAAAGGCGCTCACATTACAGTATTAATACTCACAGCTCAGCAACAGATCATACGGCCATCTCTCAGGCTGATTTTCATAGTCATCAGTCTCCATCGAGGCCTTTGCATTTTATTTCTAACAGCGGCTCACGTCACAGAAACACACACAGCTCAGGCCTCATTAAAATGTGAGTCACTGTTTTTGTGTACAGATCAATGTTAGATTACTGGAAGAGTCATAAAGGTTTTTTCTTTTTTTTAATGAGCACATGGCAGGGAGCGGGTAAACCTGTCCACGGCCCTGAAGTGCAGAGTCTGTTCACTGTTGTTGATACCAGATAAAGAAGTCAGTGTATCAATAAACATTAATGTCTTTCACAGAGAGAAAACTAACATATTATATACACACACACACACACACATATATATATATATATATATATATAGAGGTCGGTAAACTTTGTCATTTATTTGATTTGAAAATAAATTTTTTTACATGTTAAATTCTGGTATTGGCTGCAAGTTTTTGTCACAGAAAGATTTTTATTATGTGTTATCTTTAGATTCTTTTCTAGGTCAAAAATAATTTATTTCCATTTTGATTCATGATATTTTCCAATTATTATGTTAATGCAAATAGTTATCTTTTTTTATTGAAGTTCTGCCATCCTACAATGCAGCACAAACCTCTGTGTGTGTGTGTGGCTGTGTGTTTGTTTGTTTGTTTAAACTGACATAATGGTTGTTTACATGTGTGTCCAGAATGACAGGTACACAGTGGGAGGCTCTGAGTCGTTTGACTCACTGACTGACTTGGTGGAGTACTACAAGCGCAAAGGCATCGAGGAGATCTCTGGAAACTGGGTGTATTTGGAGCAGGTGACTTATGGTGCTTTCAAATGACGCAGACCAAATGTCAGAATCTGTAACATTGATTTAGATTTAGTTGATTTAGACACAGATTTAGTTCCTACTATGCTACAAATCCAACAAAGTGAACGTCAGTGAGCTCTGAAAAGCAGATATTTTTAGATTGTCTAACGAGAGGAGCAGCACAGCCTACAGAAAGGAAACGTTACTCACGTCTTTGAATCTGTCTTGACTGATGATGACGATGTTTTGATTCGCGTTCATTTTTTCCTTTCGTTCTGGCAGCCGTGTTACTCCACCAGAGTGAATGCAGGAGATATTGAGAGCAGGGTGAAACAGCTGGACAGGACCACACAGCAGTCCCAGGATGGCGAAGGAGAGAAGAGCAAGGCGGGATTCTGGGAGGAGTTTGATGTAAGACTGGTTCCGTCTACCATTACTGTTGTGTTTGTCCTGAAGTGAGGAAAAAATTAAAAGCCCCAAAGTTTTAAACATCTCCAAACTTACTTAACTGAAGGCAAACTGAGAGATAGAATACTACCCTCTTGTGGTGGTGAAGTGCACTGCATGTTTTACTGTCATGTTACACAATCATTGTGAACTCACACTGGAGTGGCCGAGGTCATTTGACTTATGTTACTCCAAATGTGTGCTACAAAGCACTTTTAGAACGAAAAAATCATGAGAAAGCTACTTGCAAGTGCAAAATGTATTTAGGACTGCAACTATTTTTTAAGTGTATCTAATTTTTTGTGAAACTTTTTCTCAAGTATTTGATCAATAAAATACAGAGGTAGTAAAGTTAAAAGTACTTTTATAACTTAAAGACCTGCATTCAAAATCTTCTTATAGTGAAAGCACTACTCTTAAAACAGAACCAAAATAACCATGCAAAGTATTAAGCACAATGGCCCAATTCAGAATAATGTATAACAGACTGTGTAATTGATCCATGCTTGTTTTTACATCCATGTGTGATTAAAAACTCGTGTTGCAGCAGGTAAAGGAGAAGCTTCTCCATAGTACTTCATACACAGAGCTGAACCCAAAGTATTACTTAAAATACTTAAAATATAAAATGTCTTTGTATGATATGATTTTAATTTTGAAGTTATAGTTTCCATGTTTTAAAGTTCAATTACAGTTGTCAAATACAGTGGCACAATTATACTGAAAATGGCAATAATACTAAAAAGGGGAAATAATACAGAAAATGGCAATAATTGAGTGTCCAACTACCTCAAAAGTCCAGCACATGATGAACTGAAAAGACAGAATAATGCCCGTCAGAGTTTCTCAGAGCCCAGAATGACATTTTCAGTTTGTCCTACTGTAAGAGGAAAGAAAGAAATACATACATACATTCATACTATGACAGTAGTATGAAGTTGGTTATCAGTTTTTTTTCTCTCTTTCTCATCCTTTAGGCTCTTCAAAAGATGGAGGCCAAGGTGAAGAAGAGTAGAGAGGAAGGTCAGAGACCTGAAAACAAGAGCAAGAACAGATACAAGAACATCCTCCCCTGTGAGTTTTTATCCTTCTTACTATCATCATTCTCTAATTGACAAATTTTACCAATAAATCCACATTCTGATCACACTGACATTGACCTTAAATGTGTCTGCTCTCTCACAAGTCAATGACACGCGGGTCATCCTGCAGAACAGCGATCCTAATGTTGTGGGTTCAGACTACATCAACGGCAACTACGTGAAAGTGAGTCTCCAAAGACGTCTGTCCCATTGTAACAAACAAAACAGTTATTCTGTTTGTTGTCTCTGTGTGTTATTAGTGTTTAAGGTGATTGTTGTTGAAGATTTTTTTTCTGGTTGCAGAACACCCTGCGAGAATCTGCCAATCAGAAAGTTTACATTGCCACCCAGGGGTGCCTGATGACAACTGTCAACGACTTCTGGCAGATGGTGTGGCAGGAGAACACGAGGGTGATCGTCATGACCACAAGAGAGGTGGAGAAAGGCCGGGTCAGTATCGAAACAACAATCATGGAAGCAAATTTGGGCATTTCAGGATTTTCTGAAAAAACAATGTTTAGCGTCCTGGGCTCTAGCTGATCTCTGAAAAACAACAATCATGTGACCATAGCAAGGTGCAGTAGCGAAACAGTGTCATTGAATGTGGGCGGTTGTTCTTGAGAAGGCGTAGTTGTCATGCTTGACTTTAACATTGTGGTGTCTGGGGCGCTACTAAAAGTGATACAACTCAGAATATCAAAGTAACCCAAACATGTTAAAAATATGCAAAATACTGTTATGATTACAAAGACAAACAAAAGAAGTGCAGAGGTTCTTTGTACATGAAGCGCCCCCTGCAGATAAAGTCAGAATTTACCTGATAATTTTCTTATTTTCCTGCAGAATAAATGTGTGCCGTACTGGCCAAACGATCAGAGCCCCGTCAAGGAGGTGGGTCCATACAAGGTGACCTGGAAGTCAGAGATGGAAGCTACTGATTACAAAGTCAGAGTCTTGGAGGTTGCTCCTATGGACAAGGTAATCTTCAAACACCGGCCTCTAACCTCAGTGCACTCACCCGTCTCTGTTTATGTGTAGATTTGAAGGACTTTTTATCCTAACGCCCTTGTAATTTTTTACTCCCTCAGCCAAAACAGTGTCGTACCATCTGGCACTATCAGTACATGAGCTGGCCTGACCATGGCGTCCCTCAGGAGCCGGGTGGCGTCCTCAGCTTCCTCAGTCAAGTGAACACTAAACAGGGGGAACATCCTGATGCTGGACCCATGATAATCCACTGCAGGTACCAGACTGCTGCAGTCCACATGCCACAATGAACCATGGGTGGGGATTAAAACAATTTAATTTTGGTGGAAAATCAACAAATCCACATTTTTCAGAGGCTGGAAACAACAAATGTTTCGGTTTCCCTGCTTGACAAATGATCTACGGTAAACAATCAATTGATTAGCAATGTGTTTGCCAGATGGAGATTTTGCCAAATGGTGGATCACAGGTCAGGTCAGGTCAGGTCAGGTCAGGGAGAGATCTTCAAACCTTACATGTGTGATGTGATGGAAACATGGAGGACATCTGTACGAGTGCAATGTTTGAAAAACACCCCAGCAATGAGTTTACCAAACTCAGATTTCATAATCCTCGGTTAGGTGATAACCCGTAGAGGTTTAAGATTAAAATGATCTTAGTTTTGGGATTAAGATTAGTTGTAGCTGAACAAAAAGGGTTTGAGTCAACTGACAGTTTATCCTTTTGGAATTTGTCCCGTGTGATGTGAGGGACACTGAGGCTCCCTGAGCTTTTATAAAACTTGTTGTTTGAATGATTATATGGCGCTTACATAAGGATTTCTGCATGTAAGCATGTTCTCAAAGCTGCACAGCAGAAATAACATTTCTAATACCTTCCCTAACACTTTTCATATGTGACCACTTAAATCCAACTTACTAAGTATCTGTTGTCACTGTTGAGTTTGTCCAATAAATCTGAATTTTGTGCTTTGCATAAAAACAAATGAAATCTCACAGTGATTTGCTCCAATAAACTCATTCACTTCCAGCCATGCAAGCAGCATGGCTCCATTAACGGCACTGTCAGGATACTGGTCAGTCAGCTGGTTCAACAAATATCTAAACATTTATTATTGGATGGATTCAAATAATTTCACAGGGATTCACAGCTCTCAGAGGATGAGTCCTGGCAGTCTTGGACATCGTCTAACATTTTCTTTTCAGAGATAAACATTTGTGATTTTAAGTAAAATGTTGATGTGACTGTTGATAATTTGGCTCTTCAACTTTTCATCTAGCGCGCCCATCAGATATGAATTATAAATCTGTCCCTTTCTTTGTTCTATAACCAGATACATGCAAAAGAGACATTGCCATCAGCCTAAGCTGTGGATTTTGTTTATTTGTGTCTTTTTTAATTAAAAAAATCAGCATTTAAAAATTAGCTTAAAATTAGCAACAATTAGCTTGTTAGCCTTGTCATTGTCAGCACTTTCATGTTTTTAAATAGCAGAGTGTCAGAGATTCTAGGATGGATGAAGACTTTATGCTTCGATAGAACAGCTAATAATTTAAGGTTTTCTTAAAAAAAAAATGTTTTACTTTAATTAACTCTGTTTCCTCTGTGAATTGTTCAGTGCTGGAATTGGTCGAACCGGCACGATTGTGGTGATTGATATGATCCTGGAGACCATTGACACTATGGGTAAAGTATCGTCTTGATAGAAGTCTATTCTAGAGAACTAAACCATTCAGAAAATCAGATTAATTTTCTCATTAATCCAATGCTTTCAAACTTTGCAGGTCTTGACTGTGACATCGACATCTCGAGATACATCCAGATGGTGCGAGAGCAGCGCTCCGGCATGGTGCAGACAGAGGCCCAGTACAAGTTCATCTACCTGTCTGTGTCTGAGCACATACAGACCACCAAGGCTAAAGACTGTGCCTACCTGGTGAGAAAATCCAGAACGAAGACAATGACAAACTAACAAAACTCAGCACAGGACAGAAATTGTTTTTTCCTTGTGACTGAAATATAGATTGATAGACAGAAAACAGGAGCACGTTTTAAGAAAAAAAAAAAAAAAGACATGTATGTCAAAAGACCTCTGCACTTTGACTGCTGATTCAAACACCAGAGGGGGTTAGCTCAGTGTCAGCAGGATGACGTATTATCAGATTGTCTTGTCAAAAATGAACTTTGACCAAGAGGCAGAAGAAAATCAACCACTTAGACTGAACTTGCACATGAACCATCTGTCTGTTTCTCCCTCCTGCAGGAAACCGACACAGAGTATGGAAATCTGCAGCTCAAACACCAACCAGCCAGCAAGAAGGTCTCAAAGTGAGTATGTGTGTGTCCCTCTGTGACACTGTGTGAATTAAAAATTCCTATCACATTCACATGGCTCCTCTAAACCTCACACTGCCACCTTACTTTCTTCTCAAAAGCATGACTTAGTATCTTCAGCTTTGTGTCAGCAGCCTGATTTATCTAAGAGAAGGTATGACTGAGAGAGGATCCATTGTCTCCACTTCAGTTTTCATTACATTTTCATCCTGGGGAGTACATTACAAAGAGTTCTTTATTTTAATAGAATTAGAAATTTAGCTTCTTCTTAAAATAAGTACTGTTAGTGCTCTAGTTTTATCCACTAAACCAAGAATTCAGATGGCAAAAAACCTGTTGTGTAAAATCTGATTAATGTCTGAACTATAGACCCTTTTCTACAGCGTATAAAAGTACCAGATTGTACAGATTGTGCTATGTTCTTAACAAGGAGACGTTAAACCAGCACAGCATTAGGTGTTTGGCAACCGATCTATAGTTTTGTCCAAGTGCCATGGCGTTATGCATGTGAGTCTGTCCACCACTTTGATCCTGACTGACATATCACAACAACTTCTCTGGGATTTCCATGGTGGGCTTTCATATAGTACAAGTCTGTCGAAGTATAAAATATATGACGTTAAAAGTTCCTAGTTGTCACACTTGTGTCAGTCCACCGTTTATGTGGTTCCATTGTGGTGTCTCAGTTTCTAAATGTCTGTAGGTGATGGAGGTCAAAATCTTTGGTTTATTTATTTTTATGACACTAAACTCACCAGTGTGAGTGTTTATCTCTGTTTGGTTTGTTTGTGATTTTCAGTTTCTGTGAAAGCTGTAATGACACTTTGGTGTTACAATGAATCATTTCTTCATGAAGATTTAGACAGATTTTAAAGAAACAGTGATCAATATCATATCAACAGAGGCCAACGAATCCTGACTTTTGGTCTCTAATATGAGTCAATTTCCAAAGTATGCTGATTTATACATTTCCCATGGTGCAACTCACAAGTTTGCATGCCCCCTTATGACATGAGAGAAAGTTCCCCCCGGTTTTACTCCTCATGATGCGATAAAACCAAACATTGTGTGTAAAATTGGTTGAATATCCCTTTAATTAATCACAAAAACATTTTTTTAATGGACAAACACATTCAAAACACCCGGCCTGTCTCTGTTCTGTTGTCCTGTTAATGTCTGTGTGACCTCTTGCCCTCCGAACTGAGCGATGTTCGAATGAACCAATTAGAAAAGACAAAACAGGCCACAGCTCTGATTAATTCAGCCCCAAACAATGTAAACTTTGACTCAGTTGGAGCTCTGAGAAGTTCACTGCCGGCTTTGAGTGATTGATTCATGGCTCGTTGATCTGTTTAAATCATTCTCGTGCAGCAGCCCTGTTCATTAACCTCTCCAGAACTGTGTCTAATCAATGTTGGCTGAGATATAAAAATATACAAGATGGAGGAAAACTCTAATCAGCTTTGCCTTTATCTATTTCCAGACACAAGGAGGACGTTTACGAGAATCTGTCGAAAGCAAAGAAGGATGGGAAGAAGGAAAAGCCGGACAAGAAGAGCGGCTCAGTGAGGAAAAGATAGAAGAAGCAGGAGAGTTTTTTTTTTATCAAAGTACGTCATATTTATGCAGGCACTGTTTTGTAACTGAATTTGTTTTTACCTTATTCAAATTTTTTTAAAAGTCAGAGAGAGGATAACCTGTTGAACTCTGATGTTACATGAATGCTTTGTTGATGCGTTTGTTAAAAATAAAGCCAGAAAGTGTGGGAACACTGTTGAGTTAAGGTTTTCTTTTTTTTTATTTCTGTAATATACAAGAAGATCTCATTATCTTTGTGTCACATTCATTTAAATAGAGTCTACAGACTGGAGTGTTATCAGCTGTTTCCAAGATCAAGAATGAACCTTGAACCTCAGTTTCCAGTCTTTAAAGTGCTCAGGAGAAAACCTGCTGCTGGACCTGATGTAGTTTATCTTCTCTGTGTCATGGGTTTAAATCAGTCACATACAAAAACAAAGCTGATTGATCCTCTGTAAATGAAACACTTATGTGCTGAGCTTAAATTATGCTTAATGTTTATCAAGACAAAAAAATGGAAAAGCCTTTAACCTGAACGTGGTAAACTGGTGTTGGGGTTTTTAATATGTCTACCTTGCTCTGCAGTTTGGGATTTGAGCTGAAATGTCCCAAAATCTGAAATAAAACTGCACCCCACAACTTAAAATGGCACACTGGTGGAGAGTAACTAAATTCTATTCAAGTGCTGTGCTTCCATGCAATTTTGAGTGACAGTACCTGCATTTTTTATTTTTTGTTTTTTGCATAAATCTATTTTTCTGCTACTTTATACTTTTACTCCAAAACTCTCAGAGAGACATAGGCATTTCTACACATACTTAACTTATGCTACTTAGCAGAACCAGACTAATAATAAACATAAGTAGCAAATAAATCATTACATATATTAATGAATAAAGATAAAACGTTATCAGTAGTTTGGTGAAATTTTACAAACAACTCAGCAAAAAAAGCTGCACCTTCTAAGCTGTGACACTAATGAATTGTGATGATGATGCTTTCACTGAGAGATTATCTGCATTTGTCTGAAATGGGCGATTCTGCGATACGAATGCTTTTAGTTCATGCACATTAGGTTCAGTTTGATGCTAATACATTCTAAATCAATATCAAATCCATTAAATAAAAGCTTAAATGCATGACTGGTGTTAAAGTAAAAGATCTGAGTTGGGTACTTAAAGCTTATGAACACACGCACGCACACACACACACACACACACACACACGCACTGACACACACATCTTCACCCCACCCACCCGACTCAAAGCGCCGCCTCCGTCTGTAACTGAGCCTTTTGAGTAAAAGCACCGGTTGAATGCACGGACCTCCCCCTGCCCTGCATGTGGTCCTGCAGAAACACAGCTGTCCAGTAAACCACATCCCAGATCCAGAGTGAGTGTCTGCCAGAGAGGAGCCTCTTACGTCCAGCGTGCGTCAGCCAGCAGCCGCAAACACCGCGCGACACCAACTGATCTGCAACAGACTCCTTTCACGCGCATTCCCGTTTCAATCCAGCCATTGTCCAACTACATAAAAAAGAAAAACGCTGCGTGAGTGAAACTGATCTCCAACCGGGCGTTAGCTCATCTGTTTGGATCCAGACTTGACTCGAGGGAGAGAAGAAAAAATCAGGGAGGAGGGAAAGTAGAGATTTCAGCTCGTCTGGACTGTTGGAAGCAACAACAACAACAACAAAAATGTCTAAACCGAATTACAGCGGCACGTTTCATATGGTGGAGCAGGATAACATGGACGCCTACCTCGCAGCTTTAGGTGAGACTCTTCCTCCGAGCTTTTTACACAACTTGTTACACTTAACACGCAACACACACACACACCCTCCTCCCATATAAACCCATTCAGGCCTTTGTTTCCCTTCATTTTAACCTTTTCGTGTAGTTTTCTTTGTTGCTTCCTCTTTTTATTGTAGATTTCATGTATTGGTTTCAAAATGTGAACCATCCTCGTTTGCAGCAGCCCATATCAGAGGAGTGAAGTCACCCCCTTGTCCTTTATATGACCCCGACTCCCACACACACACACACACACACACTCACAGACTCACTGAGGATGTACTCATCTATCTGCCCTGAGTGTGACAGACCCCATTAAATAAAGTACCAGTAATGAAGGCTTACAGCTCATGTAACATTCATTTTCTTACCTCCTCTTAGATATAAATTTTGCTTTGAGGAAAATCGTGTGTCTCTTGAAGCCCACCAAAGAGATCAGCCATGACCCGGCCACGGGAGCCATGAAGATCCGCACTCTCACCACCTTCAAGAACTTCAACATGGACTTCACCATTGGGAAAGAATTTACTGAAGATCTGGGGCCAGTGGACGGTCGTACCTGCCAGGTGTGTGTTGTTGTTTTCTTTATTTGCATACTGACTTGTGAAGACATGTGCATGTGTCATAATACAGTGAATAAACACTGTTGTCATCAGTTATGCAAGTTTTGCTGTGTGTGGTTAATTTTGAATGTCACAGAGAGGCGGAGCTGTGTGCTGCTTTGATTTTGGTGTTGTAATTACCCCCCGCTGCTTAAATCCCAGCTTGATCCGGCAGTAAGTTATGTATGTGACAGTGGGAGAAAACTATGAATTAAAAAACTCTCTAGTCCTTTCAGAAAACCAGTGAATGATTCGGGGTTGGCAGCAATATCGCTTTAAGCTACAGGAGAAAGAGCAAATGAAAGCGAAAGTCAAGAGAAATAAAAGGATTTTGAAGTAATAGCCCCCCTTTTCACACTGCCACAAAGACTCTTGTCCCTGTGTGATGGAACGTGTTTGCCACTTTACATACTAATTGCAACACAGTAACACAACATTTCTGGCTCGTGCAGACTACAGTGAGCTGGGAGGGAGAAAACCTGCTCTGCGTACAGCGAGGCGAGAAAGAAGGACGAGGCTGGACACACTGGCTGGAGGGCAACAAGCTGCATTTGGTAAGGAAGTATGGATGGAGGGGAAAGACGAGGGAAGGCGTACGGAACAAGGAAAAAGAAAACGTGACAGGAAAGAGATATAAAAATGGATATGCTAAATAAAGGAGAGCATGCAAATGAGGCAGGGTTCGGAGGTTATTCTGTTGCACTTCTCTATCTTAACAGGAGGAAGTTAATTAATTTATTGAAATGTTGTGGGGCGTCATGCATGCTTTAGGGGGAAAACCCTACCAGAGGAACACAAAAGATGCAGATAACTCTTAAATGTACGTCTCTATTAAAATGCCAGAGTAACTCCTGACTGCAGCAGAGGATTGGTCCTTCTCATTTTGCATGTAAAAGTGCTAAAGCTTATAGATTATCTGTCAGTGCTGATTAAGATTTAAAACAATCAGCATTGTTCTGCTAAACAGCTCTCACCGGATTTTCTAATACCTCTGTTGCGGTGGCGGACAAAGCAACGTGTTGTTGATGTTGTGTCCAAACTCAGGAGAGAAGTGGGGGAAAATGCCAGCGAGGATCAGGCCTCCACAATGGTGGATTTTAAAAGGTTACACAAAGCAGGAGAAGGGGGTAGGGGGAGAGACTAATGAAGAGTGAGTGAGGGGGAGGAAACGGGGAGTGTGCTGAAAGGAGGAGATAAGTAGATGGTGAAAGAGCAGGAGACTGATTGCATGCATGCAGGAGAAGAAGAGAATGATGTGGGGAGAAATGGGATAATATTATGGGTAGACTCCCAGGTGTGTGTATCACTCATTTAACTCTCCTTTGATTCGCCAAACTGTCTTGATGATTCTCACTATTCATTAACCCCCCCATTCACCCCCATTTCTCCCCTCCTTTTATCTCCTCTCCCCCCTCCCTCAATGGTCTTTTTCCTCTCCGCAGGAGATGCGAGTTCAAGGCGTCGTTGCGAAGCAAGTCTTCAAGAAGGCTGATTGAAGTAGCTGCAAATGCATTTTAGTGTAGAGCTACAATATGATCTTAATAGGACACAATTACAAACTTGGTACAAGATTTGAATAATGTTTATAGTTTTTTTTAATTGTAATAATCAACATTATTTTGAAATATCACAACGAGGCTGAATGTCTGTGATAGAACTGATCTCTTCATGTCATTAATTGTTTCTGTCTGATGGTACTAACTGAGTAGAGAGGAACTACTTGTGTAAACATTCCCAACATGCCTTCTCATATTGCACTATCTGTCTTCATAACACTATAAACAAGTTAAACACCTGCCAAGCGTCACTGCTGCGTCTTTAATACACCACTATCTATGTTTGGATTGTCAGTAGCATGTGCAGCAATACTGCTGCATGTCTTGAAGTTATATAAATACTGAAGTTAAGTGGTCAAAGTTCAGTTTATAATGTACTTTAAATAGAAGGTAACCATTGTTACTGCTTAAAACAGCTTCATGTACAATTCTCAACCTCGTTTGAACAACACAAGTTAAATTAGAAAATGTAACAAAACAAACACAGTTTACATTAAAAAATGAACAGAGAATACATTTATATATTTTTTCCCATAAACAAATCCCATAAAAAGACCAATGATAGAATTAGTCCTCCCTCAGTGTCCTCCTTCCCTCCTCTTGGCACTGGGTCCCAAATCCTTTTTTATGTACATTTTTAAAACAAGTTAAAAAAAAAAAAAAATCAAGTTACATTTTAAAAAACAAGCTCAATTTTTGTAACACATCTGTGCACTTTAGTTTTTAGCACTTCTCACTCAACTGGTTTAAGTCACATCCGGTGGGGCAGTTTTCTGTTGCACAATAATGTGCATTCTCAAAATTTTATTTATAGCAGCACAGTGTGAAACTGACGCAGAACAAAACTATGTTGGGCTTTGACTACACATGTGGGGTTTTCGTCTTTTTTTGAGATCCGTCTAAAATTAAAGGAATGTAGAATTCTAACAGTTATTCTAAAACAGAAAAACACTGTGTTGTAGGTAAAAACTACTGACAGATCTGCCTTTACACGATAACCCCTCACTATTTCACATCAAAGGGAAGTAACCCGAGCCCAGAGCTGCACATAGAGAGTTCAAGTCTCATTAAAATCCTGCAGGGGGCAGCAAACTCTATATTTTCTTTGGTATAAATAGGTCAAGTCTGAGAGGAGCTTCTCCTAGCAGGAGAGCGACTCTGGGTCAAATGTTCTAACCTTATTCTGATAAATTAACATTAACTTAATTATGTCCCACACCACTCGTCCTCCTGTGGCTCTGAGAAGGTCCTGGCGAAGTTGCTAGTGCAGTATCCAGCACTACCATTAGTGTGACTGGATCCTGAGAATGAAACTGAAACCTTCAGCGGAGTTATAGGAGGGCAGATCTCCATGCTCTCCTGTATGCTGTCATTGACTGCTTTGTCATCTGAGGAGGATAAAAAAATCAATGTTCAGTGTGATCATCCGTCAAAAAAACATTACAACAAACTTGCTTTGAATTTGCTGATTTATGACCATCACAAAGAGAGGCACAGAAAATGAATTTTTAAGACAGTGCTGGGAAAAAAATGAAAGAGATTTTTCACTCTTTAATACAGGTGGTTGAAAATTTAAAGAGAAAACAAACTGTCACCACAAGCTGCAAGAACAGCTTCAGTGTGGTTTTGCATTGAGTCTCTGAAACTCTGCAGGAGGGACAGCAGCCCTGTATGGAAACCTCTGCATTTGTCATGTTTCTCCATTTCTTCATTCCTTTATTCAGGTTTTCCTTTAATTTGTCAACCATCTGTGCATCCTGCATCTTCATTATACCCAAAGATTGTAGCAACAGCAGTAAAAGACTAGAAAGAGCCACAACTGGCAGAAAAAGTAATATCAGAGACTTTCTGAGACACTAAAGGGGCACAGTTAGAGTATATTCATTCATATGTAACTCCAGAACTCTTTTGTGGGAAGAGGGGTGGCTTAGGGGTAAGTAAAATACAGTGCCACTGGTTTGAGTCTGGCAGCAGACCACCTTCCACTAATTTCTTGTCTTCGCTCTGTCATCCTAACTTCTTATAAAGCTATAAAAGTATGGCAGGTTGAAGGGTTTATTACCTGGGATATAAATTGGTTTATCACAGCCTTCTATTTTACAGATGTCTTGTTGGAATTCTTTCAGCTCTGTGGACGGGAAAGGCAGATCTAGCAGACCATCCGGTACCATGGGAACTCTTTCAATCAAGGTCACAGGCGTGATGGAGCTGGCTGTCAAACAGAAAACATCGCAAACATCATTCAGTATCATTCTTACAAAGACACCCTCTGTGTTCTTGATGATAAGTTTCAATTAAGTCAAATGCGTCATGTTTGCGGCAGATTGACAACACTGGAAAACAGTCTTGGTAGATTGTAGTCTTGGCAGGTTGGGAGTAAATTACATGTAAATTATGAGTCTGATAATTGATTATTCAACATCAGTATTGAAGAGATACTTCTTAAGTTTATCTTTTGAATGTCAAACAGTGTTCACACACCTGTAAACTTGAAAAGCAGTCGAAAAAAGTTTGTAGTTTCCTTTCTCACAGAGAATGAGACTGTGGTCACATCTGACTCACAGCAGTTACGATATATTCCAATGGTGTCGAGGTAAAAGGGCGGAAAAACGTATCCTACCCTTCAGCACAAACTCTTTGCTCCACCCCTGCAGCATAACTCAATATTCTTCTGTACGTATGTATGCTCGGTATTTTCCAATCGTAAATTCGCCCATACATGAGTAAATGCACAGCAATTTACATGCCTTTATTTTATATGTCAATACTGCACTCCACTGACGCCATCACAAAGCTGACAGCTTTCTCTGTGACATTTAATGTTTTAAAACCTTTACTAACCAGGTAAAGCTGATATCTGACCCTCAGGGGCCCCAAAGACCCTTTATTCATTGTGTGTCAGTTCTTTTGTGGTAACTGCATCACTAGAGCACAATACACCTAAACTGATAATAAGTAAAGCATGCACCATTATCTGTGTTGTCCAGCAGCCTTGTAAAGACCTCGTTGGGTCTGAGCAAACAGAAAGCCACAGCTAATTTTATGCCCCCCTTACAGTAAATCTAGCCATCGTGTTCTATAGCTTAACTTAAAGACAAGGATTTTTCTACTCCCACCAAAAAATTCCACTCTCAGTGTGTGTGAACTGGAGGTTTCCACATCACACGTGTATGTTGCTCATGAGACCAGATTTGCTGTGACGTCACACGTCTTGAACTCAGATCTTACATGAGCACAAAGAAACTTTAAGCTCAATGTGAATGTGAAAACGGACTTTTGGTTTCAAACAGCACATGCACCGTTACTGACGCTCAAAGATCACTCTGACGTAATAAGCAAATAATCCTTTTGTGTATGTGTGTGTGTGTGTGTGCGTGTGTGTGCACCCATTTGGGGGGAGGGTCACACTTCACTACACTTCACTACACTACACTTTCTCTAAGATCTACAGACTTGTGCAGTTTTCAGTAGAACCACTATGTCATCAATAAATGTGCTTTTAGCAGCACAAATCAAATTTGTGGAATCCCTTAATACAAATTTTAGATATCTCAAAATCTCAGCAGGTAAAACAAAACTATGTTAGTAACACAGTTCCACTATGAGCTGGGAAATTACCACTTTGAAGATAACTACATATAATGTGAGCTTTGAAGAAAATCCAGATATTTTGAGATAAGAAAAGAAACTTTTTTTCTACCGAAAATTCTTACTCATTAATAGCTGCCAACATGACCAATGTGGCTAACACTGATGTAATCTTTAAAATTTGTCAACTGGCACATTTAATGCGAAACACAGATCTTGTCATCAGATGGCAGAAAGACACAAATGTTCCCGAAGCCAAACCCTCTTTGGTTAATTGTATGTGTAAATTCCAGTATGGGCACATTACTTCGTTGGAAATAAAGTAAATGTCAATGAAATACAACGTCAGCCAAAACAATAATTATGCAACTGTGCTGCATACGTAGGACTAGTTTCTCATTATGAGTTAGCTGCCTCTGAAGTGTGCGTCACATAATACCAAATAACTGTGTCAGTCTGCACATATACAGGATGTGGTTTCCCCATTCAGTTTGCCATGCTCGTTGAGTTTGTGTAGCTTTGCGTTACAAAGCTCCTTATTTAACCTGTCTGAGTTTTTATTAACTTATAAATGTTTTCATGTGCAAAAAAAGAAAAAGACAATACACCCTTCTTTAAATAAAGGAATGTCAGACTTCTCTTTACTAACTCTTATTAACACAAGAAAATCAGTTATGCATAAAGAGTTCTATAAGATATACAGTAAAGGAAACAGTGGGTGGATGTGTTTGAAAGAGATAAGCAGCGACATTCAACTGTATGACATCAAAGCAAATCATCACATTTGTGGCTTAAAACGTGTGGACTTCCAGTGCGTAGGCATTGCTTCGTTTCCTCTCCAGGAAGACCTTTTTTTTGTACATTGAGAGCAAAATGTACGATAATAGTGATGAAACATACGCACACTTGTTACACAATGTACACACCTGCTTTGTATGACTTGCGTTTTTTCCTCCAGTAGATAAGAGCTAACAGGACGAGTGCAGTCAACACGAGTCCTGACCACAAGCTTGCGGGCAGCATCCAGTGGCAATCTGAAAAACAGACACAGAGGGGTTTTCACAGAAACCCAAATGCATTTGAAATATGCTTCCCTCCAGGGTACACTTCTGGTAAATAAAGTGGGAGTGATTACTGATACTACTGCTCTTGTTTTCTCCTTAAAAATCAATGATCAATAATACAGCAGAATAAGATAATGAATGAAATGACTGTGGTTACTAAAAAAGCTTTGTGGAATTTTGCAAAAGGGACAAACTAAATACATGTACATTCAATTTGTATCTAAATGAGCAAATTAATCCTTAATTAGTAGCTTATAAAACCCTATAACACACTTAAATGTGGTTTAAAGGAGATTTTTTTCACATATCTTTTTTTAATGTCAAATGTGTTTGAATAAAATCTTTTAACTTCTCTTGAAAAATTCATAACTGATGATGAAATAGTTGCTAAATGCTCGTAAACACTGTATTTTGTACATAAGTAAATCCTTACAGTGAGTCATGAAGAATTTATGAACTATTTCTTCTTATGTTTTAGGGTCAAAAACTCAAAAAAATGTAATCAACATATAACTACAAATTCAGGTGCATATAGTATTAATATGCTACATTGTTTTCAATGATCAATTAACAGCTTATACACCATTCATACATGTATCATAAATTAATGCATTATATAACACTTAATGAAACTAAACAGGTGGGATTGAAATAAAGTTTTGTCTCTGTTTCCTCAGCACCTGTGGTTAGAATAGTTTTTTCCTCGTGTGGTATAAAGAACATTTTGTTTCCAGGTTATAAAGGCGTCACAGGTAAATTTCCCCCCCAAAGAGTTCTGAATAATATGCCTACTTGATGTGTTTCACTACTTAATTGACTGGATTAGACTGAAAGAACTATTTCAAACACTGATCCTGTAAAGATAAAGAATCGGATAATATGAGAGTAGAGTTAAAAAAAAAAAAACACACACACAAAAACAAAGTATGAAAATTTGGCAGCATAGAAGTTTTTACAAATTGCATGTTTCTTATTTGTGGTGTCTAAAAAAAGGGCTGAATGTAGCGTCTGCACTCATCGGTACCATGTTAGAGATCCTCAACTTCAGCCGACTTTTCCTGCCGCATTCTTACTCCCTCTGTCATTTCAGGGGGGGGGGGGGGGGGGGGGGGGGGGGGGGGGGGGGGGGGGGGGGGGGGGGGGGGGGGGGGGGGGGGG
>JAQNCA010000030.1:9215358-9238450 GCA_029783725.1 Acanthurus tractus
TAGGGTTTAAGGGAGAAGAGCAGACTATGTGCCATAAGACCTTAATTTTTGGCATTACTTAGCTTTTTGATCAAAAATGCTTTGAGGTTCTTATTCTCATATTATGCCTCTTGTCTAGCATCCATTATATTCACACACTTTTTTCATTTATGCATTTAACGGCATGTTTGATACTATGTCTGACAGATAAGTGTTTCTGGCCAAGATTTGAAAAAGTCACATAATGCACATTTTGATTATTTTATTAGCTGTGGATTCCATTTTCATGTGTGTCCAAAGCTACACAAAACGCTCACAAAACAGCGAATAAACTAGGCAAGATTCTGTTACCACTTTGCCTTTTTTTTGGTCACAGGTCTTTTGAGAAACTCTTTTAATTTAAACTTAACTGTAGTTAAGAATGTTAGTGCCAATTTTCTTTGCTTGAAAGGAGACTGAGCTCCAGCTGCACATTTTGTTGCTCTGATTGGCCAAACTCTGAACTGGTCTGACGCAGCTTGCCTAAGTCCTTTTGATGGACCACCAGGGGACCTTATTTCACAAAAAAATATGTACAATAGTCAATAATAAGAGACAACTTATTTTTTGATCTCTTTTCAACTATGTGGTCAGTTGCACGTCTGATATTTGTCAATTAAAATGATAATAATTTTGCAAGAGAGACATTTTATTATATAATAGTTGAAATATAAGAATTTAAAAATTCAACATAGAAATATTTTTAAATTATTTTATTTTTACATGAGTAGCAGGACTTAGGCACTCTATCCTGCACTACTTTTACCAACCACAGAAGACTCAGATTTGCTTTTGTCTGTTAAGTTAACAATACCTGTCTCTTCTTTTTTCAGATTGGTGACAGGCTTTGGCCTAACAGAAATTAACAAACGACGCTTTTTAACAAATAAGCTGAAGTACGTTCAGCTCCCCGTGGTGAATGATGAGACATGCAGAAATTCAATCACTGTGTCAAAGCAAAAAAGGAGAAATGTGCCAAGTTTGACAAACAACATGTTTTGTGCTGGAGTCCCTGAAGGTGGGAAGGACTCCTGCCAAGGGGACAGCGGAGGCCCCTTTGCCTTAAGTGATGAAGATGGACGGTTCTGGGCTGCTGGGATTGTCAGCTGGGGGGTCGACTGTGGACAGCAGGGAACATACGGAGTCTATACCAGAGTCGTAAACTACATGGACTGGATCACCAAGACAATGCAAGAAAACTGAAATTTGCAGTAATTCAGTGCAATGTGATGTGGAGATGATGATGAAACAAAAGTCAAATCTAAAACAGTTAAATAATTAAAAAGGGAAGACTTTTGCTGTACATGTACTCTTTCAAAGATGTTAATGCACACATAGTGTAGGACAAAAACACCATGAATGAACAAAATCTTTAAGTTAATGATAAAATGAGGGAATGAAAATTTCCACTTATCATGATCAGAACCATTTCCAAGCTTATATACTGAATAAATGTCATGCTGTATTTAAATCTTCTCAAAGCAATTTTTGAATAAAGTCATATCATATAGACTTACGTGTGCATTTTTATTTATGTTAATCAGATTAGTCATCGAGATTCTCGCTGGTAAACCTTATGATGTGGTTTTGGGTCACATTAATAACTTGCAAATGCCACTATTGTATTTTGTTCTTAATTACTGTGTATGTCTACTACATGCTGTAAATACTTACATGTTCCAACTTCTTGAACTCACAAGAAAGTTTCACAGAATTGTTGATAACTTGACTATCAAAGACACAAGTTTGACAGTTTCAATATGCTGCAGTAATTAAAGAGTGGCAATGAATTTGGGAAGGATTATGGCTGTACAGTGAGCACAAATCCACAGTGACAAAACACTCTACCTGAATTGACATAAATTTGTTAAGCTCTGCCAGTCAAGTAAAGCTTTTTTAGCAACCACCAGGTTGGTCCCACACACAAAAATTAGCCCTTTAATGTTTTATTTTACACCTTTTTGATGAGATTTGATCATTGTTATTGAACAAAAAATATATCTCTCATGATCAATCATCAACCATCAAAGACAATAGGCTCTTCCTACTGACTTTTAAAAAAATATTCTATATGCTTCCCCTGAAACTGGTAACTGTACACAAATTATGCTTAACTCTTCATTGTTTAGTTCCGTAATACTTTTTGAGCTGTTGACTCTGTTTTTCCACATGAATTCTTGCCAAGTCAAACAAACCCTGCAGGTTAAATTCCACTGCAAAATACTACAAACCACAGCCTGTGTGAAATTAATGGTGGATTTTTGCATGGGACATCTGGTTTAAAACTGCAGTCACACAAAAATAAATTCATCGCAGACATGGGATGGAAGTACTGTGTTTTATGGTAAAACTGGTTACATTTTTTACCCTTTACGTTGCATGTTTCAGTTGATTTCTCTTGTTTATCTGTTTCTATCTTCGGCATGATATTACTACTTTTAATATGAAACTATGCCTGTGAGCTTCAAAAAAATTCTTGAAGTACCATATACAAAACAAATGTAAAAATGTAGCTGCAAAATTTAGAAAATTATTATGTAACTATATTTTCTTTATTCTGTTTGTATTGACTTAAAACAAGCACCTTAGTTTTCAACTCTCAGCTTATGTACAATAATTCCAGGTTTCTGTGCTTGTTACTGAGTAAGAGCTGGAAGCTGACTTACTCTCAACCTGTAATGTATGGGGATGTCGAATCCCCTCAGTATCCCCGACCTTACCCTCCCAACCTGAAAAGAGAATGGGATATCTGGGTTCCCAGGGGCTACAAGATCCAGTTTGCTCTCAAAAATCTGGACATTAAAGCCTCATTAGGCTGTTCTGAAGACTCCTTGACGGTCAGAGACATTCAAATATGATACAAATATTCCAAAAAATAAATGCTTGTATACTTGTACCTGTCCTGTTCATCTTGAGTGTAGGCATATCTTAGTGAAGAGCAATTTTAAAGTTTTAATTCAATATACTCAGAGGTTTTTTTTGTAACATCCTTACTTAGTGTTGTATGGCCAGTTGCTTTGTCAGGGAGTGCCTCTTCCCAACCAAACATTTTTTTTCTTTTGCTCTTTCCATTTTTTAGGTTCTCTATGACAAAAAAATATTAAGGAAGTTTTGTGGCCAAGAGGGTTCAGCTGATCACCCTGGCAGAGAGACGATCCTTTCTGAGGGCAACAGACTGACTCTCATATTTCAAACCAGTGATACTGCTGCAGAGCTGCAGCAGCACACTGGCTTCTCTGCTACCTACAAGGCAATAGGTAGAGTTTTTCTGTCCACTTCCCTGTGCCTTAAAATTAACTATGTCGCCAAACCTCTAGAGAAATTCCACCTTAAAATATAATCAGCATGGTGCTTTGCAGCCATTTCAGTCAGTACAATCAATTAACACAAAAATATAACTCATGTTTTTATTTGAGCAAGGAATAAGAGCGTCAAAACTTTCACAGGATGAAATTAACAAGTACCTCCAAGATTTATCTCTGTAAATGTCATTAGAAGAACCTTGATTTTGTGTACAACACCATTTTTAAATTCTTCAGTAAAAAATGAGTCAAATCACAATGCAAATATGCAATATTTATATGTGTTGCTGAAACTGAACTCAAGGTAAAGTTTTCCCTTTGATGACCTTCTCATTATTAGATATAGATGAGTGTTCGAAAAAGGGCCCTGAAGATGTTTCAGGTCCCCTCTGCTCTCAGATCTGCTTCAACACACCTGGTTCTTACCACTGCTCCTGCCACAATGGTTACAAACTTCACTTAGACCAGCGCACATGTTTGTGTGAGTACCTCAAACAGTAAATGCATGCTTCTTTGTACCGTATGTGCATTAGCACATGTCAGGCTATGAAGCTTGATAGTTTCAGTATGGCATTAATTCTGCTGAATCATTGTAACAAAAAAAATCTTATTTTTAGGTGAACTACAGAATTTTATCTTCTTTCTACAATAACTCTTGCTTTTGTCCAGTCCAGTCTCCTGTGAGAGTTTTATATCTGACAAGCATGAAGGAGATCTGTCTAGTCCAAGGTACCCTTACCCCTCGCCTCCTTTTCTGTCCTGCAAGTACATCATCTACGTGGGACCCAAACTTTCTGTCATCCTAAACTTTACTGACAACTTCCATGTTGACAGTGTGGACACTGGGAAAGGCCCAAGGTGTCTACATCACTGGCTTCAGGTACGGAAAAGGGCTTCCTAACAACAAAAGAGGGGGCGACTCTGTTATCCCTAAGTGTATATAAATAGCCTATTATTCCTTCTCCTCTTATAGGTGACGATCCCAGGAAGAGAGCCCATGAAGCTGTGTGGTGAAGAGAGTCCAGGTGTGATAGATACAAGTTCAAGTACTGTCAGACTGGACTACCACACTGATAAGGAAGGCTTGAGTCATGGCTGGAGCCTGAAATACAGCACATATGGTGAGGAACAGAGAGACAAAGACATCATGATTCGATCAGTCCATGATAACCCATCTCCTGTCTGAACTTGACATTTTTCTTCAGAGATTTTGTCCATGTAACCTATGGCCACAAACCAGCTGAGGCTAGTTTAATGTTTTCATTTGATCATTGGCAGACTATGACGATATCCTTGTTTCATTTTTGCACAGTAAATGATTGTGGAGAACCTGAACCCTTGCTGAATGGAGGGATGACCTTCCTATCTGGATTTCAGAATCATTACCATTCTGTTGTTCAGTATCACTGTAATGAACCATTTTACTCTCTACCAGGGGGCGCAAATAGTGAGACATTTACATGTATTTTTTACATAAATACATAAAATAAAAAGTACATCCATTACAATGCTTTGTATGTCTATGATCTTATAATAATGGCTATTATCTACCTCTGCTCCTCAGTCAATTTCACCTGCAAAGCAGATGGCAAGTGGAGACCTGACCACAACATCATTCCAATATGCATACCTGGTACTTAAACACCTTGTGATACATAGTTTAGATATGTTTTAATTAAAACATGAAGTTTGTGTCTGTGCAAACCTCATTTTTGTCTGTCTTATCCAGTCTGTGGCCAGCCCACAGCACTTATATCTACCTATGAGAGGATCATAGGTGGCAGAGAAGCCCCAGACAATACTATACCCTGGCAAGTGTTACTGAATATAAATGGAGTAAGAGTGGGAGGCATAGTGATTGCAGACCGCTGGGTAATGACTGCAGCTCATGACCTAACACATGACGGAAGACCAGTATCAAATGAGATTGTACGGGTAAGTGGACTGCTGTAATGTTATCTGCATGCTCACTGTCTCTGTGCTTTTAACTTAAAATCTATTTCCTTCCATGCTGTCGTTTGGCAGATTTACGTGGGACATACTGATCTTAAAGCTCTGTTAGGGTATCCTGTGTATGCTGCTTCAATCCACATTCACCCTGAATACAACAATCCAGATGGCTTAGACTTCAACAATGACATCGCCTTGATCAAATTGCAAGACTCACTTACATTCAACTCATCTGTTATGCCAGTATGCTTGCCAGGAGAGGCCACATATACCAGGGGCATGATGGGGTAAAGGAACAACTGAGTCTTCATTTTCTAAAGATATAGAATTAGTTTTATTCGTTTTCTTCTTTTGACTCTTGTTTTTCTTTTTCAGTTTTCATGCTGAAATATTAAGTCTTGTTCATTTTACCAGGGAGGGAAACTGATTTGCTCTGGTTATCACTGTTGACTCTCTTGTCGACTAGCTGTGTTTTGTTTTGATTTTCAGTATGGTGTCAGGCTTTGGTATCATGGCAATATACCCCCCGCGGATAACAAAGAAGCTGAAGTATGTGCACCTTCCTGTAGTAGAGAAGCAGACATGCCAAAATTCCTTCAATAGGCTGAAGAAGACAAGGAATGGCCTACCAACTCTGACAGATAACATGTTTTGTGCTGGACTCCCTGAGGGTGGGAAGGACTCCTGTCTTGGTGACAGCGGGGGTCCCTTTGTCCTGCGGCAGGATGAACAGTTTTGGGTTGCTGGGATTGTCAGCTGGGGGGTCAACTGCGGACAGCAGGGAACATACAGAGTCTTTACAAAAGTGGCTAACTACGTGGACTGGATCAACAAGACCATTCAGGAGGACAGAAACTCCTTATAACATGATGCAAAATTTTGTTGAAAAAGTAAAAACAAAAACATCCACAATAAAATGAGAGAGAACTGAAACATGCACCACTGTGTCACCATTACTCATTTTATCTTTCAGGATAGAGTATTTAGTTTTGTGTTCAATTTTATTTAGAGTAATTTTATTTTATAAGGCAATTGCCTTGTAATGTGAAACGAAAACAACAATTATGACATCACAGCTTTGCTTTTCTCTCAGTTCAATGTTGGCCAGCAGATGATGGCAGTGAATGACTTCGTTACCTGACTATTTTTTCTTGTCAGTACATTAGACAAACTAGTGTGGCAAGCAAAAACTCATTCATCCTTTCAAAATATTGAGCAAATGCCAATCCAGTCAAGTTATCCGGACTCCCTAGCCACAAAGCTATTAGGAAGCTACTGTTAGATAGTTGATGCTGATCCAAACATAATTGCTAAGAACTTTCATATTACCACGTGACTAACCTTTCATTCACTCAATGTTAATTCAAATTAATTAAAAAATACTAATTCAATATTTGGAGTCCAGCTCAAGCCTCAAGTGTTTTGAGTCTCAAGCCAAATCCCAAGTTTGTGTCTGCGCGTGTGTGTTTGTGTGTTACTCAGGTCTCCATTTCTGGAAGAAATCACTTCTGTGCATTTCTCTATACAATAAACACTAGTTACTTCATCTCCCATTATGAACTCACAAACCACTGACTTCTGGGGTCTTCACAGCACTGTTCACTGTGCTTATGTGCTGGAACTTAACTGTACACGAATCCTGTTTTTCTCCTTATTGTTCTTGTTCAGCAAGTCAAACTTTTGGCCATTATCGACCTGTTTTACTGCAGTTTATACAACACTTTGGTTTGCTTAGACAAACAAACTGGGGGTTAAATTCCAAAATACTACACACAACAGCCTGGGCTACATTAATGGTCTATTTGTGCATAAAAACATTTTGCCTCAGACAAAGAAAATCTTATGGCAAACATGGAATGGACCTACTGTGTTTTATGGTAAGTTTGCAATTTTTTTTCAATTTCTTGTTGCCTGTTCTATCCTTAAAAACATAGCAGTAAATATATACCATTAGTGTGGAAATACACCACAGTACTATCAATAAGCAATTTTTTAAATCTAAAGTTGACTATAAGTGATCTATACTATAACATATAGAAATCTGTGCCATATAGATACTCTGTCTGCAAAATTTTAATTTCTCAAAGTCCCATATACAGAATTGATCTTATGTGGCTGTAACAATAAAAATAAAATGTTTCCTTTTGTTCTCCATCTGTTCATATCAACTTTATACAACCAAATCCATTCCAACTGTCTGTTTATGCCCAATTCCAGGTTTCTGAGCTTGTCAGTGAGTAAGGGCTGGAAGCTGACTGATTCTCAACCGGTTATACAAGGGAAGGTGCATTCCCCCCGATATCCCCATCCTTACGCTCCCAACTTGATGAAGCAATGGGATATCTGGGTTCCCAAGGGCTATAAGATCCAGCTACTCTTTACACATCTAGATATTAAAGCTTCATTGGGCTGCAGTCAAGATTCTCTGATGGTCAGAGCCATGTAGAAACTTAATATTATACAAATATTGCAAATGTAGATCAATGTTTTTCACTCAGGTCCTGAACCAAAATAGTGCAAAATACTTAAACTGATGTTTCAGTACTTCATCACTAACACCTATAATTTTTCACTTTTAGGTCCTCTATAAACAAAAGGTATTGGGAAAATTTTGTGGCCAGGAGGGTTCAACTGATTACCCAGGCAGAGAGCCGATCTTTTCTGAAGGCAACGGCCTGACTCTTATATTTCAAACCAGTGATACTGCTGCAGAGCTGCAGCAGCACACTGGCTTCTCTGCTACCTACAAGGCAATAGGTAGAGTTTTTCTGTCCACTTCCCTGTGCCTTAAAATTAACTATGTCGCCAAACCTCTAGAGAAATTCCACCTTAAAATATAATCAGCATGGTGCTTTGCAGCCATTTCAGTCAGTACAATCAATTAACACAAAAATATAACTCATGTTTTTATTTGAGCAAGGAATAAGAGCGTCAAAACTTTCACAGGATGAAATTAACAAGTACCTCCAAGATTTATCTCTGTAAATGTCATTAGAAGAACCTTGATTTTGTGTACAACACCATTTTTAAATTCTTCAGTAAAAAATGAGTCAAATCACAATGCAAATATGCAATATTTATATGTGTTGCTGAAACTGAACTCAAGGTAAAGTTTTCCCTTTGATGACCTTCTCATTATTAGATATAGATGAGTGTTCGAAAAAGGGCCCTGAAGATGTTTCAGGTCCCCTCTGCTCTCAGATCTGCTTCAACACACCTGGTTCTTACCACTGCTCCTGCCACAATGGTTACAAACTTCACTTAGACCAGCGCACATGTTTGTGTGAGTACCTCAAACAGTAAATGCATGCTTCTTTGTACCGTATGTGCATTAGCACATGTCAGGCTATGAAGCTTGATAGTTTCAGTATGGCATTAATTCTGCTGAATCATTGTAACAAAAAAAATCTTATTTTTAGGTGAACTACAGAATTTTATCTTCTTTCTACAATAACTCTTGCTTTTGTCCAGTCCAGTCTCCTGTGAGAGTTTTATATCTGACAAGCATGAAGGAGATCTGTCTAGTCCAAGGTACCCTTACCCCTCGCCTCCTTTTCTGTCCTGCAAGTACATCATCTACGTGGGACCCAAACTTTCTGTCATCCTAAACTTTACTGACAACTTCCATGTTGACAGTGTGGACACTGGGAAAGGCCCAAGGTGTCTACATCACTGGCTTCAGGTACGGAAAAGGGCTTCCTAACAACAAAAGAGGGGGCGACTCTGTTATCCCTAAGTGTATATAAATAGCCTATTATTCCTTCTCCTCTTATAGGTGACGATCCCAGGAAGAGAGCCCATGAAGCTGTGTGGTGAAGAGAGTCCAGGTGTGATAGATACAAGTTCAAGTACTGTCAGACTGGACTACCACACTGATAAGGAAGGCTTGAGTCATGGCTGGAGCCTGAAATACAGCACATATGGTGAGGAACAGAGAGACAAAGACATCATGATTCGATCAGTCCATGATAACCCATCTCCTGTCTGAACTTGACATTTTTCTTCAGAGATTTTGTCCATGTAACCTATGGCCACAAACCAGCTGAGGCTAGTTTAATGTTTTCATTTGATCATTGGCAGACTATGACGATATCCTTGTTTCATTTTTGCACAGTAAATGATTGTGGAGAACCTGAACCCTTGCTGAATGGAGGGATGACCTTCCTATCTGGATTTCAGAATCATTACCATTCTGTTGTTCAGTATCACTGTAATGAACCATTTTACTCTCTACCAGGGGGCGCAAATAGTGAGACATTTACATGTATTTTTTACATAAATACATAAAATAAAAAGTACATCCATTACAATGCTTTGTATGTCTATGATCTTATAATAATGGCTATTATCTACCTCTGCTCCTCAGTCAATTTCACCTGCAAAGCAGATGGCAAGTGGAGACCTGACCACAACATCATTCCAATATGCATACCTGGTACTTAAACACCTTGTGATACATAGTTTAGATATGTTTTAATTAAAACATGAAGTTTGTGTCTGTGCAAACCTCATTTTTGTCTGTCTTATCCAGTCTGTGGCCAGCCCACAGCACTTATATCTACCTATGAGAGGATCATAGGTGGCAGAGAAGCCCCAGACAATACTATACCCTGGCAAGTGTTACTGAATATAAATGGAGTAAGAGTGGGAGGCATAGTGATTGCAGACCGCTGGGTAATGACTGCAGCTCATGACCTAACACATGACGGAAGACCAGTATCAAATGAGATTGTACGGGTAAGTGGACTGCTGTAATGTTATCTGCATGCTCACTGTCTCTGTGCTTTTAACTTAAAATCTATTTCCTTCCATGCTGTCGTTTGGCAGATTTACGTGGGACATACTGATCTTAAAGCTCTGTTAGGGTATCCTGTGTATGCTGCTTCAATCCACATTCACCCTGAATACAACAATCCAGATGGCTTAGACTTCAACAATGACATCGCCTTGATCAAATTGCAAGACTCACTTACATTCAACTCATCTGTTATGCCAGTATGCTTGCCAGGAGAGGCCACATATACCAGGGGCATGATGGGGTAAAGGAACAACTGAGTCTTCATTTTCTAAAGATATAGAATTAGTTTTATTCGTTTTCTTCTTTTGACTCTTGTTTTTCTTTTTCAGTTTTCATGCTGAAATATTAAGTCTTGTTCATTTTACCAGGGAGGGAAACTGATTTGCTCTGGTTATCACTGTTGACTCTCTTGTCGACTAGCTGTGTTTTGTTTTGATTTTCAGTATGGTGTCAGGCTTTGGTATCATGGCAATATACCCCCCGCGGATAACAAAGAAGCTGAAGTATGTGCACCTTCCTGTAGTAGAGAAGCAGACATGCCAAAATTCCTTCAATAGGCTGAAGAAGACAAGGAATGGCCTACCAACTCTGACAGATAACATGTTTTGTGCTGGACTCCCTGAGGGTGGGAAGGACTCCTGTCTTGGTGACAGCGGGGGTCCCTTTGTCCTGCGGCAGGATGAACAGTTTTGGGTTGCTGGGATTGTCAGCTGGGGGGTCAACTGCGGACAGCAGGGAACATACAGAGTCTTTACAAAAGTGGCTAACTACGTGGACTGGATCAACAAGACCATTCAGGAGGACAGAAACTCCTTATAACATGATGCAAAATTTTGTTGAAAAAGTAAAAACAAAAACATCCACAATAAAATGAGAGAGAACTGAAACATGCACCACTGTGTCACCATTACTCATTTTATCTTTCAGGATAGAGTATTTAGTTTTGTGTTCAATTTTATTTAGAGTAATTTTATTTTATAAGGCAATTGCCTTGTAATGTGAAACGAAAACAACAATTATGACATCACAGCTTTGCTTTTCTCTCAGTTCAATGTTGGCCAGCAGATGATGGCAGTGAATGACTTCGTTACCTGACTATTTTTTCTTGTCAGTACATTAGACAAACTAGTGTGGCAAGCAAAAACTCATTCATCCTTTCAAAATATTGAGCAAATGCCAATCCAGTCAAGTTATCCGGACTCCCTAGCCACAAAGCTATTAGGAAGCTACTGTTAGATAGTTGATGCTGATCCAAACATAATTGCTAAGAACTTTCATATTACCACGTGACTAACCTTTCATTCACTCAATGTTAATTCAAATTAATTAAAAAATACTAATTCAATATTTGGAGTCCAGCTCAAGCCTCAAGTGTTTTGAGTCTCAAGCCAAATCCCAAGTTTGTGTCTGCGCGTGTGTGTTTGTGTGTTACTCAGGTCTCCATTTCTGGAAGAAATCACTTCTGTGCATTTCTCTATACAATAAACACTAGTTACTTCATCTCCCATTATGAACTCACAAACCACTGACTTCTGGGGTCTTCACAGCACTGTTCACTGTGCTTATGTGCTGGAACTTAACTGTACACGAATCCTGTTTTTCTCCTTATTGTTCTTGTTCAGCAAGTCAAACTTTTGGCCATTATCGACCTGTTTTACTGCAGTTTATACAACACTTTGGTTTGCTTAGACAAACAAACTGGGGGTTAAATTCCAAAATACTACACACAACAGCCTGGGCTACATTAATGGTCTATTTGTGCATAAAAACATTTTGCCTCAGACAAAGAAAATCTTATGGCAAACATGGAATGGACCTACTGTGTTTTATGGTAAGTTTGCAATTTTTTTTCAATTTCTTGTTGCCTGTTCTATCCTTAAAAACATAGCAGTAAATATATACCATTAGTGTGGAAATACACCACAGTACTATCAATAAGCAATTTTTTAAATCTAAAGTTGACTATAAGTGATCTATACTATAACATATAGAAATCTGTGCCATATAGATACTCTGTCTGCAAAATTTTAATTTCTCAAAGTCCCATATACAGAATTGATCTTATGTGGCTGTAACAATAAAAATAAAATGTTTCCTTTTGTTCTCCATCTGTTCATATCAACTTTATACAACCAAATCCATTCCAACTGTCTGTTTATGCCCAATTCCAGGTTTCTGAGCTTGTCAGTGAGTAAGGGCTGGAAGCTGACTGATTCTCAACCGGTTATACAAGGGAAGGTGCATTCCCCCCGATATCCCCATCCTTACGCTCCCAACTTGATGAAGCAATGGGATATCTGGGTTCCCAAGGGCTATAAGATCCAGCTACTCTTTACACATCTAGATATTAAAGCTTCATTGGGCTGCAGTCAAGATTCTCTGATGGTCAGAGCCATGTAGAAACTTAATATTATACAAATATTGCAAATGTAGATCAATGTTTTTCACTCAGGTCCTGAACCAAAATAGTGCAAAATACTTAAACTGATGTTTCAGTACTTCATCACTAACACCTATAATTTTTCACTTTTAGGTCCTCTATAAACAAAAGGTATTGGGAAAATTTTGTGGCCAGGAGGGTTCAACTGATTACCCAGGCAGAGAGCCGATCTTTTCTGAAGGCAACGGACTGACTCTTATATTTCAAACCAGTGATACCGCTGCAGAGCTGCAGCAGCACACTGGCTTCTCTGCTACCTACAAGGCAATAGGTAGAGCTTTTCTGGTCACTTGGTCCCTTGTCACTTTACAATGCCCTACATATTCCAACTGTTCAAGAGAAATTTAACCATAAAATAGTATTAAAAATGTGCCTTTCAAGTAAATTGGGTCATAAAAAAATATGAAAATAAAAATAAATAAACAGAATTATGAGCCTCTAAACATAAAAAAAGATCAAATCAAAATATATCCTATCATAATGGACTCAGCATAACTGCTGCCATAGTGTCCCCAGATCTCTAACAGCAAGTGTCTATAGAACTGCAGCAAGATTTGTCTCTGTAGTTGATGTTGTGAGAATCTTGATTTTTATGTTAGTCTGCTTGAAATGAAATGTGTTTAAATTCACTAAATTTAAATTTAACTTGAGGCTAAGTTATCCTTTAATGTCTTTTTCATTATCAGATATAGATGAGTGTTCAAAAAAGGACCTTCAAGATGTCTCAAGTCCACTCTGCTCTCAGATCTGTGTCAACACCCCTGGTTCTTACCACTGTTCCTGCCACAATGGTTACAAACTTCATCTAGACCAGCACACATGTTTGTGTGAGTACTTGAGTTTGTGTTTACTTTATGTGTGTAATGCTGTGAAGTTCAGTAGTAACAACATTGTCTTACAACTGATGAACCAGACTTTCATTTTCAGATAAACTTCTGAATGCTTGGGTTTTTCACAATTTTTGCTGGTGTCCCTTTACTAGTATCATGTGGTGACTGTATATTTGACAAACATGAGGGACATCTGTCTAGTCCGGGTTACCCTGGTCCCTCTCCCCCTTCTCTGTCCTGCAAGTACATCATCTCTGTGGAGCCCAGATTCACTGTTGCTCTAAATTTCACTGGCAACTCTCACATAGAGAGTGTGGATACTCAGAGAGATTCCGAGTGTCTACATCACTGGCTGCAGGTATGGGCAAAGACTTTCCTTTCACTATATATATTGTATGCATATAATATTTTAAATTCTAATACATATTGCATATTACACTATATACAAGGTATACATAATGTATGAACATATATGTTTTTCATGCTCTCTTTGTAGGTGACAATCCCAGGCAGAGAGTCCATGAAGTTTTGTGATGGAAAAAGTCCAGGAGTGATAGATACAAATTCCAGTACTGTCAGACTGGACTACCACACTGATAAGGAAGGATCAAGTCTTGGCTGGAGACTGCAATACAGTTCATATGGGCAAGGACAAAGTGAGAGACATGATAAGTTAATTGGTCCATTAGACTAGCTGTAGAGCACGTACATGTGTGATTAATATTTGGGCATCATGTCTTTTCTAGAGGTCAAATGTCGATTTCCGGGCAATGTTGCTAATGGCAGAGTGACTCCTGTCTTAACTGAATATTTATTCGGAGACTACATCTATGTGACCTGTGAGAGAGAACACAAGATGATAATGGTTTGATGTGCTTCTTTTTCAGTGTCAATTTGTTAAGATTACAAGAATTTGCTTAATTATCTTTTCTATTTATTTGATTAATTGTGTGAGGTAGACAAAAATCTGTCCAATTTATTAACTGATTAATGTACTGCTTTTCAGGGTGGTCGAGAGATCAAGTCATTCTCAGCCATGTGTCAAAGTGATGGACGGTGGCATCGCCCTCTGCCAGAATGCCAGAGTATGTCTGTTTGAGATCAGTTCAATTTGTGACACCTTGTGATATACAATTGAAGTATGTTTTAATTAAAACATGAGATACATGAGAGGGCAAACCCATTTTTGTTTGTCTCATCCAGTCTGTGGGCAGTCCGCAAAACTTATCTCCACATTTCGGGGTGATGGTCCAAATAATACCATACCCTGGCATGTACTTCTGAATATAAATGGACGAATAGGAGGAGCCATGGTGATTGCAGACCGCTGGATTATGACTGCAGCTCATATCCTCACACATAAAGGAGAAATAGCATCAGTCGAGTCTGTACATGTAAGTGGGTCATAGATGTTATTAGCATGCTCAATACTTGCATGTATTTGAATTGACATATTTCCTCCTGTGCTGTTGACTGACAGATTTACATGGGACTGAGTGATGTTGACAACCCAAATAAATCTCCTGTGTATGCTGCCTCGCTCCATGTTCACCCTAAATACAACAACTCAAATGGCTTAGAATTTGACAATGACATTGCCTTGATCAAACTGCAAGTCCCAGTCACATTCAACTCATTCATCATACCAATATGTTTGCCAGCACAAGGTGCCACATACACCACTGGAATGATGGGGTAAAGAAGCAACTCTTCTCCAGCTTTAATATATTTCATTTACTTATTTTATTTTGTTTAAAGGCTTATTCTTGGCTCAGTCATTTAATTATACATTCTACTCTTCTTTTGCTTCTTTTCATTATGTTCCAACAAGTAACTTTTGTACAAAGGGGACTAAAATAAGTTTCTTTCTAACAAGTCAACCCAAAAAGTAAATAAAGAAAAAATTAACTAAGATGTACCAGACTAACCCTCATCTGTGTATTGACCAGGTGTATAAAGCTACTTTTACCTGTTACCTTACCCCAAACCATCTTCTAGAGATGATATTTGCTTTTGTCTTATGAGCTGACCATGATTATCTCTTCCATGTTTGTTTTCAGATTAATGTCAGGCTTCAGCCATTTACAAATTGACAACAAACAAATTTTAACATATGAGCTAAAGTATGTGAAGCTCTCCATGGTGGACGAGGAGACGTGCAGCAATTCAACCACTTTGCTGAGGCAAAAAAAGAAAAGAGTGCCAAATCTCACACATAACATGTTTTGTGCTGGATTCCCTGAAGATGTAAAGGACTCCTGCCTTAGTGACAGTGGAGGCCCCTTGGCCCTAAGTGATGAAGATGGACGGTTCTGGGTAGCTGGGATTGTCAGCTGGGGGTTCGACTGTGCGCAGCCCGGAACCTATGGTATCTTTACCGGTGTTGCCAACTACTTGGACTGGATCAAAAACACAATGCAGGAGAACTGAATTAACTTCTCCATCACTAAGTTAACAGAACTCGATTAGCTGACCAAAACCTGTGACAAAAGCATTGAAGTAAAAAGAAACAATGGTAAATAACTCTTTAATCTGCTCCTTCTTTATCCAAATCATGATTAAAATATGAAGTACAATAGAGTACAGAACAGCATACCTTGCTTTACTAGTCATACAAATATAAACGAATGATAGCACCAGTTTTTGTCCTTTTTGTGGCCACTTGGAGGCAGAACATCACTGGCCGCACACTAATGACAATAATTTAACTATTTGAATAAACAATTTTTTGATTTTTTCAAATGTTTTTTTGTCAGTACCAGGGCTACCTGCCAACAACAATGCTTAAGGCAAAAACAGTAATCTGAATGTGCCCTCTGGAAAGGCTACAACATTTAGCAAGAAGACTGAACATTTTTGATGATTAATTTTAACACACTTGTCACACACACAGTTGTCGTTAAAAATACAGGAATAAATATTTTTCAGCTTAAAAAAGCATGTGGACCAGTCAACAAGATGGATTTTGTATGCTTTCAAAAGAGTCTGACACTGATTGCAATTACTGAATGGTTGACTGTGGTGGTTGTCATGCTGAGTTTGGCTCTTTGCTCCTTGGGGCTGACGCCACAACATGTAGTGTGCACTGTACTTAACATTTTACTGTCCAAAAGCTTTCTGGAAATTTCTCACCCTTCTGGTTCAGTTAATCAGACTTTTTAAGCCATAACTGATCCTGTTCTTTTACGATTCATACCTATATTTATTTTGCCAAAACAAACAAACCCTGGAGGTTAAATTCCACTGCAAAATACTACAAACCACAGCCTGGGTGACATTATTGGCCAATTTGTGCATGAGACGTTTAAACTAAAGCTAAAGTAACTTTTTGCAGACATGAAATGGACCTTCAGTGTAACATGGTAAGAATTTTCTGAAACTTTATTTTGCATATTTAGTTATTTTAATGATTTTTTTCATGAAAAAATGCACTATAAATGTAGCCTTTCAGAAGTGTGGGACTATGCTACAGCACTGTTCAAAAGTGTTCAATTTTCTATTTAAGGTGCAAAGTGTCAACTAAAAAACCAAATCAACAGTACATGGTTTCAAAAGTTGAAAGTTACTGTCACTTTGTTATTTTTCTGTTTTCAGTGACTTGAATTAGCATTCTAGTTTCAACTTTCTTGTTTATGCACAATAATTCCAGGTTTCTGTGTTTGTCAGTGAGTGTGTGCTGGCAGCCACACGACTTTGAGCCTTTAATGCAGGGTGAGCTCCAGTCCCCTCAGTATCCCCAACCTTACCTTCCCAACCTGAAAAAGGAATGGGATCTTTGGGTTCCAGAGGGCTACCAGATCCAGCTGTCTCTAACACACCTGGATATTAAAGCTTCCTCTGGCTGCAATCAAGACTCTCTGACGGTCAGAGCCATATTAAAATCTAATATAAGAACATCTGTATTTTTTATTCAGGTCTAATACGAATAGCGGTCATTTTTAGTTTTTAAATGCTGTCACTCCCCTCTGTCAAACTCAGCCATCCTGACTTCCAACTAACTATACATTTGGGTTATTCAAAATTAATCCAGATGCTTTTCTCATCTGATCCCACGCATCAACAGGTCATTATTAGTCCCATTCACACCTCTAAAGTTGATATTTTCCCAAAGGTGATCTGGTACAAATATATATATCACCTTGTGTTCAAAAATGGTGTTCAATTCACCAATTCTTGACAAGTATGCACATCCATTTACAAGACACCACTCTGATTTAGATGCAGATGACTGTTCTTTCCAATTACCCACTTTCACCAGTTTTCCTCCTGCCCAGCTGGAGAAGCACCAAACTCCAGTTTCCTTAGGCTATGTAAACTGTTTTTTAAACACAAATGACAAATGTTGCAAGACAGTAACAGGTTTACAAAAGTTCAAGAATACTTATATATTTTGAAATACAAAACGGATACACAAATGACTGAAAAAAGGAACCTTAACAGTCAAAATATATTTACACTTTGGCTAAAGGAAATTTACAAAGAGCCATTTACCCACTGTATGGCAGCCAATTCAACTTCTAGAGACATACACTTGTTGGAAGCCCACAAAACAACTTCTAACAAAATACAACATTCTGCATACTGTGAATGCAGTAGCCATAATGTGCTAACATTAATAAGGACAATCAATTTACTCAACGTGCCTGTTTGGATTTAGACTTGAGTCTTAGGTCAAATTCTTCTCAACGCAAAACAGAACTGCATTTTCAAAGGAGTGCCTCGCCATGATCAATGGCCTCATAACTGCTTTATACACATTTCAGGTTCTCGATGATCAAACGATATTGGGGAAGTTTTGTGGTCAGGAAAATTCGACTGATTACCCAGGTAGAGAGCCAATTTTTTCTGAAGGCAACAGACTGACTCTCATATTTCAAACCAGTGACTCCACTTCAGAGCTGCAGCAGCACACTGGCTTCTCTGCTACCTACAAAGCAATAGGTAGAGATTTCTTGGCCACCTCCTTTACTGTTACCATGTCAAACATTTCACACAATGTTCAAGCTAAAATCCAAACATACTTCAATAACCTATATTCAATTGTATGCAAGGTCTTCCTCTAATGGCGTTCTTATTATCAGACATAGATGAGTGTTCAAAAGAGGACCCTGAAGATGTCTCAAGTCCACTCTGCACTCAGATCTGTGTCAACATCCCTGGTTCTTACCACTGCTCCTGCCATCATGGTTACAATCTTCATTTAGATCAGCACACATGTTTGTGTGAGTACCCTTAACATAAAGCACTTTATGTCCTCCACTAAAACTCTTAAGTTTCAGCATTGCATCAATGCTGCTGTTTCAATGTTAAAATAGACTTTTTTTTCTGAGGAAACTATTTAAGCTCTTGTTCTTCCACAATAATACTTGCTCTACCCCTTGTCCAGTATCATGTGGTGACTGCTTGTTTGACAAGCATGAGGGACATCTGTCTAGTCCAGGTTACCCTGATCCCTCACCTCCTTTTCTGTCCTGCAAGTACATCATCTCTGTGGAGCCCAGATTCACTCTCACTCTAAAATTCACTGGTAACTTTCACATAGAGAGTGTGGACACTCAGCAAGGTCCATGGTGTCTACATCACTGGCTGCAGGTATGGGCAAAGACTTTCCTGACGAAAAAAATTACACAATATATGATGCATGTACATTTTTTTTAAGTTCCTCTCTTTGTAGGTGACAATCCCGGGCAAAGAGCCCATGAAGTTCTGTGGTGGAAGAAGTCCAGGTCTAATAGCTACAAATTCAAGTACTGTCAGACTGGACTATCACACTGATAAGGAAGGTTTGAGTCTTGGCTGGAGACTGGAATACAGCACATATGATGAGAGACAAAGTAAGAGAGACACAGTGTTTTGATTGGATAGGGAATAGTTGCACAGCTATGGTTTTTTAATTAATATTTGGATTTTGATATTTGGATTATGTCATTTCTAGAAGTCAAATGTCCATTTCCGGGCGATTGCCTCCTGTCTTAATTGAATATTTATTCAGAGACTATAGACTTATAATGGTTTGATGCTTTCTTTCTTCTACTATCTATTTTTCAAGAGCAAAGAAAGACATGCTTAATTTTTTTTCTTGTTTTAATTGTGTCAGTGTGTATAATATTTCTATTAATCTGCACTCTTTTTAGGACGGTCAAGAGATCAAGTCCTTCACAGTCATGTGTCAAAGTGACGGGCAGTGGCATCTTCCCCTGCCAGAATGCCGATGTATGTCTGTTTGAGATCAAATTTGTTTTTGACAATACTGAAAAATTACTATAATACAAATACCGGACTGAGTATTATTGTAATGAGCCATTCTACTCCCTCCCTCAGAGTGTAAATGGTGAGATATTGAAATAAATTATTTAAAAATAGAATCTGACCGACTGATAAAAGAGTGCTTTTTATTTGCAATTATCTTTTTTTGTCTTCTCAGCCAGTTTCACCTGTAAAGCACAGACATGCAAAAAAACTTTGTAGGGGATCTGGGGGCGATCCTCCCTTAGAGAATTTTTTTAATTTTAACACATAAATCAAGCAATCTGGAACACTTTGAAGAGTACAATAAGGCAAAATACACAGTTTTCTTCAAGCACAAAAACTAGGGCTGTCAGTCGATTAAAATTTTTAATCGCGATTAACCTCAAATAAATTGCAATTTTTTTACCCTGCTCTATATGTAACTTAACAACATATTTATCGTGTTTCTTATATTCTAAGAAAAATTGGAGAGGACAATGATGATTCCTTTTTGGAAATATTCTATTTTTATTTTCATTAAAACACTCCAAAATGATTACGTACTTATACTGTCCAGATACTGTCCAGCTGGAACCTCAGGCCTATATCAGTAATATTCAGAAATTACATCTGTGTGTGGATGGTGGATATATGTTGAATGGATCTAGCTTCCAGCTTGCAAGGAGTAGGAGACGACGAACACCCCCCTTGGAAAAACTCTCGTATACAATTCACGTAAATGGCCTATTTTGAGTTCAAAATTTTTCCAAAAAGCGACTGATTTGCATGTATGAACGCAGACAGAAAATGGAGATCCAGCCACAGTGATGTCCCTCCAATATGCATACCTGGTACTACTCTGTGATACCTGTTGAAGCACACAATAATCACAACAAAAAATCAAAAGTCCTTAACTGTGTGAATGTAATTTTTGTCTGTCTCATCCAGTCTGTGGCCAGCCCACAAAACTTATTTCTACATATTAAAGGAGTGTTACAAGCAGTGGTCAAGACAATACAATGCCCTGGCATGTGCTACTAAATATAAATAGAAAGATAGGAGGAGGCGTGGTGATTGCAGACCGTTGGGTTTTGACTGCAACTCATATTTTGACACACGATGGAAATCCAGCATCAAACAAGGCTATACAAGTGAGTAGACTGCTGTCAGTGTTATCTCCGAAAGCTTTGTTTTTAAGGATTTAAGATTTCACATTTATTTTCTCCTATGACGTTGACTGGCAGATTAACATGGGGCATACTGATAGTGAAACCCAGATGGACTCTCCTGTGTGTGCTGCCTCAATCCACATTCACCCTGAATACAACAACCCAAACCGTTTAGACTACAACAACGACATTGCCTTAATCAAACTGCAAGACCCAATCGCATTCAACTCATCCATTATGCCAATATGCTTGCCAGCAGAGGGTGCCACATACATCACTGATATGATAGGGTAAAGATAAAACTTAACATTTTCATTTTATAAAGCTATCAAAATCATTATTTTAAATGTTGTTTTTCTTTACCCAATCATTTTATTTTTTTGTATTTTTGTATTTTTTTGTATTTGTATTGTTTTTTTGCCTTTCCCCTCTTGAGCCCAAATGCAAATTTGGCCAGCTACTCACTTTCTGTTTAGTTTACCTTACCTATCTCTTCTTCTTTTTTTTTGTTAGACTGGTGTCAGACTTAACCACTACAGACACTGACAATCAAAGGACTACAACAAATCAGCTGATGTACGTGCATGGTACGTGATGGTGGAAAGGACTCCTGTCATGGTGATGGTGGAAGCCCACTAGCCCTGAGGGACAAAGGACGATTCTGGGCTGCTGGGATTGTCAGTTGGGGGGTCAACTGTGGACAGCGAGGAACATATGGGATCTATACCAGAGTTGCCAACTACCTTGACTTGATCAATAAGACAATGCAGGAGAACTGAGTTTATCATATTTCTTTACAAAGTAAAAATTAAAAATAAAATAGTGCGTTTGAATGAGGAAGAATAACTCGGTTTATCATTCAGAACTTTCATAATAACTTAAAATAATATGAGAGCTGAGGTGTAGCACTTGAGAAGACAGGTGAACGGCCTGATATAACTAAAAACTTTTGTTGTGATTTTAAATGTATCAGTCTATTGTAATTTTTTATGATAAGGAGATTAAGGCATGATTTGATGTGATGTGATAGTGGAGTGAATTATAACCCTAAGAAATGTTTCTCACGGTAAAAGAGGTCTTTAGATGATAAGAAGGTTACTACCACTCTGTCTGTACTGTAAATGTGAATTTACAGCTAGGAGCCATTCAGCTTAACTTTTCATAAAAAGGACTAAAAACGTGGTAAGAGTTAGTTTGCTTAAAAGTATGATCATCAGCATCTCTTAAACTCTCAGAGGTCTAATAAATATAAAAAAAATATGTTTAAAAATAAAAATATGTTGCTGTTTTTTTAACAGATCAGCCGTTATGCTAGGCATTGCTAACGCTATAGTGCTAGCGTTAAAGATTAACCAACGGCAGCTTAACGTAGCTTTTAAAACGTTGAACTGAATATCAGCTAAATATCTAAGAAAAGTTACTTATACATACACGATATTCCAAAAGAGTACAAATCTATGTTTTGACTACACTCCTGAAGGACTTTTACATGATCTTACCTTTCACTGATAGACGGACTGTGGGGTTTGTTTCCATGGTGACCCATGACCCGCCCCGTGCTGCTCTGTCATTTGACGAGCCCGTCCGCTCACTTTCACTTTCGTTCCTCTGCTGTTGCGTGAAGCGCGTGCTCATGGTCTTCCGTCCTACTTCAGTCCTACGATTAGATTAATGTATATTGTATTTGTTGCTGCACAACTCTTTTAAGTTATGTTATTGATGGGAAGAAGGAAGAGCTGTAAAATTCTCAGTGCGTCAAACAATTAACTGTCGATAGTTGTTGAAATCAAAAGTGAAAGTGCGGAGGTGCTTGTTCTTAGCACTTATTCACTAAATGTTGCTATACTCAGCTTTAAATCTTGCCTATAATTCAAGAAAAACTCCATTATGAAGATTGCAGTCATTTTGTTTGGATGCTTCCTGACTTGCGTTTGTGGTAAGAGCAATAATTTGGCATTTTGACGTAACACTGAATGTCGAGCATGAATAAATCAACTTCCAGTTATTAGACAAGTTCAGAATCTTTTCTGAGACGCATTCATTTCAGTTGACAAATAGACATCATTTTGTTCATGCATTATTTCACACCCATGAAATCCAAGCAGGTTTCCTTTTAAAAAACAAACAACATGGAATTGACAATAATTACAAATAAAGGTAAACTAGAAAAAGACTTCAGTCACTGCGCTTAAATCTTATTTAGTCAAATCAACTGCTAATCTTGCCCATGGAATATTTCACAAAATGCATACTCTTGCAGGTCAAATTAGAAATGTAAAATGTAAAAGTGACTAAAATATTTAGCTATTTACCAGCGTATAGAAACAAAAAGCTCTCAATAATAAATGAATGAAGAA
>JAQNCA010000030.1:9238550-9249707 GCA_029783725.1 Acanthurus tractus
TATATTCTGCCAATTGTTTTGCAGCTGATGGGGTTGTAGATGTGGTACTCTCTTGCTCTTTGGTGGAGGAGGGAGCTGGGCTAGGTGGAATGGGAGGCGGTGCACTTTTCACACGTACTCCAGCCACTCTTGTCTTAAGAGATGTTGCAGTAGCCCCTGATGAATCACTGGATACACTCACTCCTTTTGTCCCGCCTTCAATCCCTGATCCAGATGCCATCCTGCTAGAAGCCAAAGGTTTTTCATGCCTTTTGTACTTCTAAATTTTGGTATATTATTTGCACAACCTGTATTTAACCTCTTCTCTCATCCCTCTGTGACAGCCTCATCACCTGAGATCCCCAATGCAGATGTGTTGCTCCATGCAGACTGCAATGATCAGGAGGTGATGTGTGAATTAAGCCGTTATTCCCCTCGTGGATCGCAGGAAAGTTCAGATCCAGCTTATTTCATGGTGTCTCTCAATGTGGAGGGAGCTGAGTTTAGCGCCTCCTTGATTCTGCAGACCTTGACAGTGAACAAGGACCAGTCGACTCTCATACAGAGCAAACTGGGTCTGCCTCTTAGCCAGTCAGGGACTCTTTTGACAGAGGGTGAGATCCAGAGTTTCACATCCCATCTAATCTTTCTTACTTTGTTCTACAGGCAATAACATCAGTCTCATGACTTTTTTTCTGATGTTGTCTTTGATTTCTGTCCCTCAGTGATATTCCTGGTGTTTTCCAATGTTAAGTCTGTAACTGCCCCTCTAAGAGGTGATGTTCTCCTCAGCTGTGGCTTCAAGCAGCAGGACATACCCATAGCACAGGAGGTGGGCATTGAATGGCGCCTGCAGCACAGGGGCAAAGGCCGTAAAGTGTTTGAAATGAAGACGAAGCTGGATGATGCAGACCAGAGCACAGTGGGTAAGCGTTGTGTAAACCGGTGTACCTGGCCTCTCCTTGTTTACTCAGAATCCTTATAAAGATTCAAAATCAGACGACACCTCTTTTGGCTGCAAGAGTGTAAATGATGCTACATTGGTGTAAGCTGACCTTAGTAATATGGAAATTCATGCATAAATTAAAGCATCTGGACTCTAAATGCTCTTTTTTAGTGAGGTTTTGTGGGTGATGTTGGCAAAAGGAGCCTTGCAAAGCAAAGTTTTGACAAGAAAAAACGTTTGTTCTGAAAGAACATGTTTTCATTATTAAGAATGATACTATATAATAGGTTTTGCTGTCAAACCACAGTCCCTAAAGTAACTTTATGGATTGTTGCAAAAGTAACATATTGAACACAGTATATAGCAACACAAATACTTTTATGATTCAATGATGTTAATAATTATATCTTCAAGTTTCCCACACCTTCAAGACATCAGTCTGTGTGGTTTTTACTTTACTTTATGAATACATCGAAAAATATTGAGAATGTCAACATTCAATTTCTTTGTTTTTTTTAATCAAATTAGTTTATTAAACAGTCTCATCTGAGTGTAAGAAAACTGAATGAAGCTTAAAAACTGAAAGGACTTGAAGAGTACAGTACCCAGCTAAGCAGGTCACACGTATCATTGTATGGTTAAAATCTTTAAAACTAAGAGACACTGCACCTTGAGTTGAGATATTTTTTAACAATTGTTGCTGCATCTTTTGTCATCAGTGCATGAGGAAAGGAGCGGCTCAAGCATGGATGTTGCCCAGGTTGTCGGGGAGGGTAATGTCTCTATGACTCTGACAAAGCTGAAGGTGTTGGATGTGGGGACCTACATCTGTACCGTCAGTATAGGCTCTTTCCATGCCCAGCAGGTCATTCAGCTCCACATCATTCGTAAGTTCCCCCTTTGTTCGTTATATTTAGATAGATCCACAGAGTGTATGATAATTCCTCCCCATTGGTCTTTGTTTCAGAACCACCAAATGTTTCCCTCTCACAAGAAAAGTTGGTTTTGAATGCAAACTCACCTCAGAGTCTGAACTGCCACTGCAATAAATATTATCCACTGGATGTTCAGGTCTGTAACAAGTACACTCTTGGATGTTAGCCAACACTGTGTTATCCCTTTGCTGTCATTTACCAATGCTTAAATGCACAAAAAACGTATTAAAATTTGGTGACATCAAGAAGCCTGAGGGGACCCTACAGTAGAGACGTTAAATTCGTACATAAACTTTATTGACTATGGCCAGCAGGCGTTAATTTTACTTGCCATTAATCTTTGTAAATTTACTGCCACTGATGTACTAAATGGATGTAATGTGCACTTGTTAAAAAGTTCTATTGTCCAGAGTCTTTGCCTTTTTCCTTAAGATTTCTTCATTATTAAAAGCAAGCAAACAAAAGAAACCAAAAAATCCTTCACTACTGCTGCCTCTCACGCTCTGGTAAAAAAAACAACAACTGTGAATCATTTGTATGCTGGTCCTTATATAAAGTCCTATAGTGCTGCCTTATTTTCACAAAACAGATCTAAATATTATATGAACTAAATGAACCTAAAAGAAAAACAAAATCTAGTTTAAATAAGGGAAATATCCAACAAACACTCAAACATGAAAAATTCACCTAAATCTCAGAGAAGCTATGCTGACAGAAAGCTGTTTAAGTAAGTAAGCACGAAAATACTTTATGAATAAAAGGGGACTGCACCTTTCTCTGAGTTACACAGAGAGAAAATAATGCTCACTCTATATACAGTAAGTGAACGGGAAAAGGGTGATAAAACAGTTCAATTGGATTCAGAAACATGCTGCCTGAGTTCTGACTTGGAATAGAGGGAGACATGACATCACAACTATGCCTATCACTGTCAGTTTTATTACTGGTTTAAAATAAAATCCGAGCATTTAGTGGCAGTAGCTTACTCGTCTGACATGCCTGATATGCAAAAATCTAGAAGAACCCTCTGGTTTTCTAAAATCAAAACTTTTGATTGTAACTTTTCTCAGCTTTTATGCTCCCAGTAGTTTGAACTTTTTAAAAATAAGCAAGCAGTTCAAAATGTTAAAATCTTTTGTTGTTGCTGTTGATGAGAATGAGAGAAGGGAAAATGACATGCAAGTATTAATATATTTAAATCTACCCCTTCAGCTTGGCTTTCAATGAGGATACTTTTAAAAACCATTTTATGAATATTTATTTTTATTTTTTATTCGGGCTAAAAATGTCAAATCTCTGTTTCTTTGGTTTTATCATCCCATTTTATTTCTTGCGTACATTTGTCTGAAATCATTTAACTGTTTACATTTCTACAGTCTTAAAATCATATTGTCAGACAACTGTGGAGCACTTTGAGTTGCACTTGCCTGCATGAAAGTTGTTAAACAAATGAAGTCTGACAATTCTGTTCATCCTTTCAGATGGAGTGGACATCCCTTTCTCCTTCAGACACCGAGCCTACTGTGATGTCAGATCGAACCTCTTTGTCCAGTCATCGACAGCATGGTGATGGGACTTATTCCCTTTCATCCCGCGTCACTGTGCCCTCCAGTGTCTCACCTGGAACCAAAATCACCTGCAGTGTGACCCACCCGGCCCTGGACACCCCCATTTCTGTCAGCCTGGTGGTAGAAAGTCCACCAGAAGGTATTACTTGTGTTTGGCTGTTTGAGGTTTAACTGTACTTTTAAGGAAATAGTTTGACATTTTGACAAACAAGCTATTTCAATTTCTTGCTAAAACATATATTAGTAGATAAGCTAAAACTGTCCTGACGCCATTGACTTGCATTCTATTTTGAGTGATGTATCTTGTATCCTCTGCTTAATGTCCTCTAACTGCTGATTGTGTTTTTCTTTTTTTTCAGATTCCTATTGGTGGGTTCTGGGTTTCCTGGTCATCACTGTACTTTTCTTCTATCAGGTCATGAGATAAATTAGTAGGCAGTAACCCAAAGGTTATTCTGACTTGAAATCGATCTCAGAAAAAAGTGTCATTTTTGAGTTTGTAAGTTATTGGTTTCATTAGAGGCTCTCACTGGTACTTTTAACTCCTTTTAACATTCTCCTGAACTCAAGAATACAAATATGGGAAAAAAAAAACCCTTGTGTACATAGCTGTATAATTATTTTTTCTCAATGAATTTGCTGTTGAAAATCATGTGGTCCACTTATGGAAAGTAAAGAGGTTTAGAACTTGCCTCTTTGTGGCATGCAATGAATTAAGGAGTTTGCAGGCAGTAAAGGTTAGATTCCCCAGACTTTGCAACACTGTTCTCTGCCCACTTTACTTTGTAAGCCAGTTTGCATTATGAATTTGATTCATTACTTAAGTCAAGTGGGTTTCATAGTATATGATTCATTCTGTTTTTTTTTTTATTTCAGTTTTTAAAAAACACGCCTATTTCTGCTTTGATAGTTAGAGTTATACAGGTTTTATTTTGCTGTTGTCCTACATATCTTAGGGAGATGTTTAGTGTGTAACTGTGAATGAACCGTGAAAGAATGTCTTCATTTCAAAACTCTTTACTTATCTGCCATACACTTAAACAGTGCATCCAATCATTGTTGAACCTGACATAATTTATTTTTCATTCTAGTTGAATGTAAGAAGTTTCCAAAGACTTCTCAAAATGATTTAATGGCTTTTTCTTGCTTGTTTTTGTTTGATGTTGATATCGCCTCTCCTCATGTAAATTCATTTTCACAATGAAAGATTTTGTGACCCAAAAACATTGTTTAAGGTGTTTTTAACGATCAATATGGTTCAATTTCTGAAACTACATCTGGATACAGATTGAAACTCTGTGTATTGAAATAAAAAGCCGGGATCACTTGGATTAGTAAATTCTGCAGAGAAAAAATCCAAAGACAGTTTAAATTGGCTCATAACTCATAGAATATAACACAACTCAGCACTCTGTTGATGATTCATTTATTGGCATCAGCAAAAGTGGTAAGCATGCATTTGATTTCCCAAATCCAGTTGCATCTCTTACTGCATTTTCTGGTTGTAAATCACAAAACATGTTCTCATATCTCACGTGGTAATTACCTAATAATATTGTTGCACAGTATCATCAGATAATTATGACTAACTGCTACAATTATGCATAAATGCATTTTGCACATGAGTTGTTCATATTTTATTAATACTGACTCTCAAAATCAGTCTGAAGAGAGGAAAACTAGCTTTTCTTTTATATCTTTTGACCCCCCAGAAAACCTGAAAGAATTTATAAACACATTTTCAGGAGCGAAAATCTGACAATTGTACGACTGTTCTATCCATACAATACTACATGTTTTTAACAGTTCACTATAGTAGCGGTTGTTTGCAGTATTTGAATATTTTTCTTTCAAAAGCAAGTGAAATTAACAAAATTTGGCAAACTCTTGAGCATCATTGCATTGCATAAGCAGTAGTTATCAGATCAAAGAGAAACATTATACACAGGTCCTTTAAAACCGCTAACAAAAGAAAATGTACAATCGGCAGTTAGATTCAGAAATGGCAGATACACAAGTCACACAAATAGGCAAAACTATGGACACCGTTTGCCATGCAAGTTAGAAACAAACACCACATTGGCCGTTACCAGGTTGCAGGTGACAGGTGAGTCTGTTTTCACGTGAGTGTTGGGGGGGGCAGGGGGGGAGCGGGGGCAGGTGAGGCTCTGAGTTAATAAATCACATCCTCTGCTTTTTGAAGAGGGTCAACTTAAACAACAATCAAACAAACACTTTCCACAACTTTCCAAACAAGTTGGAATTTTTACATGTTTGAAATGCGACACCACACATTCATCCATCTATGGCTGTGACTCTGTCCAAGTCGGAGTAAAGAGAGCTTCCTCTGGGTCGCAGCAATCAGTTAATGCATACAGTAGATTGTCTTGTTAGTGGCTGCTTGTCTATTTATCTTGCTGTGCACACATTAATACTACACCACCACCTGTGGTACAAAAACCAGGATAATATGAAGCATACATATATAACTCCTCTCTCAATAATTACTTATCAATCCATATTTATTTTTTAAATTTATACAGGGAAGAATGCTGACATAATCTAACTACCTTTCCCTGAATCACTTCTTTCTGTCCTCACATCCTCACACAGTCCCTTTCATTTTTCAGATTCCTTCCCCATATCTTCATCGCTAAACATTTCAAAAATAACAGACTACATAAGAGATAGTTAAGCAGGAAAGGAAAACATTACTAAGAGAAGCCTATCAGCTAAACTTGGAAAAAGCTTTCAGCTGCAATGCTTTGGATCACAAATACACACACGGGCAAACAACAAAATGTTAATAATCTTAATCTAACATGACCTTGTGTTAGTAAATAGCAATGATAGTAGCAGTTGTGACAGAAGGGGCGTGTTAATTGGGAATGTTTGTATTAATTTACAAATGTAGGACTCACAAAAAAGGTAATATGAACAAGCTTTGGTGTATTTGGAGTAGAAAGGAAAGACTGTTAACTCTTTTATTTTCAATTCCCTGCACACATTCACCATCTGTACATTGTACGCCCCCACCCACCACCATGGCTCTGTTCAGAGGCCTTAGCCCCTTGGTGTGTTTCCTGTGTCACAAGATTTTTCTCTCTCCCTCTTTCCCTTTCTTTCTTCCTCTTTCACTCTGCCTGCTGCGTCCTTCAATAATACATGAGGTGCAGAGACAGGAGAGAGTGAGTGAGACTGAATGCCAAAAGAGTGGAAGAAAGCAACAAGAAGGGAGGGAAAGGGAGACAAAGAGAGCAGAGACACCTAGAAACACTACTGTCATGTTTAAGTGCAAGATGGTTTGATGGAAGACTGTGTGAAGAGAGGAAGGAGAGGACACTGGGGTTTCTTTTTTTTTCTCTTCCCTCTCCTGTCATTCTCAAGTCCATATCCATCTGTATTGATGGGCTGAGCTCAGTAGAAGAAGTACACTGCAAATGAGGGAGAGGTAGTCATTAGTTTAACCCTAAGTACACGGCTTCAACAAATAGTGAGATGAGCTCATCCTTTTTAGTGTTTGCAGGTTTATTTTAATAAATAACTGGTTAAATTTGTGTGATATCAATAATTTACTGTAAGTAAATGTAAGAAGCCATGAATAATTGACAATCAGAGCAGAAACAAGCAGGCCAGATGCAGGCTTGTTAAAGACAAAATGCATATATTATTGGTCTAGATCCTTTAACAAAGTCGTAAGTGCTTTCTCTCTGTATCTTAATAACACTGATACATCAACACTACTGTATACAGACAGAGGATCGTTTCTCCATATACCCGTTCCTCTGCTGCTGATGGAAAAAACACTAAATACTTAAAATGTGTCTACTTTTTTAAATAAACTATTTTGTTCAAAAAAGCCTAAGCATAAACCTAAGTGTCAATCGTAATGATCAGTCTTTGTACCATCATGAAGCAATCTTCTACTCACAGAATATTATTCCAACCACAATGACTCCAATGATTCCCATCATGATCATCATCTGAAAAGAGAAAACAAAAACAATTACTCTTATGTTCTTCCATAACAGAATTTAAGAGCACTGAGACAGTATGTGAGGCTGCTAAAAAAAGGGAAAAATTCAGCAAGCAGCAAAACATTTAAGACATTTGAGATTCTTAGTGTTTGTTGTGCTACAGTTCTGAAATCTCTGGAGGATTTCTGAGTCTGTAGTGAAAACTCTTCAATAACAGAACTCTGTTTCCTCATTTTCCCCAGAGCATCTTCTTGGTCTTCTACAGCAGCTCATTAACTAATTATTGTGTGGAGAGCAGAATGTTGGCATCCTCAGCACAGACAGTGTGTTCGCCTCAGCGCACCTCAGCATGAGCAGCATGCCGATGCTTCAAAATAAAAGAGCTGAGCATCTGAATTACTGTCATTTTTAATTTTCTTTTATCTCTATATTCATACTGTTTCATTATGCACCACACTACATACAAATAAAGCTCAGACTCAGATTGTATTGTGAGTTAAAACAATAAGTTTAATGGATCCACACTAATGTGCCCACCTTGCAGTTCTTCCACCAGTACTTGTTCTTTAGCTTGGCTGCGCAGCTTTCAAACTGGGAGGCTCCGGCTTGGAGAGCATCCGCTCTGTCATCCAGCTCTGAAAGCTTCTGGTCTCTTTCCAAAACCTTGTCCACATTCACCCGCATGATATCCACCACCTAGCCCACAGTGGCAAGGATGAGAAAGCATTTGGCAGCAGTGGCAGAGGAGGAGAAATACAGAGGATGACAAGTATGGTTAAAGGAGAGCAACACAGGAGACAAAGGGTTTTCTGAAGTGACATATCGTAAATCTGAAGTCGCAATGCATTTGCAAATTGCAGCAGGGCCATTATATATAACCAAGACCAGACTGTTACAGAGAGCATAAGAACAACAACAAAGCATTTTTGCATGCATTTTGACCCTTGTCAGGATGTTACGTGATTAAATTGTAGGTGTGTGTTTTCCCACGGTTTTAAAGTTCTTGCAAGACAATGTTCTGAGATTGGCCAACTCACCTCCTCAACTTGGGCTTGTGTCTGCTGTAGCCTGCGGTTGCTGCTGGTGTTGGGTGGGCCGGCGGGTGGGCCAGCCGGGGCGCCATCTGCACCTGGGGCTCCTGGAGCTCCAGGGGCTCCAGCTGGGGCAGCATCTGGGGCAGACCTGGGAAGATGCAAGAGAAGGAATAAGAGATATTTACATCAGATTGCGAAGAAAACTACTGCTAAGAGATGAAATAGCCACATAGCAAAACGAGAAAAGTGCATACTACGCAGAGTAGAGAGATATAGGGCAAGGGACGTATAAGACAGAATGTAAAGGGAGGGAAAAAAAGGTGAAAAGAAGGATCAGGTAAAGAGTGGGGAATAGAGTGAGAGAGATTATGCTATGGGAAGAGAGAAAATATTGGCCATAGATGGGCTAGAAACAGAAAGTCCTGTCCAGGAAGATGCTGGCTGATTAATGAGCGCAGGGTATTTTGGTGAGCAAAAATGGAGAGAAGTTCCTGTGATGGATCTCAGATAGTTGGGTGGGACTAAGCAGAAAAGGAAAAGTGATGTGCAGAGAGGTTGCAAAGGGTTAATCCAGCACTGGGGGGGAGGAAAAGGTACTGAAGGCTGAAAACTGAGCAAACGAGCTTTTAAGGGGAGCAACGCACAACTTGGCCCGATAAACAATTAGACACACAAATCGCAGTGGATGCATCAGGACAAAAAAGACTTTATCTCACAGACCATCAAGCTTTGGACATGAATGTTCCTCTACAAAGCAGGTGATGATGGTGACTTCCGACCCACTAAACCTTAAAGCGGTGCAAAAATACTGTTTTTTTAAAATCTGTAGTGTAATATAATCGAAAAAGCTCAAAACAAGTCGAAACAAGGCCGTAGAGCGGCAGCAGTCAACCCCTGCATAAATGATTTAGTGATGCTGTGACGGAAAATTTTACTTGCGTCAGCAGAATCCATCAAGCTGAAAGAAACCAGTTCAGTCACAGACCCCCCCGCCCCACCAGCACCAGCTAAAAAAAAACATTGAGTAAATTTATCATCCAGAGCAGCTTGAGAGAATTGTGTTTTCATTTTTTTTTTTTTTTTTTTTTGAGAAAAGAGCGCAGCAGAAAAGACGCATTCATACTCACATCTCCTATGCAGCTGTTTGAACTGACACACGGGCAGCGGAGGAGGAGGGGGTGACGGGCTGCGAGGCAGGAGAGGGAGGGTCTGAAATACTGCTACCCCCCCAAAAAAGAAGGAAGGAAAAAAAAAAGAGCAAGATCACACAAAAACAGGGACGAGAATTTCTAGGCACTGGTCCAAGCCCAAATTTTCAACGAGCAAAGTGCATGAAGTGTCGTGCTGACAGTAAACAGAGGCGGGGGTTATTGGCGCAGTGGAGCCGATCTTCTAGTTGTGCATTTATACCGCAAGTCGTCAGCAAAGTACCGCAATACCGAAACACGTAAAAAAAAACGGGGTCGGGTGATAATTCACTGTGACTGCACGGGAGAGCGACGCAAACTCAAGAGAAAAGTACTTCTGAATTATAATCCATCCAGGAGAAGAAGGAAAAAAAAATCCACAGACGTTTAGATTCCCGCAGCTCGTCCAAGTGATGCTGAGTCCTTATAGAGCTGCTCCTGGATGCTGAGACGCAGCGGTGATTGGCTGCTTCTTCACTTGCTTCCTCTAAAAGCTGCTGGCAAATGCGTGCAATTTCAAGATTAAAGGAGAAAAAAGTCCAGTCATTGAGAAATCGGTTGTCTGTCTTATTATTTTTGTATCACCCCCCACCTCTTTCTCTCTCTCTCTCTCTCTCTCTTTGTCACTCTCGCTTTCTCTCTGTGCCGACGGATGTGCGTTGAAGTGCGGTAGTTTTGCCAGCGTAAAGTGCTGTGGCACTGTAGGCTACTGCAATAATGCGTCTCTCCTCCTTCCTTCTACACTTGGACTCGTAACGACAGTGCGGCACCCCCTCCCCTCCCCTCCCCTCCCCTCCCCCTCTCTCTCCCCTCACACTTTGCAGTACTGCAGCTCTCTGTGTCGGATGGGGCAGCAGGACGACACTGCGGTACAGTGGATGCCTACAGAGTGTTGACTCGACTGTTTCCTCGCTGGCCCGGGATTCTCCCATTTCCCTCCTCCTACTCCTCCTGTATAACATTTCCCTTTGCATTTGCTCACGTTTGATTTCGACCGGACAGCTGAGCTCACAACCTCAGCTCTTTTTTTTTTTTCCTTTCCGATTCATCATCAGCACAGTGTTTTATTTAAGAGAAATCCGAAGAGTGAAGTCAATCATTTAAAGCAGACGTAAGTCTCCTAAAAATATGGCCATCAGGACAATGAAACGTGAAACTTAAAAAAAAATATGTCCTTCAGTGAAAGAAAACATTAAAACTACACTTTATAGCCAAAATATATTATATACGTTATATATATACATATATACATTGTGGGTCTGGTGCTGTTTTTGACGTTTGCTTTTGACCATTATTTACATTTAGGGGAATGTAAGTGGTATAGTGCACTATGGTGTTTTGGACAAGTGCATCCATTCAAACCTTTTTTGACTTGTAGTCCTTTCAACCAGTGAACAGAGCACTGACTTTTACCTCAACCAGCATCTTTGGGGTTGATGCTGGTTGATGCTGGATGCCAACTAGGAGCCATTATCAACCGAAATCACGGCTGGACCTCACTGATGCTCTTGTGGCTGAATTTGAGCAAATC
>JAQNCA010000030.1:9262477-9275929 GCA_029783725.1 Acanthurus tractus
CCCATCAATATATGCCTCACCGACCTGACTCTCAAAAACACATCAGAGAACTTTAAGCAAGGAGAACGTCAGACTTTAGAGGGTGGAAAATCTGAAAGCAGCAAAAAGATGCTTTTGAAGTACTTGATGTTTGGTGTGATCGCATTTCTCATGAAAGGTAAAGTTATGATTTCTCTATCGCAGTTTCTGTAACTTATGGGGATAAAATGTTCATCACATGCACATATTTTAGATGGCTGAAGGTGAGAATGTTCTCTCTAAACTGAATCATTGCTCTGTTTCTTCCACAGAGGCTCGGTGTGAGAAGGCTGAGGTGCTTGCTGAAGCAGGCTCTCAGGCTGTTCTCCCCTGTAAATTGGGTCCTTTGTCCCCAAATCCCTCCACCATCGTCTGGACTCAAGTAAACAAAGGGTAAGATAAAAGTTTTAGTTTCTTCTAATGCCTTTTTCCTTTTTCCTTTATGTATCCAGCTCCAAAAAACCTACAGGCGCCTTAATTTCTGTCCAGCTCAATGTTTTACCATCAGTCCCTCTTCAGCTTCAAAGTGGCATATTGTATCTACATACTGATAGTGACATTGGGTTGTTTGTGACGCCTCCATCCACAGCACTGTTTGGAGAAAGCAGAAGAGCGGTCTGCAGTTATGGGGATCTAGCTGGACGTCCACAGGGGATCAAAAGGGGGTCCACCGAGCACGATGCCCCCACTCCCTGTTTGAGAGAGGCGACTTCAGCCTACAAATCAACAACCTGAGGGAGGAAGATGGAGGTCTTTACTCCTGCCAGGTGGAGACTGAACATGGGGTCGTTGAAAAGTTGGTCAAGCTCATAATCATTAAAGGTGAGAGTCTAAAAAACTCAGATGATCTGACTGTCTATACTTAAATGGTGTTTTTTCTTCACCATACTGTTACCAGGAAGAAGTTCGTACAGATGGTCTATGGTTGTCTCTGGGTTTGAAATTAGCGGTAATGTGTGTCAATAATCTCATCCTTGCTCTGCATCTTTCACAGTGGCCATCGCTCCATTGCCTCCCATGGTGGGAAACGACTTTACAATCAGCTGTAACTTGACTCCTCAGACAACCGCCACTGTGAGTTGGTTGTTGAACGACAACCCATATGTGACCCAGACTGAAAGTGTTGTGTTGACAAAAGCATCTGCAGATCTAACAGGAAAGTGGACTTGTGTTGTGAACTACATGGGCAAAGTGGCGCGAGCTTCAGCAACTCTGACCGTGAAGGGTAAGAATCAAAAGAGATGCCAAAAACTGAATTATTTTAAGAAATGAAGCAGTTTGGCCTATCTTTTCTTAACGGCTGTTGTTTTTAAACTTTCCTCTTTCGTTTCCATTTCTCTCACAGGAATCATCCAGCCATCCAGAGACGATACTAAAGTGTATGCTGCTGTGGGATCAGCCATTACACTCCCCTGTGTGTTCTCCCCCGATTTAAAGATCTCTCGTCTAGTCTGGGAGAAACTGAAACCTGGAACTCTTCCTGCCTCTTTCTCTAAATCCTCAGCTTCCTCCCAGACCCCTTTTGATAAATCTGCCAGTTTGAGAGAAGTTGGGTTCGAGGATCAGGGGGGTTACAAATGCTCTGCGACTGTCAGAGGACAGAGGTTGACTCGAAAAATGCAGCTTGTTGTTGCCAAAAGTAAGCTTCTACAGATTCAGATAAAGAGATATTAAAATTTTATTTTATGTTTTCTTTTTGCCATCAACATAAATGTTATTTTCCTGTTTTTCTCTCAGTTGACATAAGCGTCCCATCAAAGAAAAGAGACTCCATGACTCTGACCTGCCAACTCTCCGATCCGAGTGAAGTCACCGACTACGAGTGGGTTAATGTGGTCTATGACCTCAATGGCACCCAGTCAGTTAGGTCCATCCAGAAGGGGAAAACTGTAAGCATCACCACAGCATCGGAGGAGAACCATGGCGAGTGGACGTGTCGATTCTACGGGAAAGAAGGCATTTTGGGAAACGTAACATACCACATTCCACTCATGAGTATGTTGTCTCCTCTTGAAATTTTCACTCAATAAAGAATTTACACAAAATAAACCAATGTGCTGGATAGATGTTTATGTTGAATCTGAAAAATACAAATAATATTAGGTATTATGATTTAATCTGACTTTTTTCAATGTGTTTTTCAGGTGGTCTTAGTGGGAAGAAATCATCTGGTCACTCAAACAACACAGCTGCCGTGGTGTGTCTCAGCCTTCTCCTCATTGTTCTGTTGATGGTTTTGGTCAAGATGTACATGAACTACCAAAGGGTAAAGACCTTTAACTTACAATACTGCATAACTCTGTATATTATTTCTCAAAAACTGCAGTTTTGGGGGAAGAAAAAGGGGAAACAAAAACAGTTGCATGGAATAATTTCAGTTTCAACATTTCTTGCAAAACCTTAAATTAAGGGAAATCATTGTTTCAAGATAAGTCACCTGATTCAAGAAAATGATTTGCATAAGTTTCATTGGAAAGAAATGACCTTCATACAAAACATGTTGTACATCATGTCTTGAAGTGGACTTGAGTTGGTCTTTTAAGCAAATTTGTGAATCTCTCTTCACAGAGGAGAAGGATCTTTCAGTATCCTGCACTGGAGACGATTGTTCATAGCAACTCAAATGAACGAGAGAAGAGAGAAAGGAGCAGACAGAAAACATAAAGACACATTAAAGAGGCGGCATCGCGGGAAAGATCTCAAAACCTTTGCCTGAGAGATCCATCTTTGTACTGATTGCAACACATTGGGAGAATTTTTTTGCACAAGTTTTGTAAATACAGTATTTTCATAGCAGACGTTGTAGCAGTTTTGTTGTTATTGAATTTGAAATGTTGTAAATTGTCTTTGTAACTGTTCAATTACTCTACTGTATAATGTTTCCATTTATACACACTGAGAACATTTAATAAATAAAGTGCTTAAAAATAAATAATCTGAATTTTTTATTACATTATACATATAATCAGGAACTCTAACTTCAATGAGAGGGAGAATTTATTACTGTTATAAAAAAATATGCAGTAGTTTATAAAAAATAATGTTTCAATATATTTACAAAAAACACTATTATTCTACATAATTTTACACTGTACATTATTTTACATTAGTTACAGAAGTTTTTGGGCTATAATTCAAATTGAGAACCTTTGAGTTTCCCCATTATTTAGATTGCAAAAGTCCTTTTTTCTTCTCTGTGTACTTCAGCTTTTCAATAAAAAGCCAATCGTCTTTGGTCTGTAGTTTAAGTTTAAAGACTGAATTTTCAATTTCTATAATTTACTTTATTGATGGTTATAGTTTTTGGATCCATTCGGTGACTTCAGGTCTCAGCATCAGATCTACACCTGACTACACTCCCCGTCATCTTGCTCTGACAGTCCTTGGAGTTGCCAAAAGGCCAAAGATCGGCTGATGCCCTCCAGAAGCCCCTCGTCTGAAGGGTTTATATGATCCAGGACTTCGTCATCATCAAAGCACCACCCTGTCCAGTCCACATTTACACCGTCAGTGAAGACAACGCTAAAGAAGAGATGGAAACAGATGATCAGCACAAAGGATTTTTTAACACCTACAGCATAAGTACTGTACCCACAGCTGAATACTTAATGTTTACAATCACTCTTTCCTTTCTCTTAGTATAATCGCTTAGACTAAATGCTGTTTAAGAACATGATACAAGGTTTTCAAATTTGCAAAATTATGTTGAAATTTTAGAATATTAAAAGAGACAAGGAGCTTAGTTCATGAAAAGAATTGAATTCAATCGACTTTTCATCATGGAAACAGTTCTGAGGCTTGTGGTCTTTGTAATGTTAACAACACATCATTTAAAACATTTTAAAAAAAGGTCAAAGCAAGTATTTTATGAGGTTTGACATGCATTCAACATGATAATTGGTACATAATATTGCCACAGTTTCTCTGTGGTTAGAAACATAAAAAGCACGGGTAATTTTAAGTTTCCATTCTCACAGAACAGTCTGTCCATCAAGAGCCTACTCAACACTGAAGACTAATTTCGATAGTTAAGATTTCACAGTTTAAAAATACATTTCTCAGTTAGGGGGAATTCAAAAAAATCAAGCAAATTAAGCAGCATAAGATGAGATATGGGTGTGTTGTAGTGATACATGAAGCAGCAGGGCGGAGTTCCTCCTTTACAGTTACACAGTGTATGTTTTTTCTGTAGGTGCTGGATGCATTTCTGACTTGTGGACCTTTAGTTTCAGAATTATTGGCTGTTTTATATCGAATGTGCATCACTTGTTTGACGTATGTTCTTTTGGAATCGTGATACATTGTGTTTCTGTATGAGTTTTTTTGGGGCATTATGTCATTTATGTCATCTATTGTATGCTGATCTAAGTTTATCTCTTCAGTTTTTTATTGCTTACAGGCAATGAAACCCATTATGCCCTCCTGGAGATTGATAAACGTATCTAGTTTTTAGTCACTATTAGTCAAACAGTGAATAAAATGTGCAAGCAAAGGTCACTTTGTCATACTGACCTGTCCCTCCTCTCATCATCATCTCCATCCACCAGCTGCTCCTTCCATCCTTTACTCACTGTGAGAGCTCTGTGTCTCATTAGCTCCACCTCTTCCTCCCACTCTGTGTCTCTATCTCCATCGCTGGGCGAAGGTGATGGTGTGTTGGAAAACGAGGGGGAGGGAGAAGGATATCTGTGTCTCAGATTGGTGATTTTCAAATTTCTGTCTCTTCTTAGTCCATCTCTGTGCCTCTCTTTGGCTCTTTCCAAAAGACCCTCCAGAGGCGAGGGATATCCGTTGGGATTATGTCCTGTGATGGGGTATTGTGTTCCTTTCTCTTGGGGTAATGTGTAGAGACTGCTGGGCTGTACATGAAGTCCATGGCATCCTTCAATGATGATGTTAGGAATGGAGGCACTTCTTTGGGTTTTAATTTTGGGCCTTTTGTTATAGAAGTCGAAATCAGGTTGCTCAGGTTCAGACAGCGTTTGGGGTTCTGGAGAAACTCTGTTATACATGTTCCAAAACATCCCTTGGTTCGGCTTCAGGGAGCCCAGCTTCAGCACCCGGTGTGAGTCTAAAGTGTGTCCAGGCGGAACAGAATTTCTCTTGAAACTTTGGTTGTATTCCGAGTTGGGGAAAGAAGCAGTCCAAGCTGGTCTTGAGCCTCGGAAAATCTGTCTAGATGTCTGACTTGAGGGACCCTGATGGGTGCTGATTGGTCTTCTTCTCCGTAATTTGGGTGATCTCAAATTCCTGGAGAAACCCCAGACCTCTGAGGACGTGTCACTTTCTCCAGACAGGCTGTTGCTGGAATTTCTCCTCATGTCCTGGTTCAGAGGACGGAAATCTAAGTCTCTTTTTGTTAATCTCGCTCCTTCTCCAGATTCTCGGACAAACCCAGGCTCCTCTCTGGATACTGTTGGCTGGTAAGGAGGTTGTAAACTAGTATTCTCATCTGTTGGGTAGTCAACATCTGGATATCCACCCAGTAAGAGAGCATGTGGTCCAGTTGTGTTGTATCTTAATGGCTCAGCTGCAGTACTGTGAGTGAAATGATTTAGATGAGGGGCGCTCTGCGTCCTGTGATTCCAGCTCACTCTTCGCTCATTTATGTTGGCAGATTCAATCATTTTCTCATCTTCCTCTGCATGGATCCCAAGTTGTTGTTTTCTCACTCTCATTTCTATCCACTCCACTCCTTGCTGCCGACTGGTGAACCCTTTACGTACCAATCTACGATTATTAATAATGGGCTGGGGGTGCACAAAAGGGGCAGTGGTGTTGTTAGTGGTCACATATTGCAGAGGGTGATACTGTTCCCCTGCTTCTTTAGACGCAAGGATCCCATTAATTGATCGAGGGATAATAAGTTCCTCGTTGATTTCATCCACAAAAGTCTCCATCCTTGATTGTGTAAGAGGTTGTTCTTCTGCCTCCATATCATCAGTCTTGGCTTCTGTGTTGTTGACAGGTTTAGCCTCAAGCTGTTGATTTTTCCAGTTTTCCAGCTGTATGTTCCTCTCTGTCTCTCTCCATCCTCTCAGTGTTTCCTGAAAATATCACAGAAATAAAATTAATAATACATTCAACAATAAACGATTATTATTATTACTTATTTATTACTTATTTCATATAACCAAACAAAAGGCCTACAGTCATGCTAGCCGCTCTGCGAGGCTACTTAGAGGTGGTTTTTAGCTTAATGCTAACATCAGTGTGCCAACATGCTCACGTTGACAATGTTAACATGCTGATCTTATTTTAGTGTCTTAACCAAGGGGCAAACTCTCCACTTCTGCATTGAAGCCAACCGTGAAGTACATAAACTTGCAATTCCTCAACCGACCGCATGAGGCTGGCTCCAAAAAGGAGCAAATTCCCATTGGAGCCCATGTTAAAATGGCCGACTTTAGAGCAGAAATAAACATATTTACAGCCTGTTTTTTTGTCTGCGGCTTCTCTACCATCCCATGAAAAGTCTGAGGGGGGTGAATTTTTTTCTAACTCTAACTAATACTTTTTGTATACATTAGGGCATGGCCTCGTTGATTGACAGCCTTTTGACGGCGAGCCGGGGGCTGTTAGCTGAGTGGGTGTGGTGTCTGTCCTTCGACTCCGCATTAGCCCCTCCTCTTTTGCCATATATGGTTTTTCGTCGTTTAGGCAGGCTTTTGGCGGAATTAGGCGCAGTCAAATGGCAGGGCCTAGGACAAGATTTCTGAGGCTTCACTTTTGCTCAGGCAGAAACCAATGGGTGATGTCATGGAGGGTTTGTCCAGTGTTTCATACAGTCAGTGGTTTTAACACTTTAGCGAACACCTGCTTACTAGCACTAAACACAGAAATTTTGTCCCAGTGATGGTAGAAGAGAAAGAGATGTGACCAAATTCCACAGTAGTCAGTTCAGTAATGTGGAGACTATATATTTTAAACAAGGAATGTCAACCTCATGGTGGCGCTGCAGGAAAAGTCAAAGGATTAAGATCTTTAGGAGTCATCTGCTAAAAACCTTGAACGTCCGTGCGAAATCCATAGAAATAAAGGTTAAAATATTTGACTTAATAAATAAAATCTTTGATTTGCTGGTGGCCCTGGAGGAAAAGTGTGGGATTCATCACCTGGGAATGTCTTTACAAAATGTCATGACGACCTATCCAATACTTTCTCACATATTTCAGTCTGCACCTAACAGCTGGACGGACCGACACTGCACGCTGCTAAATGGCATTAATAAGACTGCTATGACTTCAATACATTTAAAGAGATATGTCATTTTTACCTTCGCTTGGTGGATGGTGGAGACCCATGTGGAGCAGCTGTCTGAGGTGCTGGCTACAAATATGTAGACATTCATAGCGCTCTGAAGCTCACCGACCTCCACAAGAACAAATGAACCTATAAGAAAGGGAGGAGTTGATTATGATTATAGGATCCATACAATATTTAAACAAAATCCAACTGTCTTGTATCTTGACCATAAGGGAATGTTACTCACAGCCATCTTTCAGCGCTACACAGTATGTTCTGTCGAGGGCCAGAGGAGGTCGAACTACCTTCAGCCGCTCTCCTTTCTTCTGGACTTTGGTCATCAGAAGTACATCTGAGAAAAGCAGAGCCACCACCTCGAGCTGCATCGGACCATAAATAGGGAGACAGAAGGAAATAAAATAATAATAATAATAATTTGAAGGGATAGATAAAATGTACAGTGACTGAGTGCACCAACTCTGCTCACCTTGCTGTCTTTTCTTACACGAATCTTCAAATTCTCCTCTAACAGCAGCTTACGTACAACTTTAGGACCCACTCCTCTGATTGGCCGTGTCAGGTCAAACTGGCAGATCTCTCTGACATACTGTCAAAAAAAAGATCATCAGTGGCAAAACATATCACAGCAAATATTAGGTTATTTTCCCTGAAACTTATAACGTTCGATGAAATTTAAGATCCTGTCTGATAAGAGGGGGCGTGAACAATGTTATTCTACATTTGGCTGTGATAAAGAGGTTTTTGAAGACTAAGTTCCAGTTCTTTATGACAACTAATCAACAATCATATATTACCTTGTCAATATCTTCATTTATCCCTTCCACTTCATATCCTTCCAACCTCTGAGCAGAGATGGTGAGAGCCAGTTCCTCATCTTTTAGCCTCAGGTAGTCATTGATACTGTCCAAAAAACTGTTCATACTGGACAACTGGATAGGAACAAGAAGACGAAGGAGAGTTCGAGAGAAGGAGAGTTTTTGTTTATGTTTATAAAACCAATAATTTGTGTTGAGCTGAACAGCAGAATACATCTTGTCAAACTCTCTTTAGGATTTTCTCAGTAGTTTGAAAACATTTTGATCACTATCAAATTACTAAGTTAACTGGAGGAAGTCAGAGGCTTTACCAATAATGCCATTTGCTACAGTCTATATATGCTGAACTTACTTTTTGAAAATATGATTAAATATATAACCATGGAGTAAGTCTGGAACTGAAAATACTTGATCGTGTGTCATTTCATATCAAGAGACTTATCAGTATCTGTCTGCTGTTTACTTGTGGAGTAAAATAGAAAATGATAATTTTATCAAATGCCGAATTTTAATACCGTCCATTCCCTTCCTTATTTTCTAAGAAAATTACTGAGATATTCAACGGATTTTTCCAAAGAAGATTAGTCATTCAAATCTGTATTTTCACTGAGACAGGGGAGGCCTCCACCCACATTATATGTATTACTACTATGCTTTCTTTTTAAGATATATTTGAAATGGTAAAGCTCTTTAAGTTTAAATGTTTCTCACCATGCCTCTGAGTGTGTGCTGCACATGAGGGTCCTGTGTGGTCTTCAGCACGGCCTTGAGCAGCAGAGGGTATTTCGTGATCCTCTGATGTGGTTTGGCCTGCATGTCTCCAAGCCGCATTCGCTCACACTGAGGGTGATTCTCAACCCACTGAACATACAGAAAACATAAGAACATTGCCTCAAGTCTGTGCTTTTGGTTCAAACTATTTTTATTGCATGGTGACTTGAAACCACGTATGATGGGAAAAAAGTTTGGTCTGATCATCCAAAGTGCCCAGAAGCTTCCTATAGGAACACAAAAGGCATCTGGCTTTTTAAGTGTTTTGAAATAGATTTTGTAAGTGCTTCTATATTTTAACTGTAGGGACTTTTCTGCCATTTTTTAATAGAAAATGGTTCCCCATAAGATTTGTTCACAGAGTGATCTCTAGATAACCCTTATTAAATAGGACATTATTCTTTCATTCACCTTCACAGTACATCGGAGTGACGGCAGAAGGCTGACTTGACAAATAAAACCACTACAACCAAAACAAAACATACCACCAGCTCTACGTGACATGTTTTTGTTTTGTTTTGTTTCACTTACATCAGAAGACCCTTTTACACCCACCGCGGGCCATTTCCTGGTATGTGTCTAACGTGTCAAATACAAAAATACCTCCTCCCACTCAGGCTGAAAAGTGCAATGGTGAGGCATCGGTTAAAGACAAGTTTCGAATAAACATATTTACAGTGGTGGTACTTTGTTCCATACACGAATATTTAAAGCATGTTTTATGTCAAAATCCTGTTCAAATTCTGGCTTTTAGTCTTCCAGGCTTTTCGTGATTTTTTGAGAGGTTCCTCCAGACACACTCTTCTTGTAGTCACCATTCCCATAAATGTCTTGAGTTAAGCTTTATGAATGTGAAATCCTCCGAAATACTGTTGAAGTCTGAATCATTTGAAGAAAAGTGGTTGCCCGTCAGGAAGCAGTTACTACAGGTCGCCCACAAGGTTATGAAACCACATGGTGCCACCATTGATGACAGAACACTTACTCATTGCACTGAATTCCATTTGAGAGACCTGAATGCTAATAATGGGGTTTGTGTCGGTGAGTGTTTGAAGTGTGAGAGTGTGTGTGAGCTTTCATCCATACATGCTTGGGTGTGTTTATGACTCTGCATGTCATGCATATTCATGTCTGCTGCTTTGCCTACCTGGACATAAGTGAAGAAATGTGGATTGCTCTCCATCTGCCTGCGTGTGAACTCCAGATTGTTTTCTTCCTCCCAACAGTAGTGCTGATAGGAAGAGAAGCGCTGATGGAACTGGAGACAAAAAGAAAAGAAAAGAAAAGAAAAGAAAAGAAAAGAAAAGAAAAGAAAAGAAAAGAAAAGAAAAGAAAATGCTTAATGACAATGTGAAAACCCCCATTACCTACGCATACATGCCAAAAGTCCAGCATTCAAACTGTAACAGAAAGGGAAATTCTTACAAAAATGTTCTTCCATTAGTGAATAAAGCTGTATGAAGTCTTCTGTGGCATTTGATTGAGCTGTATAAAACCTGATTAAAGACAGGATGTATTGATAGTTTGTGCTATGAATTGTAGGACACAGAGCAAGATTAAAGTAGTGATATCACCTGAGTCAAAGCTGGTTGCAGCTCAAGACAACAAGCATGAAAATGAACAAATCTGGTGTTATAGAAGAAGAAGACATTATACAAGCAGCAGTCTTGTATGATCTCTGTAGTCTCTGCTTTATCTCTGCTTGAGAAAAATACAGCTAAATCTGCGACCAAACTGTTTGTGACATGGTTGCATTTCGGGTGACGTGGGTGCCAGATTTTTGCGAGAATGGAAAATGCATGCAATAAAAAGACCTCTCTGACTCTGCAGTGTTTATTTTGATCGTTTTTAAAAATAAAACCGTCCATCGTGAGTCTGACAGTGTCACAGGAGTGCAATGCTCAACGAGTGGAGCACTTTTGATCATATTCATATATGACTGCAGAATTCATATATGATCTGTTTTAAAAAAAACCAAAGACACAAATCCCTTTTTATGTAGTTTGGAGCTGATGTGACAGAGCGAGCTGGAGGACCTTGAACATAGCAGGACGGATGCATGTTTAGTGAGAATACTACAGGTGGTTTGTAGGAAATGTGTCAGTAAGAAATCGCTGATTAAAGGAAATATCAAGTATTGGGTACCTATGCAATGGAGAGAATTACTCACGACATGAGAAAAGATTAACAGAGTAAAATGTTTATTCACATTTCATCCTCGACATCAGACTTTATTTGAATAGGCGTCATAAGTTAACCTTATACTGTAATCTACACCAAATGTATAACTTTGATGACCAGCCTAAATATTTTATCTTTCTTTTTTGCTCATATTAAAATAACGCCTTTTAAATTTTATTTTTGTTTTGTTTTGGTTCCTCTTTAGATGTCAGTCAAAAGAGAAATAACATCAGTTAGCAAACATAACCAGAAGTTGAAGTAGTCACTGGGCAGCAGAATTGCTCCTAGGGAAGTTTTTTTTAATCTTTTTTCTATTATTGTGAATGATTTATCTTAACCTTTTGTCTAATATCCAGAATTGTAATGCTATGGCTGGTAGTAAATAAAGTTATTTTTTACTATTTTGTATTTCTGGCAAGTTTTATTTGCTCCATTAAAATCCATTCAATATGAACTATTTTTTTATTTTTGAATGCCCAATGCAGCTGGTAACTTAAGTTGTTGGATAAATGTTTTGGATTGCCAATACTGTAAAGTACAGCAGCATAAAAAAAGTACTTGAGTAAATGCATTCAAGTACACTTCAGCACTGAAAGGCACGAGTGTGTTGTGATGTTTCTTGCAGACATTGAATTCATACCTCCTGGCAGCCAGCCTCTAACCTTGTGGGGTCAAAGGGCATGCCTGTCCTCCGGACTTCACTTAGCATAGGATAAATCACCTCCTGCCAGAAGAGCTGGTGGGCAGTGAGGATGGAGGGAAGGTTGGAGAAAAGCAGCTTGGGCGTCACCTGCCACAGGAGGAAGTAAAAGCAAAATAAACAATGTACAAAGATTAGCACACCCGTGCTCTTTGAAATTTTCCGTGTTCTCAATGGAAATCTGTTGTTGTGCTGCATTTTCCACTTGTCTGTTGTGTTCTGGTTAAAGCAGAGCGGATGTTGTTCTTATGCCTTTGAATGTATGTCAGGGGTTTGCAGAATCATGGAAACTAGGCCTTAAGATTAAAGTTGCTGTGCAGCACGTTTGTGTGCTTTTATTCTATATGAGGTTGCATGCTCAGTAAACTGACCTCCAGGAGAAATCCATGTTGGCGCAGGTTGACAAGAGAAGCAATAACCAGCTATGAGAAGCAGAAGAGCTTTGTTAAACATCCTGTGGAAACTACCCTTTTAGCTCTGACACGCATAAACAGAAATACTGTATTTAAATGAGACTGCAACAGCAGGTAAAGAGTGATATATTACATCTCTTATGATAATTAGCTTGTTGATGTAGGTGAGCTCAGTATGAACAAACTCCCACAGCGCCTCCTGCTGGTGTCTCTCCATCTTAGACATTGTCTGAAAATAAAAACAACACAGAGAGGGGGAGAGGAAAAAGGAGGCAAATGAAACAATTATTGGAGATGGAGACAGAGCAGGTATTTAAAAGAAAGAGCAGGTTAAGTATTTGGAGCATTTTAAGAATATTGAGGCATTCTACATTTATATTTGATTGTCAACAAATCCATAAAAGACTGTATGTAACTGAGTACATTTTCTAAAGTACTGGTCATTTTAAGTGTCTTATTATTATTATTATTTGTTTTTTTCATTTTTATGCTACTTTATGCTCCTTCTCCACTACATCTCAGAGCTGAATATTGTACTTTTTATATCACCACATGTATACGACAAGTTTAGTCACAAGTTAAACAGCAGAATTACATCCATTCAGAATATGTATCAATTATTTTGATGTATTATTAAAAATTAAGATCACCAAAAACATATAAAGTCAGTACCATTTATTTAACCTTTTCCAGGTGCTGAGTTTGGATAGCAACAGAGCTCAGTAGCTCAGGCTTTTAAGATAAGGTAAGATAAGATAATACTTTATTGATCCCACATTGGGAAAATTACATTCCAGTTACATCCCGTCCAAGAAACATAAAAGACATACACATAACAGGAAGAATGTGAAATCCCTGTCAAACTTAGAAGTGTGTGTGGGAGAAAGTTTTTCTGTGCAAACACTTATTGTATCATTACTTAATACACAAGCAATGCTTTTAGTTGGTTTAATTCAATGTCAGTTTTGGCAGTTTTCCTAGGAGTTGTTGACAGTATGCAAAAACAAAATACCAAGTTATAATAACAGGCCTGTACCGGATGAGACTCCACTATATCTGTCCAGCTGTTCTCCAGCGTTGTTCCTTTACTTTCCTCCCTCCACTTCCACTTCAGATTGACAGGAACAGCAAAAGTCTCCAAATCCTGTTTCAACACATCCAGCTGACCTCGCTCCTGGGGGGGGGGGGGGGGGGGCTGGTGGGGGGGGGCCACCAGAAAAAAGTGAAGATTGTGTGGTGGGGCGGCGCGCCCCCCCCCGGGGCCGCGGGGCGGGGGGGCGGGAGCGGC
>JAQNCA010000030.1:9276029-9291471 GCA_029783725.1 Acanthurus tractus
CCTCCCCCACTTCCCCCCCCCGCGCGCGCGGGGGGGGGGGGGGGGGGGGGGGCCCCCCACCGTGCCGGGCCCACAAAAACAATTTTTTAGAAAATGACCACCACACCCCCCCCCCCCCCAGAAATCAGAGAGGAAAAAGAAGAGAAAAAACTTCATCTCGTAATCACCAAAAGTTGTTATGAATAAGCATACATGTGGTCTTACGCTAAAAAGCACAGTAACCAAGCAGAACAAGTAGGCATGTTTTTTTTTTTTTTATTTCCATTGTTTTTGAGTGCGTGGACATGTTAAAAGCAAGTCTGTATCTGTTTCCAAGTATGTCAGAGTGCAGTGTGATGAGTGTGAGACAACATAATACCTCAGATGCAGGGCTTTTCTCAGACACTCCCTGGCTGAACAGGACCTGCCTCAGTGCAGCTCTGGGTTTGGCTGCTGCAGAAGCTCCCTTAGTCAGTGTTGCGAAGTCAGTCACAACTTTCTGCTTAGTCCGCCTCTGGAAAAAGAAAAACATTGTCAGGCATTTCAGTTTCAGGTTGATACTTAAAATACTCCATTACGCACAAAAGACATATGTTTAAAAGCATAAGTTTTGTCAGTCAAATATAATAAAAATAACAACAGTAAAAAGAATGGTTGTCTAAATAATCCATTTCATACTGTTATATTTATTTTCACTGGTGCATGAATGTTTGAACAGCATTTTAGTTGCCGTCAATCGAGGCGCATCTTATTTTAACTACTTTACAAAGTATTGAGTTATTTAATGTTGTTTGCACGTCAATGTCTAAGACTCAGCCATGAAGACCTTGTTTAAAATACATTTTAACAAAAGTGGTCTATATATCTTAAGGAGAGGGATTAAGGGGCAGTTGCTGCACTATAATTTCTAAAAATATATTAGAAAATGTTTACAACAAGTTGATCAGTGTTAGAACAAGGTTAAGACTTTTGCTAATACATTTTTTACTTGACTTTTTTTCACAAAAGTATAAAACTTGGAGGACACTTTTCCAGATGAAAATGACCTGACAAGATGCAGTTTATTTATACTGAAAAATGCATCAGTTTTAAAAATTAAAAAAATAAATTTTAAGTATCATATAATTAAAAAGTAGCGTAACACAAAAATACTCAAGTAGCATAAAACTGCAGTTCAGTACAGCAAATGACTAAATGTACTTAGTTCCAGGAAGCTGCCACCACCCTCTACTTCTACTAACCTGATAGCCGAATGAATTGAACTTGTACTTGTCTGCTGACCCCCTGTGGTGATTGTTAATCTCTGCAGCTGCTGTCATCCCATCAACAACATCTGGCTCTCTGCTCTCTGCGTCCCTCTGCCTCTCCACATCCACGTCATCTCGCCACGGCACCGGTGCCTCTTCCATCAGTAGTTCATTTCCTGCAGCGTTGTTTACATGTGTAGCTTTTGAAGAAAGGCTGAGAATAAGCACACAAAGTTACTCATTGCCAAAACAAGGTGTGTGAGAGCACAGAGGAGAATAGTTAGCCACGGGAGAGGCCAGGAGACAGAATGGAGGGACATTGTTTGCTTTGCTGTCATTTTAAACAGCCTACTTAGGTTTTCTTCTCTCAGTTAAAGCTCCATAAATACTACATAAACACACAATAATGACAACAAAAGAGAGACTTCTGAATTAATGTAAACAATTTGATTATTTCATCTTTGCTTTATACCGTTCTTGGCTTCTTACTCCTCAAAACAAAAAATTGCCTCCATGTCCCATGTTTCAAGTGTCTGACCATTTTAAACAGTTTAATCAAGCACACCCTTGTTTTATTTACTTTTTATTGTTTATACTTTTAGGGAGAAGTACAGCATGAGCCAGTGCCACATGCCACAGCATTTACAGCCTAAGCTTGTTTGCACAACATGTAATTAACTTTAAAATACATAAAACTCAAGAGGGAAATATTAACAATACAGCACAAAACATAAATGTGATATAATCATTTAAGACGATTATTCACAAATACCTGAGTGATCACTTTTATATCTTGTTCAGCTATGTCTAGTTTGAAGTCTATGGGTAATTTGTTCCATATGAAGATCCCTTTAACAGTAAAAAGTCCAAATGAGGACATCTTAGAAAAAGTTGCCTCACTGTTTTCTGCTGTGTTACTGAGTCGGAAACCTTGTGAGGAAATGTCAGGTCACTGAGCTCCAGAGCCGCCTGAGTATTAAGGCATTTATTTGTAAGCCTAATACTTAATAGCATTAATAATGAATATCAGAATAGAATATGTAACATTTATATATATATATATATATATGGCACTGATAGGATTTTATCAACTTCCTGTCCTATCATCAAATTAGTCAGAAAAAAAAGAAGTAAAATTGAGGAAGAAAAACATGATGATGTGTAGCAGTTCTGCTTAGATTTGTTTGTTTAGGATCTGTTAGTCATGCAACAAATTCTGACCCAAAGTCACAAGAACAACAAAACCAAATTAACATTGTCCAAAAAAGCTTAATATCTGAAGTTAGTAATATATACAATTCTGATAAGAACTGTTAAAAATTCTAGTTAAACTGGATGCTGTAATTAGAAAACTTAAACTGTTTCCACAGACAGTTTTCTTAAAAGACTGTCACTCACACACAGTAAATACCAAGAGTCAGTCAGGTAAACAGGCTGTCAAAGAGACAGAAATCATTACTGTTGCATCTTACAGTCCGTGACGTTGATTTCTCAGGACACCAAAAGTTTCAAATAGCTACAGCTCCAGTTACACTGCCGTGCAGGTCAAAGTGTAACTTCCATTGCTCACTTGACATCAGTTCTCACAAAACTTACATAGTCACGACTTGCAGAACATCCTGCGGCAGATTTAAGTTACACAGAGGAGGAGTGTGTCTCAATTTTTTATGAAAATACTGTGCCATTTACTAATTTAATCAATAGAGAAGTGCCATGTTTATAGGCTTCTGAATTACTGCTTTTACATATTATTATATCCTGTGCTATAATCTATAAGTGCAGCATTTTATTATTATCACACTGACACTCATGGTCATGCATATACAGTTCACTGAAGCTGTTTTAAAAGCAAAAACCCTCAAACACACAAGCAGACACACTGCAGACACACTAATCCACTCCGGCTAAACTGTCAAACATCAAGGCACCGACACATGTGGTTACATCACAGTGTCAAAGCTCTCAGTATCCCACAGTTAAGTATGAAAGATGTTCATAAGATTACATTGCAAATGTAACACCTAAAACCAACCAAAGACTGATAATGACTCAATAAAAGTCCTGCCTCCTTGTTGTTTTATAGCCTCAGTAAATCAACAAAACAGCTGCCACAAGACAGGACGTGGATCCGCACAGCAGCTCCAACACGAAAGGGACTTACTGTAGTGAAGACATGAAGAGGAGTGTTCCTCGTACACGGCAAACACTCTCACCTTACTCAAATTACCAACTGTGTCCTAAAACAGATAAAATTATAGACTTTACCTGGGCTTTGTTGGATCCATTTTGTTTCACCCAGTCATCTTTGGTTTCTATTAGCTTTCTCCACCTCTTTCTCTCTGCCGGGATCGGTCCCTCCCTCTCTTTCTTTTACCTGCACCACTGCCCTTCTGCAACTGGCCCAACGGGATCAACTGGATTCTGCAGCCAACAAATCAGTGTTCAGAGCTGGTTAATGTGTGGCAGTTACAAGTGTTTAGAGAGACAGAGGTGGTGAGTGATTTCCTTGAGGACTATCTTTTGTTGTTTCATGTCAATCAGGTTTATTGATCACTGTGAGCAAACTAAAGAAAATCATCTTGAGAGGAGGGGAGGACCTGTGAGAATTTTTATAGCTCATTTGCAGCAAATCAGCAGTTGTTTCCTGTCAGTAAAGGGAAGGACTGACAAGAAATCAACCATGAAAAATGATTGATAGTGCAGTGAAATGGAAAAAATTGCCTGACTCACACGTAAGGATAAGGGATTCAAAGGAAAGAGCAAGAATGCTGGTGCAGGAAAGAAGATTGAAACGATAAAAAAGATCAGGTTAGGTCTAAAAAAGAGAAAGAGCTTTAAGTCACGCATAAAGGCAGAAAGATGTTGTTGCAAACATGATCAAAGGCTGCAACCTGGAATGTGTTGTATGCTTGTGGTGGTTAAATACATAGTTGGCCCTCATTATCTTCCGGACAGATTTCACATTTGCACTTAATCAACACACAAATTTAGATATGCACATGAAAATAGATGAGGCATTTATTTGGAGTTCAGATATTTACAAAATATTGCTCAACATTTTTCAACATTGATTGTTTGAGAAAGAAATGTTTGTATAATACAGTCATACAGGGTAATAGTGCTTCAGAATGACACGTCTTCGGTCTGTCTGAGTGTGTGATTCATATCTCAATATGCAGGCCGAGACTGGCATTATAAAAGCTGCTTGGCTGAGGCATACTGAGACAAGGCGTGTCCGTTTTCTCAAACAGTCATGAATAATGCTTGTATAAGGGGGCTTAAAAGAATGCTAAAAGGCCTGTGCACGCGTCTGGTCTACATTAAGGAGGAACTACAAAGTTCCCTCCATTTGCTATTGTTCCCATAAAGTTTCAACAGACCGCAGTTGACCTTTTTCAACAGTGTAACCAGGAACTACTGATAAAACATCACCAGTTAACTTTTTGGTGAAGTAGTCTTTACACTAAGAAAAGGGAGTTAGCATAGCAGCCTCACAGTTTGAAGGTCCTGGGTTTGATTCCTAGCTAAGGCAGGGTCTTCCTCCTGAAGTTTGCATCTCCTCCCTCACATCAGTAAATTTTCCTGTCAGTGCTTTGTATTACTGCATAACAGCACCAGGTGGAGTCACATGGGAGGATCCACTTTCACAACATTATGCTCAGTATAACTGCCTGTGACAAAGAATTCTGGAGTAGCTTAATGATACAAAATTAATAAAATGGCTGACCAAAAAAAAAAAAATTAATACTCAAACCTTACATATGAATGCTCTATTATAAAAGTTATCAGTTTCTTCCCCCATATTCCCAAAGATATTATGTACAGTACAGGAACCACAAAAACAGCGCATGTTGAAGAATTATTAGTTTAGCTTAGCACAATGACTAGAAATAAGGGGAAATGTCTAGCTTGACTACGTTCGAAGGTCTGCATACCTGCGTCTCCGCAGCTCACTGCTATCAGACAAGAAAGAAAAACTCGGCATGAAAACCACAAACTGAGCCTAAAACACCTAATTTTTCTTACAGATACAGATAAAAACAGTATCCAAAAATACTGATTACTGAGCTTTTAAGGTGCTGGTAGGTGAATTTTTGTTGGTGGACAGAGCCAAGCTAGCTGTTTAGTTTCGTTTTCAGTTTGTGCCACAAAGGGAATAGATGTAGTTCCCAGAATGTCCTAATACTCCTTAAAAACACGTATACTATGTGAAATGGTTCAATCATAGTTTTAGCTGGTATCTTGGCGGTAAAAAAATCACATTTTCAGTCTCTCCTTTTTTCAGAGTCATTTTCTCTGTTGCTCTCAGTAGTCTGATTGTATCATCTCAGTGAGTGATTTGCAGGACGAGAGGTAGAGTGCTCTGTGATGCTTGTTACAGTGAAAAAAAAACTGCTTTGGTGATAGCATCTTGTGTGTTCATATGCTGTAGAGCTGCTGTCTGTGAGAAAATCCCTGAAGAAAAAAGTACTTGGTTTCATAAGTTTTTTGTTCAACTTGGCATGGGTTGCAGGATTACTGAATGTACTTTGTCTCCAGCTCCTCTGCTGCTTGCCCCAAGTGCATCTTTCTCAGTTCGTCCAGCAACTCCTTCAACAAGGGCCTGTGCAGCTTTCCACCTGCCTGTGAACCTTTCTCAACCCACAGCCTCATCATCTGGTAGTGGGCCTCCCGGCACGATCGGTGGTCCATCTCTGCTTGTTCGATCTCTACATCCCTCACACCGAGGGAGCGCACCAGCTGCTTCACTTGCAGCACAGGAACCAGATCCAGCACCGAGTAGATCAGGTCAGGGACTGAGAAGAGGGGAGGTGGGTGTGAGGGGGAGAGATAAGAGTTAGTACAATAGTTTTCTGTATGTGGAGCTGTAATCCACTGGACTCTTGGTGAGGAATGTGTGCTATGCAGGATAAAACAGACTCACTCTTTGGGACGCAGTCAGGCAGACCGGACTGCTGCTCCAGTTCATTCCCTGGAATTGTGGGAGCAGCGTAGACATTGGTGTTGTTTGAAGGTTCCACAGGTTGGATCATTATTTCCTGTAAAACAAGAATAAATCCGACTTAATTTGCTATAGGTGTACATCCAGCAAAGGAAAGTAAAGCAATAAACAGTTAGTTATCAGTATACCGTCAAAGAGTTGGGGGACTCATCAGCTGATGGTGAGGATTCTTTCTGCAACTTTTTTTTGGTAGACCATTTTGTGGCCTTGTAGGTGATTGAAATCCCCAGCGCCAACAAAACGGCAGTCACCACGAAGCCTCCAACAAGTGTGTACACATGATAATTTGGTTCAGATGGAGCTTTATAATAATCCAAAGGGGCACATAGGGAACAAGACATGAAGATGGACACACATTAAAAAAACATAGTAGAGAATTTCTGACCAACACAGATCTGTAACAACTCTTTGATTTTAAAAAACAATATACAGGGTTTTCTACAGGCTTTACACGATGAAATTAAGGATTAAAGACCTCTTTAATACCACACAGAATTAAATCCAAATCTCTTCATGATCATAACAGCTCAATTGTCAATATACTATGTTCAACCAGTGGGAGAGATAAACCTAGAATTATTTAAAACATATATTTTATGCCGGATTTTCTGATGCTTCTCTATTTGTTTTTATTTCTTTGGCATCAAAATAAAACAAATGTAAATCAAAATGTAAGTAATTCATCACCACATCAGGTCAGGTGTCCTCAATGTGTTACTCTTACACAGCTTATAATAACAGCATTTTTTTCCCCCCAGAAACAAACCTAGTAACTCTGCTGAGATATTTTGAGTCATACTTCCAGTGTATATGGAAAAAAAGAGACAAGCTTGTTTGAGATCACTAAAAACAGTCGGTGGGGACAATGTGGCAACACCTTGACACTGATGGGGACACGACACTACGGTCAATACCCACATCTACACCTGTGACCAATCACAGGCAAGAGAAAGTATTCAAAATTTTACACATGAAATTTAAAACCTCTTAAATATTTCTAAAGTATTTTTTTAGTCTAAGACAAAATATGAGTTATGTCTATAGACATGTAGGCTTGAGTTCACAACCCATTTAAATCATACTGAAACCACAGAACAATACCAGATCTTGTATAGTTCCTGGTGACATTTAATTCTACATTATCTGGCATCATGTTTCAGAGCAGAGTCTGTGACTTATCAGACTACATGTGAAAAACTGTGTGCTAACTTTCCTGTAAGAGTAGGCCTGATAGTTATTTCTTTGTTTACAAGTACTCACCTTTGGTATTTAGAGGAGGATCTGGGCAGAGATGTTTGCACTCAGGGGTACAACTGTGGAGAACAGCGAGGACATTCACAACATTGAGGAGGAAGTAGCACAAAGAGGAAGTGACTAACACAAGAGCCCATGCGCTTTTTTAACACCAGCGAACAAGTTCAAACAACTGATGTTGACACTTAAAGTATTGTTTTACAGTCAAAACCACACAAGAACTCAGTACTAAGTGAAAGAGAAATCATTCTACCATCACTACCAATGGCTAATTTCATGTCATTATGTTAGTGTAGGATTATGAGATTAATTTGCAGCTGCCCTTCCCCTTCCCTTACTTCTTTAATCTGTGATAAACAACTGTGTCTGTCCTCCCTCAAAGACAATATTAACTGGGCATACTCCTTGTTCAAACATACGTTTTTAGGTACTAATCTGATAAGAGTAAATATTTTACCCTTTGTTTATTTTCACCGACAAATCCTTTTTCATATGCCCACACACCCAATTTGGTTTTGTCTTGCCAGTAAAAACATGGCAACTCATTTACGAAAATGTTCATGTTTGTGATTCAGAGGACTTCAACCTGTTTCAAATCCACAACAGCTCAACATAAGTATCTCAAAAATGTATGAATAGATGACCACAAGTTTAACTTGGTGACCACAAATGAAAAATTTTTGTCCAGATATTTACAGGTTCCTCCCTTGGGGAATCAGACATATACATGGTGAAACAGAAGCCCATGACGCAGAATGCTGAGCTTGTTTAGAAGATTTTAAAATGTCAGCAACCCAGTTTGAGTGTCCTGTAACTTCTCTCTTCTGTTCCCAACAAATGGAAAGATTGAACTAAGTCGGATGGGTGTTGCAAGTTTCAATTCAACAAACCAACTTCCCCTTTAACGACTTTAAATAAAAGTCATCGCTAGCAGCGGGATGAGAACTACTGCCAAAGGCTCATACACATTAGTACACTCACATCTTGCAGAGTTCACACTTGTTCTTGACTCTGTAGTAGTTCTCTTTACATTCACACACAGTGTTTTTCTCTGATGTACCTGTTCATAAAAAGAAAGATTTCAATTAGATTTAGTGGAGGAAATACTCAATGAGCCAAATGAAAAAAATGAAATGGAAAAAAAAAAACTTTACATGCACATAACGGACTACTTGTTGATTTATGACTCACATTTTTGTTTTTCCTTTTCATTGAGTTCACACGTTTTGCATGGGCGGCATTCGTATGTGTCTTGGTTGATAGAGTATTTGTAAAAACCCTCCTTACATTGACAAATAGTGTTCTGGTCAGCTCTGCAAGCTGATACCTGTATTTCTTTCCTTGCTTCTGCAGAAAAGTCGGACAGAAAAAATGACATGAGTATAACGAGCAATCACCTTACATGACCAAATGGGAATGTTTGAAAATCAGGACTGGGGTGGGTGTGGTCATTTAGTATGTACATTACAATACTTTCACAGTTTTTTATTGTTCAGATCAAAAAGGTTGTTTCTGCTGTGTCAAATACAGCGTCACATCATTCAGGATTCTTCAAAACATGCCTCAAAACAATCTTTTTTACAAGGAGATTTTGATCCACAGGTGATGTGGATTAAAATGGTTTCATAAGATTATCTACAAACATTTCTAGAAATAAAATAAATATACTGTACATCTATAATCATATCTATCTTTACACTGTGGTCTACTGAATTGTAACCAAAGCTTCTCAACCCTAATCAGGATTTAATGTTTTAATGAGACTTAACTTTAAAAAAAAAAGGACGTGATTCAATAACTGGATACATTTTTAGCAAATCGAACAGGTAAAACATAGTTCAGACGAAAAGATATTGTGCTTATACCTCTACAGACTTTGCAACTTCTGCAGTTGGGGGAGTAGTTCAGCCTGTCTGTGTATTGCCCAGTGGGACATGGTTTGCATTTACTTCTCTGACCCTCAGCCTGACACTCTTCTAAAAGTTTATAACCTGGAAAACAGGAACATCACATGTAAACACAATTAGGAGCTTGAGGAATAAATTAATTTAGTGTAAGAAGATGCCTGCTCATGAGATATTTCCAATAATGTGAATCACGTGTGGTGTTCAGAAGGATGAACAGTACCTTGGGAGCATTTGTTGCAACAAATTCCCTGTTCGGTCTCAAAGTCGCCAGGTGGACACTTTGACACTTCTGTAGGTTGTAACAGTGTCAGAGTGGGGGTGAACATGCACTGCAACACACAATGATTACTCAGGTTTAATTGCCCATCAGAGGTCAGTTTTTCATTAAGTTCCAAGGTACTGAGTGAGTCACTTGAAATCTTTCTCACCATTAGGAGCAGTATTGTGCAAACAGGGGCTTTTTTATTCCATCTTCCTCTGTGGAGACCTCCTTCCATTATTGTTTTGGTTTAACTCAATCCATCTGAGGCCACCTGTACAATCAAACGATTTGTGTAAAACCTCTGGCAGCCAATGTAAATGTAATATAACTCATATGGTTGGTGAGTCATAATGGGAAAACATGGGTTTATGATTCTAAACTAGACTTTTATTAAACTGAATCCATTCTTGGTGAGAGTGTTACTACATCTTAGTCATCAAGCTTTATCAAGTCTGAATTGGAAAATATCATGTAAAACCTTGGCCAGGTAATTCTACTGGGTTGTCCTCCCACAGAGCACTGTCAGAGCACCAAGTTTGTTCTTAATTTCCAGACTACTCTGATTGCACACAGAGTAGTCTGGAAATATGCAACACATACTGTAAAAACAATGTGACTTTTTTGCCAATTTTTCCCAGCTAGTAATTCAGCCTCGAGTCCTCCTGAGGCTGAAACATTAGAGCCTTATATCTGATAAAAACTAAGCCAAGTCTGACTTTGTTGAGCAGAGCCTGATGAGCTGAACACAACAGCAATGCCTTTACTCAGGGGAAAACCAACTATGGGCAACAAAGTTTTCTCATGGGACTTTATCCACCACTGTTTCCTGGAGTGTAATTGAATGACTTTAGTGGCTCTAGAGGGCATTTTACTGAGACATTTACATTGCCTAAGGATTACAAGGATTGCATTTACTGAGGCACTGGTTGGTAATCATTTTACTGAGTCTTTGGTGCAGAATTTACATGGTTGAACATTAAGTTAATCCAAACTCCTGACCCTACACCTGATAACTACCAAGGGTATCAAAGTTTTTGATTTAGCCTGTTGAGACTTTGAGACCGCCAACTGTGAGATTTCTGAAACAATAACAATCGCAAAACTGAAAGCCTTCCAGAAACAAAGACCCAGCAAGCACAGATTTTTTATCATTCAGGAGCCACAGTGGGGCCAATATTATGGGGAGGGTCCGAGATTCCTAGGAGCCAAATGCCCTCATAGGCCCCACTCTTGGATCTGCCCACCTGTCTCCTGCTATCTAATTATTATTCAGGCTAACGGGCTAAACTTTCCTTTAATATTATTTTCCGGAAAAACTTCCTATCAAAAAGGTAAAGCCCATGTACTGTGTTTTTGTTTTAATGGCAAACAACATATTCCCTTGAACTAAGATGTAAATAATTTGATTTTAACACTGAAGTCTTGGCTAAATTTTTCAATGGAGTGGACAAGCTGGATGAGTCTTCTCCTTGAGTTGTCATCCATCATTGATATCCGTTTACATGGGATTTCAGGAAATTCATGAGAAATCTATGAACGGTTTGCCTATTGGTTTCGTAGCCTCGTTGGCAAATACATTATTGTCAAAATGTCCAAAATCAAAAAACAAGTGTCAAGCTAAATATTTCTGCGCAACTTAACTGGCAGCTTCGCCAAACTTCACCTCCCTCGACCTCCCTGCGGCGGTGAAACCGAACTTTGACAGCTGAAGTCACTCTGAAACCCTCAAACCTTAACCTTTCAAATCAACTGTCTACAGACAATGTTAACATTTTTAAAAGATAAATCTACAATAGCGATTTTAATGTTTTGTTTCTATTATCACCGGTTTCGATTTGCCTACAAACCGCATAACGCCCACTGCTCAGCGTGATATGAATCTTCTCTTCCCACAAACTGACATACAAAGGTATTTAACCGTCACTTACCTGGTCAACCACTGTTACAGCAAGGGATGTCCCTTTACACCAGGTCCGTGAGTCCACATAAATGCAATATTTGCTTTTATTTGTGCTTTTATCCAATTTCATTTAACTGAGTTCAGAGAAAGGAGCGACTGTGACACTGCTGCCTGCCGAGCGCGAGCGGAGGCGGTCTCAAACGGGAAATAACTGCGTCACGAGAACATTTAAAGGAATTGCGGAGCAGAGAAGGGCAATGAAGCAACTGCGGCAAAAACACGCACAGACAGAAACGTTGCAGAATGCAGACAGTAGGGCGTCCTTAAACCTGATAAACTACTGTATCTGAACAGGTGCTTGCACAATGGTGCACAATAAACATCCACTGGGCTACAATATGTAGGCTACTCCTCACTCAAATCCATTACATTTAGGATACATTTGTATTTGATTTTTCTTAATGAGTGTTAAATAGCTTAAAATTAGTTTCAAGTGGTAAAACGAGGAGAGATGATATAGTAGCTTTGCATTAAGTTGCCATATGACCTTATTATCCTTTGATTTTCTGTGATTTTAAATTCGTGGAAGAATTACAGCAGATTGCAGGAATCTGCCACCAAAATATATCTCAAATCTTGTTTCCTGTCTGAATCAGTTAGTCTAGTAAAAACAAAAAAAAGACTGGTTGTCAAATCGTGTGACCTACATTTCAGGTCTCTGGTGATTTAAAGGTCCAGTGATCAGGATTTAGTGGCAAAAGTCATGTAAAACGCGAAAAGTCTTGTGGATGCCCTGGGTTTGTGCCATCTGGGCTCCAGTGGAAACATGATGGACTTTGCGGAAGAGGACCTGCTTTCTGTGGTTATAAATATCTCTCTCTAATGTCATAAACACCAGTTTTTATTTTCAGATGTTTACACACTTATGAAACATAGGCGGTCAATGCATGTCTTAATGCATTGCAAACCAAATAATTGATCAGTAAACATTTTTTATATACTAAATTAGACTAAACCTTTTTTAGGAGTGGAGCTTTAAATTTTTATGCTATTTCAAAATCAATAAGGATTATGTGTTCTAGGTTTGTTGTTGTTATCTGCTTTCAATTTTCGTACAGTCTAAGTGCAGACAATGGAGAACTTTATGCACTGTAACTACAGACACCATAATTAAAGAAAAGAATAGTCTGGAGTCGGATGTTACTTTGATCACTAGGCCAGCAGAGTGAAGCCACACGTGATTTCAATGTTACTCTACTTGAAAGATCTCAGTCAGCAGAGCAAGACAAGTGCTTCCTCAGAAAAACCACATCCTGCTCTCAGCTCTTGCTCCTTCTCTCTTCCTCCCTCTCCGTCTCTGTCACATGCACCCAAATTGTCATACCAGCATTGCCACATGTGGCAGACACTTAAAGTAGGTCTTCTCATACATACACATCCAGATACCCACACTGGTGAGTTTAATGCAGCTTGTGAGGCCAGCTGTAAAGACCAGCTCTGAGTCTGCATGCAGATTTTGTGGTTTAAGTTCAATAAGTTCAGCAAGCCTCTTTAAGTATCTGTTTACCTCAACACAACATGATTGACATGTTCCTGGCAGACATTCCTCTGAAGTTCTAATCTAACAAATTCTTACAGTCAAGCTGCCTAATACTGAAACCTCAAGATAAGCATGACCAGGTTTGCTCTAAGTCACTTCAGAATGATTTTGATGCGCTGTCATCTCTTTCAGTCATCTCTGTACTCCGTCTGAGTGGCACTTCTCTCCCAGAGCCACACCAGGCCTCAGAAGCAGCCCCTTATTCTGCTTCGTCAACCTTGGGCTTGGTTTCACGCTCGAGAGGAGGTCACGTGTCGTGGCCTGGTTTCTGTGAAGAGTGACAGGGGTGACCACAATGTCTCACTGTTTAATTCAGTTTAAAATAGGAATGTTGCTAAAGAGACTTTTAAAATTAACTTAAACAGACACTGGCAGTCAAGGAAGAGAAATCACAAAGTGTTTGGGAAAGATCTTCACATGTAAATTAGTTTGTAATAACCTCTGGGCAGCATTTTGCTGTAAATATCATATAGATCATATAAATTTCTTAGCCACATCAAACGGTTAAATACATGTGTGTAATAGTACTTGTAACATAATATAACATTTGCTTTCTTGATATCTAATCTTTTACATTTAAGATGAAATGACTAATATCACCCTTTAATAGAGAAGTTTGACTTTTGCATTGGCTGTTGTTAACAGAAATCTACTTACGTTTCTCACCTGTGTGTCATAAAGCTACAGAGCAACATCATCAGCATACAGTATACTCATTTCTTGATTTAATGTTTATCTCCTCACCAAGTTTCTGTAAGAGCAAGAGGATGGCTTGAAGTTGAATGAGGAGTACATCATATATTTACTGAAACGACCTTGTCAGCCAGTTGTGAGAAGGAGACTTTGTGGTAGTGGCAAGAGAGTGAGAGAAAACATGAGACTGCTTGGGGCCAAAACACTGATTTTGGACGAAACGAGAGATATTGCTCCTGTGGAAAATAAGTGGAGGCTGGACGGACTGCATGTGCTCGTGCAGAGCCAGGAGTCGCAGCAAAGAGATGGAGAAAGGATGAGTGAGCAGGGCAAAGAGGTTTCAAAGACTGAAGAAATGTTAGATTTTCACTATGAGTCATCAGTGACATTTTACGAATAGTCCCCTGACACTCATCTAGTCCCCTGCTCAGTCTCACACTCAGAGGGTCCCAGGTTACATCTAAAAGTCTTGCCTTCTCCTCCACGGTAAGTTAAGTCTTTGGCGAGACATTTTCAAACAATGCTGTCAGATAATAGTGTCCTGTCAGGTTAAATGTCAGCAGATTTTCATATTTATGTTCCTGTAACCTCGCTTAGAGTAGGCTGTAAAGCAACTAGAGTGTTCGGTTAAATTTCTTCGTCTGTACTGTTGTATGTGTTTTTAAAATCTGAAATGTGTTTGTATTCCATGTTGTGTAGCTTGACTGCCAAATGCTGTCTTTTATGACTCGGATTAATACTAGAAGACACTCAAGACCTGTGTAATTTTCAAAAGATGCATGTTGCTTCACTCGTTTTTAAATTTTTTTTTACTATGTGAACATATCCAAGCAAACCAATCATTGTTCTTCTCCACCCCCTCATGTGGCTCATCCTCTTCCTCCTTTCGCTCTTCCTTTTTCCTCTTGTGTTCTTCCCAGATGCAGCCACACTTTTATTTTGCTTTTACCTGCCTGTGCAGCCTGTTTTTTCTCTGTCCCGCGCTTCCCACACAGTGCAATGAGACACAATATCCCTGGCCAGCAAAAAACCCTCAGCAGTGCTGCAACAAGTGCTCACCAGGTACAACAACTTCTGTTCATCTTGATTGATTTAATAATTTTGATGTAAATGGGTTGTAACTGTTCATTACTATGTGTGTGTTCCAGGTACATATTTGATTGATCCGTCTCACTGTGAAGTTAAGTGTCACCCTTGCATTGGTGATCGGTACATTGAAACCTACAACTTGGCATACCACTGCAAAATTTGTGAAGAGTGCAACAGACGTGAGTAATATCACAGCTTTTTGTCCTACGAATGAGGTGCTAAGTACTCTAAGTATTCTTAGTTTAGACCTGAAACAACAACACACTGGTTTAAAAAAGAGACATTATTATGGCTCACATGATACTGTATTTCATCCTATCATGCCATGTAATCTCATATCCACTGCTCAAAGAGACTCAAAAAATTCGGTGTCTTCTATGTGTATGTGCCTTATGGAAACTGCACTGCTCCTTGGATCTTATTCGTCCTTACATCTTTGCTCATCAAGAAGATTTGAATCTTCCTTTATGTGGCTAATTCGCTTGGTTATAAATCATGCATCATAACTC
>JAQNCA010000030.1:9298193-9309530 GCA_029783725.1 Acanthurus tractus
GCAACCTATTGTCTTCAGCAAATCTGCATAGCTAATGACATATTTCTAATGGAGTAAGTCGTATGTTCCCAGGGTCCCTTGTTTGGTAAAAGGGGGGTTCCTAAACATTTTCATGACAAAGCCTGCAAATGTCAAAGGGAGACCCCCTCTTTGGCAAGATGATATTCAAACAGTGTGACTCTACTACAACAAAAATTCTAACAAAATAGCCTGCGGCCCTAAATCCATTCCTTATGTATTCTGCCTCAAACTTTTGAGTTTTTCTTGACCAGGAGTTCTTCAGATTTTGTGTCGCTGAGTTTTTATCAGCTGAACTGTTGTTCTGCTCACCAGGTCTTTTCTAGCTCGTAAGCAATTTAGCTATCCAAGATTCAGAAGCAGAGCAGCTTCTAGCAGTGATAGACCTTAACAGAGAGATGGGCTAGAAAGATGAGGATGACAAACTCAAGATCAATATGTAATCACTATAAATGATATTTTCTAATAATATGCATAATAATAATAATCTGTCAGATTTACTTTTGTTTATTACTTTATTGTTACATTTTCCATCATCTTCACTCCCATTTACTAAGCGCCCCCTGGTGGCCTGTGAGGGCCCTTACTTTTAAAACTATGGTGCTATCAAAATATTAAACTGGGAGACATATAAAACACCTGGGAACATATAAAAACTCAATATATTTCTTGTTTAGATGATGTCTTCATTAAGTTCAAGGGTTCAGTTGATTAAATTGAGATATTAGATCATAAACCTGTTACGAATCTAAACATAATTTCACCTTGCTTGAAACATGATTCAGCATTGGGACGATAAATGAAAATGATGATCACAAAGACAAAGCATCCGAATAAAACCACTGGACACAAGATGGCTGCCAGCTGACTGCTGATCTTGTCTGAAAAACAGAAAGAAGGGTTTATAGTATCGCTTGCAGCTCTTTGAGGCAAAGCAGGGCTTTTGGGTAGATGCTAACATGCTAACACAATGCTAAGTAATAAGTAGTATTTTGACAGGTTTGCCAGTGAAGTTTAGCCCGCCAGCTTACTAATATTTACTTATGTAAATAATAATGTAAAGTTTTTCATTTTGGTGGTATTGGTTAACTAAATATTGAATTATAGAAGTTAAGTTATCCTGGGTTATGGTTAACCTGAGCAAAACATGAATATTTGAACCCCATTTAATAGCAACCTAATTGCCAAAAGTTGATTTGAGCAGAAAAAGCTCAAATGTGAGCCTCCTGGTGTTGCTAGAGGAAAAGTCAACAGGATTTATGCTCTGGGCACGATACATATCTGAAGCATGATTCCAAGGCAATACATGTAACCCTTTTCTAAATATTTAACTAAGAGCCAAAAATGCCAATCAGCTGACAGCACTAGAGGAAACATAATGGGATTAAGACCTCCTGTACAAACTCTAATGGCAATTCAGTGACATGTTACAATTGACTTTGGGGAAACATAACTAGCTGCTTTTACTTGAGTATTTACATACAAAAAATATGAATTAGTAGTTAGTTGTATTATTATATATATATTAGTTGTATTTTAGTTGTATATGTTATTAGGTACAATAAGGTTCATGCATTTTACCTGACTATTTTCAGTCTCACAACCTGTAAAAATACTTTTTCCCCAGCTGATATTCAGGTTTTTCCAATCAGAAAAAAACACAAAACTTACCTGTTTTGACATGTGTGCTATTTCCTGCCACTAGAACTGTCTGAGGGCCACAGCTGTGAAAAATAATGATGGAGTGTGAAAACTCTCAAGTACCTCAAATTCAGACAAGCACAGTATATTTCATAGTAACTGTTATGTTTGTAACAAAAGCTTTGTTCTATGACAGCCGGTACCCCACTGTTGAATTTTTTATCCTTTAATTGTCTTCAAAAAGGATGTTTCTAACAAGTGGCCAAATAAGATAACAGAATTTGTCAAAGATGTTAAATGTAATGATGAACAAAGCTACTAATTTACTAACTCACTCACTCTTTACAGCCTCTCTGTGTTTACACTTATGCTCTTACAAGCTATTCCAAGTTGTTGACTAGTCAAGTCAGGTTGTGGTTGCATACTGTAGTGGCCTAATTGTGGTGACATTGAGGTTATGTGATCACAATAACTAAACTTTTGTGTCAAAAATATAATATTTGTATTCATTTTTAGGGTCAGTTTTTTTCAACAATCCAAAATCAATTGGAACAATCCTACAGGCTTTTTCAAGGGAACCAGGGTGATGCTAACATCCAGGCTGGCATACTAAACTACGTCATCCCTGCAGCACCCTGTTTACTCTGGGAGCATTATAAATCATCCAGACTCTGGGTGTCATAAATCTGGAGCTTTCGCCTGCACTCTGCGAGGTATTTATTATGGACTGTAATTTGGGAAGTTCATGACTCACATGGGCGATTGGCAGGGTTTGGCAGAAGTTCTGGTATGTCCTGAGGAAGCTGGAGCGAGTGTGTGTTTATCTTTGGTCGAGACAATAGTCTCTGCTTCTGGAGAACAAACACAGCTGGTTTCAGATTTCAAAGAACAAACACGACGAATACAATTTCACTGACACATCTCTGCACAGAAACAGCCGGGATGCAACAAATAGCACAGATATACATGGATGTACACTAAGCTACGAGTGGGAAGAACAAGTGAAAGTAATACAGCATGAGGCAGAGGAAATCTGTGAGATTTAATATGTTTTTTATTTTGCCGAGAGATCATCTCACGAATCATAAAACAATGTCTTGAATATTGTTGTTAGTCATCATGTTTTGAGGATTTTCAATTACTTGTACTTCTACAATTACACATGTTATATCAAAGAGTTATTTTTTACCGTCATCTAAATACACTGAAGCTTTTTTTTTTTTACATATGCTTCCATATTCTTATTGAAGTTTGATAATAAAAACACTGTTGTTGAGAGAAATCATGTTTGTGGCACCCTGGTGGTCTTAGGGTTAAGGCCTGGACTAAGATAACATCCTGCCAAAGACCTCTGCTGCATGTCATTTCCATCTTTGCTCTCTCGCCTCATTTCCTGTCATCTCTTTCAGTCATAACCAGCAGAAGCATAAAATGTCCCACCAAACACATTACTTTACGAAGTTCAGCTTTTCTATCATGTCATGATCCGGCCTTATAGAAGTTTGGAAGACTTTACTCAACCTGCATAGATCTCCCTTAAATATTCTGCAAGCATAATACTTTTTTTTTTTACTTCATATTTCATATATCTATATTTATATGTACAATGTTTACATTGTACATATAAATACAGATTTAAATGTTGTTACAATGTGTACATTACTTATCACTAATGTACAAGCTGTACACCAGAATTTTCATCAAATTGAGCACAAACACTTATATGATTTTTTGTTCTTGCTAGTACTTGTTTATATTTCTAACTTCTTGCAATACTATTGATAGTAAAGGTATTTTACAGATTGTATTTTTACTATTCTAAGTAAAAGATCTGAATATTTCTTACATTGCTAATTTCCTTACTGAAAGGGAAAACCCCATAGTGCACATTCAGCTCCAAACTTTTTTTCTGTCACATGTGTAAATGACTAATGTGCAGTCTGTCCTATCATTACCGATCTTTCTGTTACAGTCAGTCACAGCTTCTACAGTGTACTTTGTTTATCATGACGCCCCCTGCTGGTTCAGGCTTGTCTCATAGAATTAAGGTCTGCACTGCTGATGTGTTCCTCACCAGCTGCGGTTGTTTCCGGGATCTTGCTACAGTATTTGCAGTTTCTGCCGTCCGAGGCCATTGTGGTACAATTGTAACCAGCCTCACAGATGCATCTGACATTGGAATTGGCAGTGCAGTTCTGAACCACTCTTTGATGATATTCTGAGAGTGGAAAATAGAAATGATTTAATGGATTTTAATCATCAAAAAAGGTAATTTCCAGAAATGCAAAGAGAATTAGACTGATAGATTCTCAGTTTCTTATAAGAATCCAAAGGTCACTGCCATCATCATAGTCTTGACATTGGTTGGATGAAATGGTTAACTCGGTATAAATGACTCATAGTTTCTTTACCTGGTTTGCAGTCTCTGTAGCAGTCATGGCAGCTCTCCTCTCGGTTCGATTCAGATGTGTAGCTTCCAGGAGGGCAGGGTGCACACTCTGTACAAGACTTCTGAAACTCACCTGACAGAACAGAAAGACTCAAATGAGAACAACCGGATGACAAGGAGCGCAGGGCAGACTACTTCTGCAAAGTGCATAACAATGAAGGATGTGGTCGTACAACATAGGACTCAACGTAGACGCAGTGCGCGTCATTTTTCATCAAGACCAAGACAGGGACATGCAAAAAAACAAGTCCAAAAACGAGAAAAAATACAGTTTTTCCTCGGCACTTCATAGTAATTTCCAAATATGAACAACAGCTGATTCATTAGAAATAGTGAGTCAAAGCTATTTGAGGAAAAAAAAACCAACAAAAAAACAGATACACAAATAGGAAAATTAAAATCCAGATATTGTGGGTTTCTTACCTGCAGGGCATGATGGTATACACGTACTGGAGGCTATATTGTGAGACTGTGACAACACATTATAACAGTTAGACAGGAATCACCATATTGCAGCAGAGTCAGATTAACTTGTTTATACATGTACATACATCCATAACATTGAGCTTTATCTTATCCTTGAAAGCAAAATTAGATTTTTCTTTCTGTAAAATTATAAAAACTATAGAATAAACTGAAGAGGAAGGATATCATTACCAGCGGAGAGGTGCGCACCAACTGTGCAGATAACATCACAACAACCACAAAACATTGCACAAGTCTCATCCTAGGGAGAAACAGTACAAATATATTAAATTAAAGGGAAGATATCAAGTTTTTCGCTCAAAAAAACAGTTGAAGGGAGTCAACTTAAGATCTAATGCACCAACAAAGTTTCTTATATCATGAATTAGATGGGATGATGAAATGTATTGAGAATGTATCCATAAAATGATTTTTACCTTCAATATGATGCGTCTTTTGTTCTCCTTCTATTGTTTTGTTAACTTCCTTAAGGTGTGCCTCTCTCCCCTTCTCTCTCTCTCTGTCCTCTCACTCACTCTACCCATCCTCTGTGTCACTGTTTCCTTACCTGTCACATCTTCTTGTCTTCCTGTCTCCCCCGCCTACAGATTTATACCAGTCCGCTGCTGTCCTGTTTACACATTCAGCTCTCACACAAAGACCCATCTACACTCTGACTAACGCTTCGGCATCAAAGCCTCATTACTTTCCATAAATGCTGTAAGATCTGACGAAGGGTGAATCAAAGAACTGCTGCAGTTAACTTGTGTCAACAACATGATGGGAGAGAAGATCTTTGAGAGAGGGATGGTTAGAACCAGACTTGAAGTCATGTTTTTTGAATAAATTGGGGAGGCCTACTTTATTCGGATTTTCTTGATTTAATGGAACCTAAATGTCAGCTAAAGGATAAATTCACACAACTTTTTAAATAAAGAAAATATTTTTTATGGTTTCTAGCTATGTAGATAGTTAGTGGTAGTGGTACATAAATATGATCTGCCAAATATAGTTCAGTCATGCTGCAAAAAAAAAGCCCTGCGACAGATGTGTAATCGTATTGTAGCTGATGGTTTAACTATTTCATATACAGGACATATAAAGTTTAGTCTGGTGGTTTAAAACCCTGGGTCAGACTCCTTTTAAGAGTCACAAAATGAATACAGGGGCATGACATGACTAAAGGGAGAGAAAAGAAAAATGAAGTTTTGCTTCACCAATTTTTTTTTTATCAACTGGGGATTTTCTCAAAAACATTTTTCTGTGAGAATTAAAAAATACTTTGACCCCTTTGAACTCTGCTTTCAAAACATTATTTAAGTGAACCCTCTGACAGGTCCCTTACCAACATGAAACTGTTTCTGTTCAAGTTTGCACACTTGATTTTGAACTGTTCATAGCTTTTCGACAAAAATCTAAAGATGTTCTGAAACAGAAAAATTGGTTCCTGAATGAAACCAAAAAGCACCAAGTTTTTCTTTGGGAAACAAAGTAGGCAAGTCAAATTCTACAGGTCATTGTGCCTTGTGCAGTGTCCTCTGTTGATGACGTATCCTTAACTACAAAGGTTCCTCTCGAAACTAGAGAAAACACAGACAGGTTTAGTAGGAGGCATCAAGTTTCAAAAAACCCTGAACAGATCAGGTTCATGTGGCAGAGCTATTTGGATGGAAAAATATCCCAAGATGTTTGGAGGGGGAAATTACTCTTGGTGAACTCTGGGGTACTTTTTTTAATTGATTCATACAACAGATCTCACTTGGTAAACTCATTATATGAAGAAAATCTTAACTTTAGAGGTAATGATGTGTAGCTGTCAAATAAATGAAGTGGGGTGAAAAGTACAATATTTTCAGCTAAAATGTTGCAGAAAAAACTTACAAGTAACATGAAATCTTAGAACCACAAACTGTAATTAGTAAAGTATTTGAGTATATGTAATTAGTTACTCTCCACCCCCCCAGATAGTTTTAATTTAATACACCTACATACTAAGAAATCCTATTGTGAGGTTTCCATCACAAACCCAACACAATGGAGAGTTTCCTTTGTTGAGCTCACATTTGCTTTCCAAGGTGGACAGAAACAACTGAATGGAAATACACAGAAATGACAGTTAATCACACATAGTTTTGTTGCTTAGTTTTATCTTTTATTCTTTCAGTCTTTCTTAACACATCACAAACTGTAGCTCTGCAGTGAAGCTTTTGTTGCCCGATTAACTTTCTTGATGTTCAAAGCTGCACAGTCACACTTCTGAAATTCTCAATGAAAACACAGGATTGTTATCAGATTTTTGAGAGACTCAAATTGAGTCAAACTTTTGTCATGCAAGACTTTCTGCTCTGTAAAGACAAAAAGGAGTAAAAAAACACCCTTTTTTGTCAATAACTGTCATTGTTTCCACTGAGAAACTAAACAGAGCCATAAGAACATTACATTTTAATTTCACAAGTTTCTTATCAGATGTGTGACAGTTGACATTCTTCTTCTTCAGTCACTGAACACAAGTATATATTCAAAGCTATATTTCCCTTACACATGTATTATCAAGGCTGTCATACAGTCATTTCGCTAAAGCATTTGCATTTCAGTACTTCTTTTTTTTTTGTTTAAACTTGAGTTATTTTTAAATTGACTTTTTTAGGCAACCTCATACACTCATAAAGAAAGAGTGCCAATGGAAAAAAAAGAACTCCATTGTCATTTGATTTCAATTTTACAATTTTTGAGGTTACTTTCGTCAAAAGACAGATCAGTCTTAAGTTTCTCTTGCTTAGTTAGACATAGAGACAATATCAAATTGGAGTTGTAGCATATCCGTCTTCTTCATGTTGTACATTTGCCTCAGTAAAAGTCTTTTTAAAAACACTCACTTTACAGACATAACATCCAAAAACATACACACTGGCACATGCAGACGTAGAGACTCACTCAGTGCGTGAAAAGAAAACCTATACAAAGGTAACCAGTGTTTTTTATGTCTCACTTAATGTATCTCTTATATCCTCCTTCTGTATTTTAACAGTAGTGAAACACTGCAATAAGCATTCAGCTGATTCCAACAGCAACACATGCATGAGTTTATATAATCTGTCCTCCAGCTGTCTTTATAAACATGAAACGAAGTTATGAAGTGTGAGTCGCTGAACAAATGCAGCTCACCTGGTTCAACCACACAGAAATTACAGCCAACACTATGTTAAGTCAGTGTCTGATAATAGAGCAGTGATGGTGGGGGTGGCGCTCCCCTGACAGTACATTTTCCAGCGGTTTGCTGATATGTTTACTATAGCAGTGTGTCCGTGTTAAAGTTCAAGATTAAATGTGCACAAAAAGAAACAGAAATAAAGTAAAAATTAGGTGTTTGTGTTTATCTATTACTCTAATGTCTCACCTGTGACATGTAAAAGATGAGGAAATATAAACAGAAGAAATATAGTTCTCCAGTTTCAGCGCATCAATAATTTTTGTTACATTTTTTACAAGTAATAGTGATTTTGTATACATTTTTGCTTTGCTCTGCCTTTCTATGTGCAATTGTTTACAGGCTCAAAAAATACATTTAGTTATTTACATCAAGCACCTTGGTGAAATAGCTTTAGCAGCTATATTTATTCGTTCTATTTCTCCAGCAATTTCCTGTTGATTCATAACCTGACCATCTTATTTTGGCACTCAGTGAGTAATTTCCACTATGTCATGACCATCCTTTATTCTTCTTTTAGACTGTATTCAGCATAGTCTTGGTTATGTCACCCTATGGTTTCTAAAGAACTACTGTGAAGCTTAGAGGTGAGACTCTAACCATCATGGCAGTGCCTGACTTTGCCAAACTTGCAGCTAATCCAAAAATGGCCACAGAGGTTGACTGTGTGGGCAGCAGCACTTCTACGACAATCTGTTGGTACAATTACCCACATCGATAGCCAAATAATTTGTTTAGTGTTTGCATGAAAAACTGTCCAAAAGGCACCAGCAGCAGAAGCTGAGGTGATGCCCAGCAGACAGCTAGCTGCAAGCTGTCACTCAGAGTGGCCACACCCTAATGCATAATTTAAATCTTAATATGATCTAAGTAAGATAAAAATTCACCTCCTCAGACAGTTGACATGAAAGGGTAAATTAGCAATGATGACCAAAAACTTTTTAGTACCAGGCTGTAGCATCTTTATTGCTTCTTTTAAACTGGGCATTTTTTTGAGTAATTATAGAGAATGACACACTTTTAGAAACAGCCTTCAGTGGTCATTCAAGGAACTGCAATTAGCAGCGCTTCACTTGGGCCCAGGCCCCAAGGTTTCGGCTTTGTTGTTTTACTATTGTCACAGTGATTCTGTTTAACCTTGTAGCACTGCTCAAACAACACAAAACCAGACTTTAATCTAAGCATTTTGTAGCATTCATACAGCGCTTGTCTAGTCAGTAACACAGAGAGCAGATTGAAGAGCCAATAATGACTCCAGATCAGATTCAGCAGGGTGCAAGCTAAATTTTTAACTACACGTTATAGACTATTGCCACATTTGAAACTAAACGTGTTCCTCTCTCACACGTTTCTTCTGAAGCACCATTATTAGGAAATCAAACAGTTGAATCTGTGATGCTCAATGCATTTCAGATGAAGTTTTTGTTATGAAATGTTGAAAATGTTGTAAACTTTGTTGTTTTAACTTTCTTTCCTTTGTTTTATTTAATTTTGCTTATTCTCATCCAAATGCTTCTAGGAAATACATTTCAATGTCTTTTCTGGGGTGGCCTTCTTTGTGAATGATGGTCAAATGTTAGTGATGAACAGCCAAAGTACCGTCATAAATTACTGGAACTGCAGTGAATATATTCTGAAGAATTAGCAATATTGGCCAATATTGTATACCTAATGTAACATTTTATAAGCTCGGACTCGAAAGTATATCAGGGATGGATAACATAGTTACGCTTTTTAAACAGGGGATTTATTCAATGAATTCCAGTTTAAATCCAACTAATTCACAGTAGATAAAAAATTGAATCAAACCACAGAATGTTATCACAACAGACTAATCCTCTTTACTTTCACAGTAAAATCCCTCATTTATACTGGCAAAAGAGAGGAGGCATGAGACACAACTCTGCTGCTTCAACATACACACACCTAATGTTCTGGTTATTTTTGAAAATAATTACAATTGAAAATATATTATAATATGTTTAATGTTCTGCTGAATAAAGCACAGATGTCATCATTTATTTATGGCTTGAGGTTTGCTTTGCCTGTGCCTTAACCCGTTAGTATACTGACACAAAGCTCAAAATCTGCAGCTGTAAGGCAGTACAATGCTGAAATATGACATCTTATTAGACTTGAAAGACTTAAGCTTGTCATGATTAAACTATGAAATTTGCAAATCAAACTAGAAACACACTCATTTAACTTGAGGACAGCCTTTACAGCACGACTGATTGCTTTCTGTTAGAAGGTAAATTATCAGCTTGTACGTTTGTGTGAAGCAATAGGGGTTCTGGTGACCTTACAACAGGTATTTGCTAGATTAGCTTCAAATGCCTGTGTTACCAAGTGTTTTTTATTGAGTGTGGAGTGAAAAAGTCATGCTTCCCTGTAGCCTTCAGCAATGTACTGCCTCAACAAACTAAGAGGATAGTAGCCTGTTTCCTTACAATAACTTCAGTATTTGAAGATTTACATTCTTCATTACAGCTGTGAAAAACTGAATGACAGGGTCTGACAACAAGAGGACCCTTCCCCTTTGCAGGGCAGCGACATCTGAAGTAGTAGTAACAAAAATCAGCAGCAGAAAGAATGAACAGTGTGACTCAATAAATGAAGAGGCCCATACATCTATGTAAACATGGTGTTGCCATAGTTACAGGTGTGTAGTGCGTTGGTGCGGCACTGTACTTGGATGCAGTGAAGGTCACATGACCGGAGTCGCCCTCTTTGCCATAGTAAGGAAGTGTCAAGATCTCCCAGCGCTTGAGGAAGAAGGTGGAGATGCTGAAGACCTGTCGCTTTCCCTCTGGTCGCTTTCCTCAGTGGATGCCGGCGCTGCAGAGTTACTGTAGGAAACAGAAGCAAATAAGATGGAAATTGAAGAACCGCAATGATTTAACAGATTATTCTTCTCTTTTATGTAGAACCGAAAAAAGAAAAATATTTCCAACAATTTTCTAGAAAGAAAGTGATAAATTGCAGAGATTAAGAGGCACATAAAGTAAATTGTTAGTGTGGGAAATTAAAGGACTCGTAAAATATAACGTAATGTAGACTGGAAGCCAGTGTGAGTGTTTGTCACCTGTCTCCACTCTGTGTGATGAGTCTCCTGCATGTCTCCATCTGAACATCAAGGCCTCTCTTCATCGAGCACATCTCCATGTACTCGTGCAGGTGTCGGTTCATGTCACTCTTTGCTGTGGCCAGTTCCAGCTGGAGTTGGAAAAAAGTCAGACACATTTCAAACATGAGTGGTAATACAGGGCCAATTGCCTTTGATTAAGGAATTCATAAAAGCAATATGATGCATATTAAAGAAGAAAAAACAATAATAAGGCAAAAGAGTGTCACTTAACATTTAAATTATCTTGTGTGATCTTGCAACAGAGCTCTACACAAACCTTATGTGCATGCATAACACATTAGAAAATCTGTGTGATCTCAATGCACAAGCATAAACAAGAAACAAACAGGACAAAAAAAACCAAGCAGCTTTTATCAACAGGGACAATATTATTATTGTTATTAGTAGCAATTATTAATGTTCTAAAAT
>JAQNCA010000030.1:9339804-9350648 GCA_029783725.1 Acanthurus tractus
TAAATCTCCTCTAACAGACAGATGCCTCACCTCAGTGCACAAAATACTCTGAACTTTTTTATTGATCCAGTTTATTATGGAATTGTGCCAAAATAATAGTCTCTTCTATGCCTACATCCAACAGCTGAAATGATTAATCAAAGAAATCATGTAAAAATAATTAACAATTATTCTGATGATCAAATGTTTTGTGATTTTAATGCGAACATATTTTTTCATGCATCACAGATTTGATGGCCTTTTTGGCCATTTTATAATTAAATTAATTGGGGATTGAAGACATAATTAATAAATGAATAAATAAATTACTTACATTGTTACTCAAATAATATTACCTTATAAAATTCCAAGCAACTATTGAATTGCAAAAAAAAAACAAAAAAACAAAAGAGAGAATGTAAATTGAAAGCCTGACCAAACCCTCACAGCTTTTCTCACAGTATATAAGTGGAATATTGAATTAATTAAGTGTCTGTGCGCACCCTCTTCATCCTCCTCTTCATCACTGCTGAAGGTAATCACAGGTTTCTTGGACTTGCGTGATTTCTGAGGTGTTACAAAGCTGTCATCAGCACGACTGGAAACAGAGGGCTTTGCTTGACCTGTAGCAAAAACAGGAAAATGTTTTTTTAAAACATTATTTCAAAATAATAAATAAAAACTTTCTGCATCAAAATTTGCATTATATCACTGAAAGTTAAATTCCATGAGTGCTCACCTCTCTTTGTCCTGGGACGGCCTCTGGTGGACAGAGGTGTGCATGTGACCGTCTTCTCAGTGGATCCTCCTTGGGTCTGATTCTCCTCTTCCATTTCTGGACTTTCTACATTCTCGAGTCCTCGAGTGTGAACTGCAGTCAGACGCTTTTCAAACTCATCTACCTGGGCCTGAGGGCACAGGAAATTATCATCAGCAACACAAAGAGTATGTTAAAAAGAATTTTCTTAAAGGAGGTGAAAATAGGACCTTAAACTGGGGTTTAGCCCCACGGCGGAGCTTGGCGGTGATGGACAGCAGAGGCTGATAGACTCCAGGCTCAGTTAGCTTGTCACTGTAACACTCCCAGCATTCCTGCAGTCTTTTTAAACCACGCTCACACATGGACAGTAGAGACAGAGACATGGCCAAGTCACACCACTGACGCTCTGTCCTGAGGGGAAAAGTAGGACAAGAGTCACATGGATGAGGGACTAAACTTGATTAGAAACTATGTGAAATGCATAGAAATTTTAGATCCTCGGCATAAGAGCTCATTACTCATGAATATGGCTTTGGCCAAGCATTTGGACCAAATCTCATTTTCCAGGAACCTCTTGTATCTAAATCCACTTTGCCATTGTGTAATATAAAATGTCCTTCGATTGAGTATGGATGAAGTATGAGTCACAGGCAGACTGAAGCCTGGCCAGGACAATTGTTCCATCTACATTCCTCAACTATAGGGGAAGACAGTTTCCATGACAAAGGAGTGAATAAGATGTCAGAGTGTGTGTGATAGGTGAACTGAACTGTGAACTCACTTTAATTGTCGCTCTCGCTTCACACAATGAAAACACACACTAATTACCCACACACCCGCCCCTGCATCTTGCACAAAAGAAATACTGTAGGACAGACTCAGAAATAAGCAGGAGAAAAAGAATTAAAAACATGCAGGTCAAAGGTGTGAAGATGAGAAGAAGGGAGGTAGAGATGTACTCACTTAGCAGTTCTGAAGCGTTGACACAGTTTCTCTACCAGAGACTCAGTCTGCCTTTCTTTGGTGATGTAGGAGAACAGCTGCCTGAAAACACACACAAGACATATAAACAGCATCGAGGCAAAGCTCTCTAAAGAGACAAAAAAAAGGTTCATTTTCCTCATGGAAAGCTTCTTCAACCAGTCATTTTCTGTCCTGAGCTTGCTGAGTCCTGCTCAGTGTGGACACATGCAGCATATTTGAATACACATTCTTTTCAACAGTCTCATCTTTACACCACCTTTTTTGCTAATTTGTTTCTGTTTTGTTTGGCACAACACGGCAATAACAATTATTCATTGTGCCTGTTATTTGGCATTTAAATTCCATCCTCTGCTGCTGAGGGTCCGGGGCGAATAAAACTTATCTCCCCCATTTGCAAACATTTGACTGCCTCCCTCACCGCCTCAGTAGCAGAACAGTAATGAAGTCCAATTCTGCTTTCTGCTTACTCACAAGTTAAACACAATTACACATAATATTCCTGCCAGTCTGTGAAGAAGTGGACACTGAGAAGCCATGCAGCTTACTTCATGATGGTATTGAAGTCCTCGGAGGTCATGCCCCTCTCTGGGTCAGACAGGCGGCTTATGATGTCAGGGAGCAGGTTGTAAATTGCGTTGTCCTGATGGGTAACAGAACAGAGTAAAAAAAAAACCTTCCAAATTATTCAGGCTTCATTAAGGCTTGTGTGAGTGTGTGTATGTACCTTGGTGGCCAGCTCATTGAAGAAGTTCAAGGCGAGACTGACAATGTGAGGCTCAGGGTCAATTAGCAGCACGGCCACCTCACTGACTTGACCTTTGACCTTGAGAACATCCTTAAGCACCAACTGTGTAAGAACTGTCACAGCTGTCTGCCTCACTGACGGGACCTCGTCACTGAGCCTGGAGGAGGAGGAAGATGTGAAATTACACACTGATTAAAATTCTACCTGTTCAGTGAGGCTCCTCCGAGAACACACCATTTTCCAACCAAGTTTAAACAGTTTTTGTTTTTCACATAGACATTCCAAATATCTCCCATTTTTTCTTAATGATTTTAAGTAGGCATGACCTATTTGGGGAAAAAAAGAAAAAAAAAGGGGATGTTGATAATTTTTGTGAACTAATCAGAGTTTAACAACATTTGAATTAAATTTGTGTTGACTGTTCTGAGGTTGTTGAATGTGTTGCCAGCACCATCAAACAAGTGTGAACAAACCACACCAAAATCCTACAAAAGCTCACTCTTACATGACAGCAAAACATCTGACTCAGATTCAATGTAAAAAAAGAAAAAAACAAACAAAAAACTGCAATCATGGTGCAAAGCTGTCAAGTGCTTTAAGGGACCACCAAAATCATATTTCTGCCTGAGGAGAACACTATTATTAGCACCAAGTCTCATGATAATCTATTGATTAGTTGATGAGAAACCTTAAATTGCACGGTTTCATAAAAAGCAAGAGGATCAACAAAGACATTAGGATTCATCCTCAGGAAAAAATGACTCATCTATACACATTTTATGCAAATCCCTCCGGTAGATGGTGAAATATATGACAGGCTGAGGAAAAAAAAGGCTGTTAGATTTCTGCCTCTTGGCACCATGTTGCCTGTTGGTACAAGCAGCAACAACTGAATGGTTTGCCATTATTTTAAGCACTGACATTCATGGTGCCAAGAGGCTGAAAAATAATGGCAGTCCATTCAATAGTTACTTGTTGGACCAACAGACATTGCCATCTCTAGAGCCAGAGAGCAAGCATAACCAAAACTGCGAGTGGAGGCAAAAAAAAAAAGAAAAAAAATCTTGCCACCTGTGCATTTGTTTTTTTCCAGCCCCAGTCAATTAAGCTTTTTCTAAAGACTGTGCTATTAGGCAGAACATTACCGCAACCAAACAACTGTCACAGCCTGGAGCTGAAAACAATGGGATTGGACAGGCTGTGGCAGGGCAATCTGATAGCATTCTGAGACCAATTTAGACTTACCCTCACCCAAAATCACAGAACAAAAGAAACTCATTAACCATTTCTCATTTATGCCAGAGAGCAGGACTCCTGGCGGAGGATCAAACATTTGTACATGGCACTTCCACACGCCAATGCAGGAGCTTACAACAGCAATGAACAGGGTAATTAATTCTTAATGCGCTTATCAGGAGACTCCAGGGCAGCAGCCTTGAGAACAGTGGTGGTGTTGGTGTGTGGGAGACAATTAGAGAACACTATGAAATACTTATCAGGGAGAAAACACTAGAAGGGCAATGACGCCTTAAAAACAGAACAGAATGTTTTACATGTCTGAAACACCTCAATGTGAGCATTATCAACCATTATAATTAAAACCACACTTCATCAAACAGAGCAACTTCAGCTTCTGAGTTGGCCATAGGGGAACAGTGAAACTGCAGAGAAGCGGATGGAAACCATTTAGTCTTTTTTAAAATGAAAGTGTACCTACAAGCGTTAACCCTTGAAGAACCTTTGACTTGACCCAAAATGATTTCCCTCTGCTAAACCAACTGGTCTGTATAATTACAACACACGAGTCATTGGCTCCAGTCACAATCTGCAACACACCAGTAATTAAGTTGTACATTGTCTAAAAGTGCCCTTGTCTAAGGCGGTCCGAGGCTCCACCCTAGTTCACCAGTGGGGGTGGGTTTTCTGCCTGCTATGAAGCGCTGGCCGGTTTCTGTGGCAACCACAAAGGTCAGAATAGATGGCAGATATCAGAGTTTGCCTGCATAGATCATCTCAAAGTTTGTTTCTCCCTCTTCACAAAGTCGTGTAGGAAGGAGTAAACTTTTCCCATCATGTGGCTCAGTGGAGCACTGTGACAGCCGCAACACTTCAGTGGCTGAGAGGAACAACACACTGAGACATTGTGGTGGTGGGATTTGGATGAGGTGGCTCAAGTGTACAAGTAGAGAGGGAAACGTTATTTACAATACACCCACTCAGCTGAGCCATCAGGCATAGGTTGTTCCTCATAACAAAACAAATTTAACAGGTAGGCATGAGCTGCTACTATGACAGATTTATTTTATATTGCCGAGCTGATTTGATTGAACAGCTCATTATATTACCTGGCATAGAGGTTCTGCGTCCAGGGCTCCAAAATGTTTGGAAAACGGACAGTGAGGTCTCCCAGAGCTATTATGGCATTAGCCCTGACCACAGGAAAAGCAGAGCGCTCCAGCACGGTGAACATGAGTCGAATGTTTTCCTCACACACTGATGGGCTGATAAAAGAGAGAAATCACAGCATTAACAGTTAACTCAATTAAAGGGTCTATTTGTTTGTGTTTTAAGCTGTTTCCATTTAGAAAACTCACATGTGTAGGTCTAAAACTGATCTACAGGTCAATGTTTCAGTCATGCGTTTTTTGTTGTTTGTAAGTAGTAACAGTAACACAATCAACACAACACAATTTCCCAAAGCCAATATTGACACATTAAAAACACTGTATTTGTGAAAACTATACAACTACATTGCCTTACACATTGAGGTGTTTGTTATTTATCCTCCCTTGGCTAAAATAAATAAGAAACTGAGAAAAATAATTGAAACCTTGGTCAGAAAAAAAAGTATAAGGCAACGAGAAGACAACATGTTTACCTTATCATCATGTACTGAGAGAGAGCCAGGCATGCAGCAGTGGTGAGCTGTGGGTGGGAATAGCGTCCTGGGGAGCTGCAGACTCTCACCAGCAGGGGAAGGAATGCAGACAACAGGTTCTCCTCTAAACAGACAAAGAGAGGATGGCAGGGAAAAGATGTTTAGTAGAAGTATGATAACACTGTAAAATCTGGTGCAGAGAAGGTTTTAAATGTAGCACAATGTGTGACAGAGAGACAAAACACACAGAGTTTTTATTACCAGCCAGTAATTCAGTCTCGCAGATCTTTCGGATGAGTTCAGCCTCAGTATCTTCTGCAGAGGCACCTATTAACCCCAGCTCATCCTCCATAGTGCTCTCATTAGCCGCTTGCTGTTGGAAAAACACAACATCAGTCTGATTGATACCAGGCAAGTAAATTTTACCTAATGATTTACAGTTTAACTGCACCTTAAAGAGTCTTAGGGTTACACTTAATAAAAGTCATGATCTTTTAGTATAAAACACTGACAAAAGACATGAGAGGTGGCTTCAAAGGTAACATATAGTTTAAGTTTTTACAGCAGAAAAATGATATCAACACTTTCAAACTTTTCCAAAATTTCTCATGAGGCGTTTTGTGTGGACGATCACCAACAACGCCTCATCCTGGCGGTGTATACTACATGGCAGTGACTCATTCTACAACCTACAAATTATGTTGTGTGCCACTCTCAGCCTAACTCTCTGCTTATCGAAGACAAAAACGTGACAAAATAAGATAAACAACAAAAATAGAACACTTCTGATGCTTATTAAGGAGACATTTATCTTCCTATTTCCTGAGTTTCCTGATGGGCTGAACAATTATGAGCCATCACTCATCCGACTAATATAAATCTCATCTAATCATCCTGCTGGGACTGATAACTTTCACCACCCAGGCGGTTGTTCTGACTTTATTAGAACATTAAAGTGTCAGCAGAAATAACAGGGAAATGACATTTAAGCCTGTCAAGTAGAGACACCCGATCAGATGAGTGTAACTACAGTATGTAACTGATAATTATTTTATGATTTATTATTTTCTTGATGTAACTTTTTTTTTTAATCAACTGTCATGTAATTTTATCCAAGCAAAAGTCTTAAACAGATGATTCAGTTAATGACTAATAACTCACACACACAATCCTGATATTCTTTGTTAGATTGTTCGCAAAGTGTGTTCACCATTTGGTATGACATTGTGTTTATTACAAGCGGTATGATAACATCGCTTTAAATGAATGTTCCCTCCACTTTTGCTCAAGAATTACATAATTTCAAGGGCACTGATGTTTTATACACCCATAAAGGTGTTACAAGTTCATGCTGCCTCATTACCTTAGTTTTGCTGGCTGGGCCCTTTTCCTTCTCCTCCCTCTCCTCCGTCTCTCCTCTCCTCCTCCGCAGCTCAGTGCTCACACTGCGCTCAAGGTGAGACACCTGCCAGAAAGCCACGCAGCCACACAGAGCCAACAGCTGGGCCAGACACACACAGTTCACTGCAGGAGAGAAAAACACGTAAACATGTGATTAAGCGTATGCTGAGAAAGCAGTGGGACAAGTTACATTGTGTCTAGTAAGATGGAAACAGAATAGGACTCACCTTGTTCCCCTTGCTCACTGGACTCTTGAGACCCATCCTGCATTTGGCCAGCATCCTTGTTGATTTCACCACCTTCTGCAATCTGATCTTGCAAGAGGCGAGCACTGCGCTGGAGCAACCGGGAGCACAGCTGGTCAGGAGACTCCGCCAGGAAGTAGATGAGACGGACAGCCTGTTCCATGAAGCTCTGCCAGTACGAGTCTTCCATCACCACACCTGAAGCAGGTACCAACAAATGCAATCAGAGAAAGAAACAGAGAGCAGTGACAGGTAAGATGATCAAACAGAGTCCTCCGTATTGGAGGGCATGTTGGACTGAATTTACCTTCAGCGATTGCCTGTGTGAGGCAAGTGAAGAGCTGATGTTCCTGGGGAAGTCTGAATGGAGCACCTTTTGATTGCTGGTGGAAACAATGCGGTACATGATGTTAACTCTCTGTTGAAGCCCTCTGTGTATTTGGCTTAATATCTACCACATGCCAAGTCTATACTCTCTACCCTCATTCTTCAGAATGTGCAATAGTAACAATGCAAACAGCAGCCAAATCCAAACCTAATGGTGGATAAGAGGCATTTAAATGATTTCCAGGGCTGATGTTTTAAATAAATGTAAACCTACTCAGTTAAATCTCTACTTATGGAACAGTAGATTTTGATCCATTGACTCAATCAATAAGCCTACATTAATGTGGCCTTCTGGTCATAAACAAATAAACAGTGTTTTGTGTCCTCTTACCCTGACGTGGTCAGTGATGCTGCAGATGGTGATAACTGCGTCTCTGGCCAGAAGAAAGTCTTCAGTTACCTTTTCTCCCAGAGCCACAGAACAAAGAGTATCCAGATTACTGAGGACCACCTCCCTCTCTGCACTGTTAGATTCACAAACATACAAAACAAAAATGTTACAGAGAGTATTTATTTTGTATTCTCTAATGATCATGTGATTATGCAAAGTGAGGTATACCATCTTTGCCCTACAACACCCCAAATGCTGTTTACTGGCCTCGCCTGCGCTAGGCTGCTGACCAGATAATGCGTGTAGGAGGACGGGTTAGGAGAAGAACACAAGATTTAATAGGTTATGAATGTTGCTGGCTGGATGAGGAGAGGCAGCAGTGTGGGTGGACTGCAGATAGTCTCTCTTAACTCTCTCGCTTGCCAGCTCACTCACTCTTCCCTACAGCAGTGGCAGCCTTTGAGGTAGAATGAGGGGGAACACTAAAAAAAAAAATATTTTCATACATATATCTTCAGTGAAATGCATAGCAAGGAGCCTAGTTATGTGGTCGTGACTTCAATTACAATGAAGAGGAACCAAGGCAGCTTGTATTCTGACTAATGAGGATTTTGTGAATGTCAAGCAGCTGAGGCAGAACCAAAATATGAAAGGAAGTGCCTTTATTTAGATACGAATATCGCCAGCGTTAAGTCAGACTAACTAACGCAAAACTAAAACAGTTAAGTTTTGATTTCTTTTCTGTCAATAGACAAAACATTGCCCTCTTTTTTCCCTATCTAAAATATGTTGTTTTCCGCATGCAGAGAGGCTTTACTTCTTACAGTCTTACACCTAGCTGAAGACAAAGTTTGTGTCTGGATCTAAAAGATGATCTTCAAGCACAGGGTGTAAAATAGGGTTGCAATCATTTTTTCAATAAATAAACTAATCATGTCACTGTTACTTCTTTCATTGAAGATTGATAGTGTGCAATTAAAATAGCTAAAAGATTGTTTTCCTTTTTAAATTTGCAAAAAAGAAACAAAACAAAAAAATTATACATGATAAATCAGAATGAGGTATTCTGTATATATTTCAGAGAATCCACACTACTAAGATTTCCATTTAATTCATTATTACTGCAACTTTCACCTGACTGAAAACTTAGAAGATCAAAGTAGTAATAAATTCAGTTTTTACTAAGTTGGGCCATGAAATGTACGCCGGTTTAACAAAGAAATATTGTTGCTTTAAAAAGCAGCCACACCTGTGTTCACTACTCCTCTCAGTACAAATTATGATCGGAATATAATCAGATTTTAGAAACACACAGCCACATGTAAATTAAATTTACTATTGTTGAAAGGGCAAGTCAGTGTTGCAGAAACATCATGACTCAGTCTGAAATTTACCGTACACCTCAGCAGAGCTCCACTTAAATCTGTTATTGAGTCCACAAATCTCTCCCACATCCACAGTCAACAAATTATAAGCATGCACAACATAAGCAGACACTATTTTAACAAACACAGAGTGATCTGTCATTTTACAACATCAGAAAATAAACATAAGACGTAGAGCACTGCCTCTCTTTATCTTACAAAAGGCCATATACGAGTTGATTCACTTATTCACCATCGAACCTTTCATACTGCACTATGTGGTGTGCGCTAAATGAGATCAGATCAAAACATGGAAAGAATAGAAAAGGAAGTCAACACAAGCTTTGTTTGGGAAGATCTAAATGTGGATCAAATTACCAGGTGTAAGATCAAATTTACATTCTTCTGGCATAAAAACATAAAAAAAAACATGCATGCACTGTGACCACTCATGCAACAATCTAACAGCTCATGTTACTCTGCATGGTTAGAGTACAGTCAGAGTAGGTGGGGTTGAGTCATTTCTTCCTCCTCTCCAGGAGCAGAACAGCAAATTTTAATTAAAATCAGCCAGTTCAGGAAAAAAAAAAAAGTTAGAACCTCTTATTTATTAAACTTGCATGACCGCATGAATTCCTCATGGCATACAAAGACTATTAATTGGGAGCATACACTACACACAAGTGGTCTTGTGATCTTACCGTGCAGCCATGCCCAGCAGTAACACTGCAGCTCGCCTGTGTAAGCCAGATGTTTCACGTTTGCCTGTAAACCTCTCCCACAACACCTGTACAACAGTGGACTGGAGATTGCTGCTGCTGCCAAAGAACTCCTGCACCTGAGGAAACCATCAGAAACGATGAATGAATGGGTACAACTCCCCATTAGATTATTATAAAGGCACTTAAATCCAGTACATTAAGTGGATATCAAATAAAGAAATCATACATTTTATGGCTGGTATAGACATGCCCCTCTTTATTTTACATAGTTGGGTTCATATTATTGACTATCAAACACAGAAATGATTCATGCTAAAGTAACAACAGTTACTCACTATTTCCTCAAGACATTGGATTGTTCCCAGCGATGCATCCACCATCAGCTCAGACAGACTGTCCACAAGAGTCTGGGCTTTCGTCCTAATCAGCAATGAGACAGTTACTCCAAGAACATAAAAACAAATCTGTCAAAAGTGTTTTAGGTTTGCATCACCACATGGCATGCCAGCAGTTTTGAGTATTTACACGTTATGCAATGTACAAGTAAGGTTATAGGGGTTTAACACTTCCACAGTACACTGTGGTATGAAAACTGATGTTCATTACACCATTTACATTTGTAACAGATAAAAATGCGTAAAAGCGAAAAGCAAAGAGCATTTTTATCTTCCAAGACTCTTACTGAACAGATACAGCTCATACTGTTACCGACTCTACATTCGACATGATTAAGTAACTTTAATGGCCCGGGTCAAGCTACCTGTTACTAATGTTAACCAGTAAGGCAGGCAGCCTCACATTACTGTGATCCTCAATAGTTTTCAGAAACTAAATACATCAGTCAGAGTTACAATAAAATACATGTAGAAGGAGCTGAAAAGCATCAAAGTGGCAATAGATTAAGTGTCTGTGTTCCTGTTTCATAAGTTAAGACCCTAAATGTATGTATGACAGTATTTACAGACCTGGTCGTGTCCCCCTGAGGGTTCAGATAAAGGCGCCTGTAGGCCTGAACCACAGCATCTTTAATGGCAGCATCAGTTGACCA
>JAQNCA010000030.1:9350748-9367341 GCA_029783725.1 Acanthurus tractus
GTTTCTGTGTCTCTCAGGTACTGCACCAACATCTCTTGCTTCTTCAGCTCTCCATCCTCCCCCTCCTTCTCCCCCTCTTTCTGTGGGGTTGGTGGCAAGTTCTGGCTGAGCTCTGAGGTATCTTCATCAGAGCCTGCAGAGAAATAAAAAAAATAATCAGGGACCATATAATGTGAAGTTTGTCGTGATTAAAGACCAATCAGACAGGAATTCAACAAATGAACCTTTTTTCCATTGCTGCTCAATTACTCAACACTTCCTGCAGCTGCTGGATTGTAATTAGGTTAAATCTATTCCCTTCGCTGTAAGGCTTTTAGTGTGCGAAAGGAAGCCTGAGAAGTGTTGAAGTTTATAAAAGTACGCTTGTCACAAATTGCACACTCTGTGTCGGCTACATTTGTTCTTCAGCTGCATGTTGTCCACATAACGCAGCTGAATCAGCTTTCAACTTCACTACATTTCAGAAAACCATCTTAGGTTTAGACTATCAGAGAAAACACTGCTCAGAAAAAAATCAATCATCAAAATCAAAAGTCTTGTGGTTAATACGAGTTGAAAATTTCTGTTAAACTACTCATACTCATGCAACATCCTTTGTAACTGCAATTAACAGTACTCCCAACTTGAAATGTTGGATTCCAAAACAGTCACAATAGCAAGACCGAAATCCTAAAAAGGTGTTTTACAACTACTAATTGTATTGATTTAAAGATACGAAACTAAATGCTTAATATTTTACAGTCAACATGTATATCTTGAACAGCTGTGAACTGCAGCATTGTGTTGAAAGAGGTTGCCTCATACTGTCATCTTATGAATTATGTTATGAATGAGGCAGCTGGTTTGAGAACTGTAGTATTCTTTGCTCTAGAATATCCTCCGCTTTTAAATCAAGCATTATAGACTGTTTCATTACAATTAATTGAGACTGATGGAATTTTATTTTACATTTACTTTCATTCAAAGGAAATACAAAGGACTGACTCTAAAATGTTTTCAATTTTGCTTCCATTAAGACTCACAGTAGAGAGCACTTTTGAAGTGTGGCTTTAGATAGACATAAGTTGAATGAACTGAGTGTGGGCTTTACCTTTAAAAATCAAAGCCAGTGTGTAAATTAAAGTCTCAGGGGTGAGAGTGGACAGAGAAGCAAACATCTCAGATTCAGGGAAGCAAGTGTGGGCTCTTACACAAAGACGCACAGCATTCCTGCGGAGAAGGAAAACAAAAAAGAGGAGAAAAATTTTTTGGTTAATTGACAGTGAGGGAGAAGAAGATCCTTCAGTAGACTCTTACCCGGGCCAACACTGATTATTAGCATCACCTGTACTTGTTGACTCTGAGGTACTGAGCAATCTTTACTGCAGTTGCCCTGTCGTCCTCTTCTTCCTTGTCATCCTCAGCATCCCTGTTGTCATCCTCCTCCTGCTGCTCCGTCTCTTCTTCAGTTGTGGGCTCCAGCTCTGTCCTGACAGTGACGAGCAGCTCAGGCTCCATGGCGGCCCACAGTTCGGATGCTTTAATCACTGCCACTGCCAGAAGGAGAGAGGGAAAGGAGAGTCAAGTATGGATGAATAAGGTTGGAGCTCCAAAGACAGAATCAGAGGAACAACTATGGGGAAAAACATAATACGATAGAATCAATCAGTGGCAGGAGAAATGGTAAAACCTCACATGACTCAAATTTGGAGACTGTAATGTTATGCTCCAGAGTGCCACCAATTGATTATATTTTGTAATCAGCTTTTATTGTGCTGCAATATATTTTTTATGAAACCCCTTTTTTTAAACTAAAGCTAATAAAGAACAAAAATAGGGGGGTTTCTAAAAGTGGTGGGAAAAAATATATTCATAAATTTTCTTTCCACTTAAATTATTTTAAGTGGGAAATTTTTTTTTTGAAAAAAAAATCAAACCAAATGCTAAAATGCCATAATCATGCCCGTATCTGATACTGCACAACCTTTGGGCCTGGTTTGTTTTGATTAAATGCAATTTCAAAGTCCAAAAGTGAACTAACGGTGCTTTATAAGATTCAAAATTTTATTAAGTACATCATGGATGAAAGTTATTCCTGAAAACTTTGAGACTTTTTCAGAGGACAGGCCTGGTCCAATAGGTTCAAATGACTTTGTGAACTTGGCCCTCAGATTACCAAAGAACCAATTCATCGCTAACTGAATAGCCAAGAGAGCTGGGTGAACTCCTCACCTCTACCATACACACACAGTCAACCACAAACAACCACACAAACCATACACACTGTCAGCTTCATCCCTGTGATTACTCCACTTTAACTTTAAAGGAGTACTTTGGGTTGAGCCAAATCACTGTCGGCAGGCCCTTACAGCAGAGCAAGAATTCTCCCCTGCACTGCCAAGATTACCTGTCAGTCAAGGCAAGGAGGACCTAGCTCTCATTCAGTAAGCTCGTATTCGCCTTGGTCTCATCACTGGGCAAAATGTGACTGAGCATGATGAAAAGAAAAATATTTGAATTTTTTGAGAGATGATGAGTTCATCCTCACCTGGCATTTTCCCTTCCAGTTTCTCTTTCATCTCTTTGAGTTTAAGGGTCTCTTTCTCCAGGGGTTTCTTCAGATCTGCACTGCTTAGCTGACAGAAAAAAGGACATATTTCAGTGTTATTACAAACTCTTGATTAAAAGAAAATTTGCTTTTCCTGGTCCAAAACAGTGTGTTTGTATTTACCTTGCAGCTATAGGGGTTGTGTGCGATAAAGGCTGCCAGCAGCTGGATGGCACTCTTTACAGCATTTATTGATTTGTCCATCAGTCGTCCCACAGCAAGCTCCATCACCTCACTGTATCTACACAGGGGCAGTGCCTAAACACACAAACAGCTTTTAATCAACAAAGAAGACAATAACAAGCACATACAGTAGATGTAAAGCCCGTAAAAACATACTTTGCTGTTGACGATACGTGTGAAGACCTGCAGCACACGTGCCCTGACATGGGAATGTGTGTCATGCAGATGTTCCTGCAGTGTGTCAAAGAAGCGGTCACGGTCAGCTTTACCAGATTCATCAAGGCCGTCACCACACAGCACCCGCACAAGGATCTCTCCCAGCACCTCACACACTGCAACACGCATTGTGTGGCTCTGGAAGAAAATAGGAAAAAGGAATTATGTCTGCATGTAAATAAAAATAAAGACTGTACTGTTTTTATTCAATACATAAGTCTTGCAACAATCATGGAATTTTTAAAGAGGATTTGTGACGTATAATTTTATGGCAAATGTTGCAAAAAGAACACAACTTGCACATTTGCATTGAAATTGAACATACCAGTACAAACGTATTGCGTCCTGATAAGTTTTTGAAATCTGCCCTCAGATTACCAAAGAGGCAACTCATGGCTAACTGAATTGCAAAGAGAGCTGGGTGAACTCCTCGCCTCATCCACACATCCACACACACAGACACTCATCCACTCACACAAACAACACACTGTCAGCTTCACCCCAGCCTTTACTCCACTATATCTGTAGAGGAATAATTTGGGTTGAGCCAGGTCACTGTTGGCAGGCCCTTACAGCAGAGCAAGAATTCTCCCCTGCTCTGCCAAGATTACCTGCCAGGCAAGACAAGGACGACCCAGCTCTCATTCAGTAAGCTCGTATTCGCCTTGGTATCATCACTGGGCAAAACGTGACTTAAAAAGAAAAAAAAAAAAAGAAATGAAACAGAACAAACAAATTAAGATCAAGCTGTGTGTTTGAAACAGACAGTTTTATAAAGAGTCAGAATTTGTGCTTTTTCTCTGTGTTCTTTATAAGTAAGTCACATTTTGACAGCAGTTATCATTCCCTATATGTGGAGTGATGTGTTGTGGCGTCATCATACAAAAACTTGCAGGAAAAAGTGACAACTTGCACCTGTGTGATCTTTTGAGAATGAACGAATTAGAAAACAGAGCAGAAATTCACACTTAAGCACAACATATTAAGTTTTGTTTTTAAAGTTTCCTATTGAGAGTCACTTCATTTTAAATGCAAACACACACTTCAAGATTTTCTTAACTTTTATTCATGCTGTTTAATTGATGTGTTTAGGGCTTGTAGTCTGTTCCCCTGTGAAGCAGAATACATTGAAGCTCTCTTATCACAGAAAAGTTCTCCAATAAAAATAAAAATGAAAAAAAAAGAACTCTGCTTTTACGCTTCTTTTTTTTGTCATCTTTTTTTATGTGGGGACATGACTGCACAAGCCAATCACAACCCAGGATAACGACAGGGCCTTTACAGCAGTAAATGAAATTTATGGCTCCAGCAGACAAATCCTCCCTGGACTGGCAAAACTACATAAACCTCTACACAGAAAGTCTTGAAGGGCACAAAGAGCAGTGATTTGTGGGGAATGGAAATCTCCCAACTCAATCAAGCAGTGTGTTTGCTCTCATAGGGATTTATTTCTTTTCCTGTTGCTTACACACAAAGGCGACCATGGTGAGTCGCTTAAAATTCAGGTTTACTCCTTTACATAAACCTTTAAGCTATATCAATGTAACAGTATCTAAGGACCCTAATTTTCCCCATTCAGGGGCTGTGGATCAATAATGAATTAGTAATTCCGCATTAGCCGTATGAACAGGTTCAGGTTTGACATACCTCTCCTTCCAGGTGGGTGATGAGCACACTTATGTTGGGGATCATTAACTCAGGAACCAGGGCACCCAGTTCCGAAAGAAAGGAAGCAAAAGCTTTGACCCCTGAACCCTCTCTAGCAAGCTCCTCACTTGACTTTTGACCAATTTCCCTGCATGAATGGAAAAATATAGCAAGGCATGAACATTTATTCAATTAGATTTTAACTGACAACATTAACAAGAGAAATAATTGCTTGAGAGTGAAGATGACACACATATCTAGCATGCTGACCTTATTATTTCTCCTATGATAGTCCTGACTCCATACTCTGTGCTCCATACAGACACCGCCTGGGCAAACACAGATGACAACTGCTCGAAGTGCTGCAGTAGCTGGATCACCTTTACACTCGCACCTGTAGGAGTTTTGAGAGTGTATAAATCACAAGCCAAATATGACAGCATCCAAACATTAACAGTGTTTAGTAAATAACTGGAGGTTTTATAATGCTGCTCCTTGCTCTTTATATACACATTTGTCTTGAAATGGACCAGATTTAAAGGACGCCTCAGTTATGAATCTTGCTCACAGGTTAATCTTGTGACAAACACTAACCCAGGAGGTGGTTGTACTTCTTGATTAGTACCCCCAGTAGGTGAATAATACAATCTCTGGTGGGTTTGCTCTTGACATGGCCGATGGTTGGATTCTCAAGTAGTTTGTAGCAGCAGCAGGTCACACAGCTAAGACAAGAAAGGGACAGATCAAAGACTTTAAAAAATCTGTTCATGTTGTGGCTTGGTAAAACCTGCTTTGGAAAAAAGTTCTATATCCAATTACAAAAAAAAAAACTTAGCAGAAATATACAAACACCATGTTTGTGATAGTTCATGAGGGTAACAACAGTTATGCATGTTTGCATGACATTTGCAAAAATGTGAAGCACTGCCATGAAAATCAAAAACTAATCTGTTATGTATGATTTATATTTTCATTGCATGTAATTTCAGCCAAAAATGAAAAATTAGAGGGTGAGATAGTATTCACAATGGAATCACTCAGATAAGTTAAAATTAAGGCTACAGTGTTATCAATGCTGGGCAGAGATCCATAGAAGCAACTGTGAAATTACACCAGCTAGCTGAATTAAGATAGCTTAGTCTGATACTATGCTCAGAGCTTCTCAGTCAGCAAAGTACCTGATGAACTCTTCCTCCACCAGGGAGAGGCTCCAGAGGGAACGGATATCTAGCTGAAGAAGCTGGACAAGGGCCTGCAGCACCTTCTCTCTCTCAGAATCCCACTGCAGCAGTCCTTCTCCACCAACCTTTCCTTTTTTACCACCCTGTGCAAGACAAATAACAGACCATAAATTCTAACAGCTGTGCTTTGTTGATTCAGGGAAAAAAAACTGTATACAATGAACACACATTCCGTGCCCTCAGATTACCAAAGAGTAGCTCATATCCACCAAACCAATGATAGAGGCTACAGCTAGCTGATCCTTACACATTCACACAACAAACAAAACAAACCAACATCCATACATTGTTTGACATCTCCTTTCTGACCCATCCAATTGCTCATGGATTGGCAGAAGTTGTGGAAGTGACAAGTTCACTGTGGATGGGCCCTTACAGCAGTGAAATAAAACTTCACCACACTGCCAAGATCACCCAACTATCAGCCGGCTGGAGACAACAAGCTCTTGGTTCGACTTGTTCATAAAACTTGCCATGATCTCATCAATGGGCATTTAAAATTGTTTAACACAGAACATTTCATTTACATAGAGACCAAAGAAACCTTTTACAACCATACCTTCCCAGGTGCTGTGATAATACTCTGTCTGTAGGAGTCACTCTCAAGATTCTCTGTAAGTTTGCAGAGCAGGTAGACACTCATTTTTACTGCATTGAGTTTTTCTTTGCGTTCTGCAGCCGAGACCGAGATGGAGCTGAATAGTGCTGGCAGGGATGCCGCAAGGCCACTAACCACTGAAAAAAGGAAATAAAGGCAATGTTCAGTCACCACAGCAAATGATATTCACATATAATATATAATAATGGTTATATTTTTATTGATTAAAAATAAAAACGTAAAAGGCTCTTACCTTGTACAAGTAATTCCAGAGTATCCTCTTTCACAGCCAGCTCCACTGTGTTACAGTGCCTTAAAAAGAAACCACAAAAGCTTTGTTTTAATATGGTTCTCACCCCTTCTCAGTAGTAACTAGCCTATATATAGATATATAGATATATCTATATCTCTATATATTTATATCTATATCTATATATATCTATATATACACACACATGTATATGATCAATACTCACTGTAGCACGCTGTAGCCCGTGTCAAAGTGTTCCAATATACACAATGGCCCCTGGCTTCTCATTGCTGCCTTAAATTCTGCGGGAGACAAATATAGTTGTTCAGTCACGAAAACGCAGCCTCGAAACATGTCTGACAGACACCGATTTCACAAACTGTATAAGTTCGCTTCTTACTATTGAGACAGGAGGGCAGCTGTTTTGGGGACACCACATCTTGAACGACATACTGGTTGATCCCCCCAGTCTTCACCAGGTCACCCACACATACAGGCACAAAAAAGTCCCACGACATCCCTGCGTTGCAAAAACAAAGGAAAGAGAAGAAGAGGAAGAAGAAGAAACAGACATTGGTTAGATTGGTTGGACTTTTGAAAAATTAATAAGTCTTCCCAATACATTTTCGTTGTTCGTATGAAGCAAGCAAGTCCAACAACAATTGGCTACTGCTGGTAAAGTGAGTAGGCTAGCTAGTTAGCTCGGTTAGCGCAACTGTAAAGCTTTACAAATGGGCTGTGACTTTGTTAGTCGGCACAAATGACTAACGTTATTTGTTATATAAAATGTATCAAATAGCTTTATTTCACTAATTTAGAAACACAATGCTTACCTGTTGCGCCGGAAGTCTTGTCAGCCACAATTTTCGACCTCTTAAGACACAAGTGTAGTCCGCTCAGTTCACCGTCTGCAAGCGGTTTGAATCCTGACTTTCAAATTTGTTTGTACATCGCGCCAAACTGCTGCCACTCTGACGTCATACACATGCGCCTTCGTTTCCAGGCAGTTTGGCAACTCACCCAACACTACCACCTACTGGAGGACCATACAGCGCGGAACCAGCCCTACCAAGACAAACTGCCTTAAATTACCCAGTATGATGGGAAAAAAGACAAAAAACACAAAGGCAAGGTTTTTTTTGAGGTAGTAGCTGTATTCAATGATTGACAACACAAGCACCCCCTCTCCCTTGTACCAATGTTTCAGCTACAGAAATGACAATACTTTTCATGAAATTTCTTACTATCTATACAGCACTCAGTCAAATGTTAAAATGAAATGGTATAAATCGCTACCCCAGATGACTAATACTGTAAGGATGCAGCACCTGTCTTCATTTTTTTTTTTTGCCCTCTTGTTATATTTAAAACATAAAACTAGCGTTCCCAGGCTAAGCACGAGAAACTAACTATACAACAGAGCAAAAAAATTCATGGCCAACTTTTTTCAGAGAAAAATACTTAAATCATGTAGTTAAATATGTGAATACCATAAAATGTTTGGTGACAACTTAGAATTGTTAAACCATTAAGGGCAGTTGTAGTGTTTATTATTTACTTGTAAAACAAAATGTAAAAAAGTCACAAGAGCACCAAAGGTAACTAGCAAAAAAATGTTAACCGTTAAAAAAAAACAAAACAAACAATATTTAAATACTTTTATAACCACTTGGCTCCTTCACACACACTGCATCAGACCAAGGCAAATTACGTAAACCAAATGAAAAAGCACCAAATGTTAAGGAAGATGAGAAACAAAAATTCTAGTAACTAATAAAGAAGTATTCTTCTCATTTTCCATCTGATCAGCATCCACATTTTGTTCCAGGACAACCAGGATTTTTTTTATTTTCTCTTTCTGTCTTGAGAGCATCGTGGGCAATACCTGCATAACATTGATAAAAAACATAGCAAAACCATTAGATTAGCTAACTTGAATAGTTAGAAACTTACACTTTTTGTGTGCGTATTGAAAATGAGATAGTATGGCCTAAATTTCACTTACCATTTGCCTCTTGGTTTGGTTGTAAGGCCCACACACGCAAAATGGAACCACTCAATGGAGCACTAGAGTAAAGCCAAAAAAACAATAATGTACTGTTAAGTATTCCTGCAAATGGAGCACTTAGTCCAGACAAAACAATTCAAAACATAAGATCAAAAACTATATCAATCTTTTCAAGAAGAGACAGAATGAGCGAAGTACAATATGCTAAATAATCATTTGGTCAGTCTAATCAGTGGTAGGAATACAGATACAGAAGCCACAAAACTACAAAGAAATCCGTAAAAAGTCAGTGTCCTTTTCATGAGCTTTACCCCATCTACTTTTAAATTCTCAAATAAAATCCCTCACAATGTTAAGTTCCACCCTAACATCCCTTCCATGTGATCACTGACTCAGTCTGTGAGAAAGCCACAAAATAGAACTCACATCAGTGTTGTCACAGCCAATCATCTCGCCATAAGAGACCTGATGGCACAGACAGTAAGTGGGTTCATTGGGGTCCACCGGCATGTCCAGCACATCAGATGGATGCACATTACCAAAGTTGGTGGCAGGGCTGTTGAATTCTCCTCTGAGGATGAGGAAATGTATAGCAAGTGAAAAAGGTTGCATGATGCTTAAACAAACTAAAACTTATCCATCACAAGTAATATGAGGGATAACATACGGCTGAAGGAGTTTGACTTTCTTCTGTGCACTCTTGGGACTGCCGTCTTCATCTGAACTCTTCACTTTAGACCTTGTTTTAGCCGTCTTCTTCTCTTTCTGTCTGGAGTCACCTGGAATAACACAATCACATGAAAACTCCACAAAGTTTGGTTTTTGGTTTCTCTGACAGTCCTTGTTGACTTGATGCAAAAAATAAAAATAAAAATACAGCAAGCAAATGTAATGGACCCACACCTTTCTTCCCCTTACTGGAGGTGGAATCGTAGTCTGTGCTCTCAATCTGCTTTTCCTTCAGGTCAGCCTCAAACCGAGCTAGGTCTGTGTCGAGACGTCTGATGTGTTTGTCGACCTGCAGAGATCAGAACCTCAGCAGACTGATTGTGGTTCATATTTTGTATACACTCAGCACAGTGTTAATTGTTTTCCCATTCATATTACTTTTTGACATAGGTAATACTTCAAGTTCATTTTTAAGATACACTAACCATCTCATAGGTCTGCATGGCCAGTTGCACCTTATCATCTCCAAACTCCTTGCATTTACTGTAAGACTGCTGAATCTGCCTCAGTATGGACAGTTTTTGCTCAGAGGAAAGAGTCCGGGCGTTGGCTGTGTACTCTTTAGCAAGAGAGTCTATCTGTCCTTTAAGATCTAAAGAGACAAAGAATAAAACTCCTGAAACAAAGAAGCTGTTAAGCCATTGTTACAACTGTGAAAAAACTCTATTTTGGACAATTAATATTTCTGAAACGTACAGAGAATAATTCCAAAGACACCATACTTAAACATCAGGTGTCTGTTGTGTTTTATGAGCATGGATATTCATTTTATTTATGTCTGTTTAACTTTAAACAGCTCATGCTAAGCAAGCCAAGAAAAAGCTAGGAGACTGGATAGAAGACTGAATTTAAATGTCACTTACAATTTAATATTCTAACTCTACTAAATTACAAAAGGCTATAATTTACTAGAATACTGCCGCGGATCAGTGGCTCCCAAACTTCTTGGCTTTTAACTAGTTGAAATAAAACCTACCTGTCTATCTGTGACTCAGGTTCGGGAATTACTTGAGATTATTTTTTAGCAATTCAATCAAAGAATCATTCCACAGTCTTGGATTGTTTCATTCAGAGCTTTGAAGAGACCTTAAGAACTCAAAGTGTCCAACATTTCACAGTAAAAAGGCAAACACCATACGGAAAAATAAAATACAAAAAATTCACGTCAATATATTTTATATAATAGTTTTTTCCCCTCTTTTCGTTCCTCTTATAGTGGTGTTATCCCTCTAATTTTACTTGCTGGTTATCTTTGAAGGGAACCACTGGCTAGATCATATTGTTTTAAGATAAGACATTAAAGTGGTGGAGAAGTGTGCTTCAACTAGCTCCTTTTAATAAACAGCGTGCAGATGTGTTTTCACATCGATTCTGAGTGAACAAACATTGTAATTACATTTCATTGTTAAATTCATTGTTCTCACCCTCTGTGCGTTGATCCAGATCCCTCATCAAATTGAAGTTTCTCTGCAACTCGAAGGGCAAGTTTTCTATGCCTGGCGTGGAGGAGAGGGAGACAACAAACAGCAAAAATCTCGCTTTCAGTATGAAACAGTAATGTAAATGCACTGCTGGCTTGACCGTACACGCTGAATGATTCTACGGCTTCCATTATAGATAGCGTGTGAACTAACTAGCACGCACAAGCAATCCATTGCAAAAAACATGAGGAAAATCATATTTAATTCTGCTTTTCAAAATCAGTCAAGCCTAATTGCATTGTTTGGCTAATACAGTTTGTGTATGTGTGTTTTTGTTTTTTTTTGTTTTTTTACAATCGCGGTCAGCATCCTTTCTTCGCTGGGATGGTATGCGATATCCCAGCAAATAGACCGAGCCGAAACCCGCTGATCGTTAAGAAACGATTGAAGCAGCCTGTTCGGTACAAGAATTAAGCACGAGCCGTGTTACCATTAGGACACGAAGTACTACACGAGATATCAAGGTTGACAGCTTTTATAACGTTTTGAATGCATATTAAACAGCTTACTGTCCAAATAATGCTCCAAATACATCCCCGCCGCCATCTTAGAAAATGTAAACAACACAGCTTCCGGTCAAAAAAGGGGAATCTGATTGGTTGTTTCCACACTCTTGACAACGCGAGTGGAGGACTTTCCAGCAAAAAAATTGCACCCAAACTGCTGCTGCTGCTGTTGTCGACGTCTCAAGTGTTTTTTGTTTTGTTTTGTTTTTTTACTTAAAAAACACTTACTTTACTGGAAAATGTAATTAATTCTCATTTATTATATATTGCAATCATAGCCGTTGAACAAGAAGAATGACGAGATTTACAGAAAAGGTTTATGCAACCCAATACACCAGTTCAGACAAATCTTACTAAGTTGCACTACTGAAAATTTAAAGATACATATTTGGATGTTCGAAATGAGTTTTGGCCTTATAAACTAATCTTACTGAGTAGAAACATCCGGAGATGTCTAAAATGTAATTAGTTTTAATCAAGTCAAAGCTATTAGATTCCAAATTGCTCTACTGCTTCTACATTTAGCTCTGCCCATTATATAACCAGATAATTGTGGTTTACCTAAATCACAAGTGAAACCTTACACCAATGAATGATGGATCAAAACAAGTGATGAGAAAAATATCTTAAAAGGTTTATTTTGTGTCACAATATTACTGAAGTTGTCCCACCTGGCAATTAAATCAACAGACAAACACAATTTATATTCCGTATAACAAATGAAAAAAAGGGAAAACCCATTGTATGTGACAGCAAAGTTTGCCAGTTCATTTGTACAAGAGCATGACAATCGAGTCATACGGTATTGATGCATACAGTATCTCTGTTCTGAAAATGACAACGAAGCACAACAATCTGAGTACTACCTAGCTGACGAGGGTGATCTGGGTCTTTAAGGAGGTCTTACATGATAAAGTACACCTTTTCACATTTTTAAACTTTGTCATTCTCTGTCTTGTTTTTCCAACATGTGCTTCAACTTTTTGAATTTATTCTTCCCAATTCTGTTCTTTTCCTTCATGGGTATTTTTCTCATCTTGCCCTGTTTTTTCTCAAATCTGCTTCCTTCTTTTTTCTCTGCCTTTGATGCTTTACTTTCTTCAGCTTTCTTTACTGCTGGTTTCTTAGCCTTTGCCCCTTGCACAGTCTCTTCATCCATTTTGGCAACCTTTGCCTTTTTCGGTCCAGCGGGTGAGTTCTTTTTGCCTTTCGGCTTGGCATTTGCTGTTTTCTTGGCAGCTGTTCCATTGGCTTGGGTTTTCTCCTTCAAGCCACCTGTCTTGCCAGGAACAGTCTTCTTTGTCTTGTCACTTTTGGATGGTTTCTCTTCAGGAGAGTCTGTAACAACTGTGGCCTCAGGGGCATCTGTGTTTTCTTCTTCTAAATCAATAACAGACACAGAGGATGAGTTAATGTAAAACAGGAATCTATTACGATCCAAGTTAGCGTGTACTAAGAGGAGAAAGTGTTACCTGTTGCTGCTGGTGCTGTGGGAATTACGTTAGAGAATTTCTTCAGCTTAGCCACGAAAAACCCATCCATATTGTGGGAATGAGGGTAAAAGCGCCGAGACAGTCGTAGAGAGGGATGGAATCTACGTTCTTTAAACCTAAAAGAATAATTGGAAAAAAAGTGTATGGCTGAGGATCAGAGCCGTTCTACAACTCAACCACTGATCAAAATAACAGACATTACTGATTTCATTTACCTGGTGAAGCCTTCCTTGCCAAAGTCAAGTCCTGTGGGAACTAATTTGACGTTCCTTTTTTTTAAAGCGTAGTCCACAACCCATTCATTCTCCTCCACCTGGTGAATACATTCTGATCAATGCCCAAGCTAAATACTTGTCACTACTCACAACTTACACATTAAGCAAATTAAGAACTAGATTCATTTAAAGTACCCATACCTACCATTATTGAACATGTGCAATAAACCAGATATCCTCCAGTAGGAGACTCAGCATTGACAGAGTCAATGGCGGATAAAATCAGTTCTTTCTGCAAGTGGGCGGAGCGATGGATGTCTGCATCATCCTGACAGACAATGGAGGAGTAGATGGACAAAATACCACTTAACACCATTTAAAATTTCAAGTATGGATCTATATGTGAGTGTATACAGTAATCTGTGTTTTACCTTGCTGGTTTTCACAGCTGGATCTTTAGCGATGACTCCTGTGCCTGAGCATGGAGCATCAAGCAGCACTCTATCAAAGCCACCCATCACCTACGGGGAAAAATTTCAACAAGTTAGAGAAAAGGAGTGAATGTTAACCACAGATGAATTTTTCTACTCATGTGTTTACAAACCTTTGGGAACTTCCTTCCATCATAGTTACAGACAACAGTGTTGGTGACACCAAGACGGTGGATGTTTCCCACCACACTCTTCAGCCTTTCAGCGTTAGCATCATTAGCCACGATCACCCCTGTGTTTCTCATCAGCTGAGCTAAAGTTAGAGTGTTCACATATATTGTTAATTTTAAATTGCATTTGAAGAAAGTTTGCATTTAGCATTGTTTGCATTGTTCTACTTAACAGCTGAAATGATTAATCAATAGCACAGTCACTGTCAATGGATGACACTTGCTTAAGTCATTTTTGAGTACATATATCAAACAAACAATAAACTTACTTAAACTGAATTTCTTTAGGTTTTGGATGGCTCGGATAATAAAGTAAAGTTTGTTATGTTTTACTCAATCTGGTATATTACTTTTTTGTTTTTTAAAATACATATCAGAGTAATGAATCCATTAAATTGAGACAATGATCAGCAGATTGATCAATATATAAAACAACTGTTAGAAGGGGCCTGGTTTTACATCCCTCAGTTAAAAAACACTTCATAAAATTGCTGCCATTGTGAATTACACAAAGTACAACTGAAACCCATCTTACCAACATAGGTGGTCTTGCCTCCTGGAGCTGCGCTCATGTCCAGCACCAACTCTCCCTCCTGTGGAGAAAGCGCCATGACCGGCAGAAAACTGGAGGCTCCTTGCAGCATATACTGACCAGCAAGATATTCTGGAGTTGCACCTATTTGAAAAGATGGAAATAATGATAAATTAAGCTTGTGTGGCTACAGCCAGTCTCTGATATTCTCCAATTAACATCTTTCATTGCACATCTCAGTGGTGACAAGAATCTACAGGAACTCACCTATTGGTACTGAGGAGTCATAGATGACCAAACCTACTTTAGACCATTTCCCCAAAGGATCAAGGTTCACTCCTCTGTTGATCAAAGCCTAACAATGACAAAAACAGACCCAAGAGTTTTACACATAAAGACAGCATTGACACCAGACATTACCAGTTAAGTCGTTTGTTCTCCTCGTGTTCAGTGGTGTTTAATGACATGTTTAAATAAAAACTAAAACCAAAAATATAAAAAATGTGTATTTTAGTCAAAGTAGATTTATTAATTTTTGAAACCAATTCCTTTTGCAGTCTTAGTCCAAATCAACATTTTTTTTGACAAGTCCTGCCATTTTATATACAAAACTGTAATTTCTTTTGCATTTGTAAAAATTTACTATGTGTATATATGTTATACTTGCCATGTGCAAATCTCCACCCATTGATAGATAGTACTTAAAAGAAATTTTATAATGTTTACATATTTTTATATTTTGAAATGTAAAAGTATTTAAATAGTCATTTTCATCAAAGCAGTTACCTGTGCAAGGTCCCGCCTCCTCGTTTTTAGTGTGTTAGTCCGAATAGTTACAGGTCTCTGAATTTCATTGGCCTCAAGAAAATCAACCAGCTGTGAGAAAAAAACAAAAAAAAGGAGAATAAAGTTTTGTTTTGTCTTGTTTTTTGCGTCAAAAGTGAGAGTGCATCTCTCTAAATCAAGTCTTGACAGCAGCCACACATTCAGAATATTATTATCGCCTATGTTATTGTCATTTAGTTCAAATCTTGATAAGAACATCAGAATTTTAGTGATGAACAGGCCTTGTATGGTACAACAGGGAATTAATAAAAATAAAATCACCCACCTCTGAAAGCGGGAAGAGGTCCATTAATTTCTCAATGAGAAAGTTGTTGTAGCTGTAATAAGTACAGAGATCCTTCTTCAGGAGAGAAATGTATTCTGTTCTCTCTTTCCCCTCCTCTCTTTTTGTTGAGAAATTGCAAAGAACGTCAATGTTGTCCTTTATTCTTTGATGGATTGACTTAAGGTCCAGAGGCACTGCACCTGAAAATGCAGAAAAATAAGGCATTTTGACTTATTGTTCAGGACAATGACATTTTATGCTTTAAAAAAAGAGTTAAAAAAGACTACTCACCTTCCTTTTCACTTTCCTCTGCCCCTGGTAGCCTAAACCGATCCATTTCATCTATGTTGGTTTGCACTGTGTCCTCCTCATCCATGTCAGCATCTGATTTTTCCTCCTCATCATCATCATCATCATCTTCTTCTTCATCATCATCTTCCTCCTCCTCGTCATCACTCTCAAGCTCCAGGGTCTCCTTTAACTTCTTCTCTTTCTTAGCAGCACGCTCGATAGGAAGAAGCTAAGTGTAGAACAAAATATTTAACTATATTGATGTTACATGCACCACATTAACTACCTTTGAAACTTTGACAGAAACACTCCCTGATGTTGTTGCAACCCCCAACAGTAATTTAAAAATGTCAGAAGTGGTATTTTCTTTCAGAGTCAAGAACTGAATTTGTACATTTGCAATTTTGTTTACAATTCAATTCGCAAACAGTTATAGCACCATTTAGAATTTCACCTACTTCCTCTCCATCACTTTCTTCTTCAGCTGCTTCCTCACCACTGGCATCATCAAGTGTACCGTAGTCATCAACCATTTCATCATCATCATCATCATCATCATCATTGTCGTCGTCATCATCATCATCGTTGTCGTCGTCGTCGTCGTCATCGTCATCGTCATTTTCCTCCTCCTCCACTAATTCTTTGTCTTTAAATTTGTCACTCATTTTTGGTCCTTGGTCTTTTCCTCCCTTCTTCTTCTGCTGCTGCTGCTGCTGCTGCTGCTGCTGCTCCTCCTCCTCCTCCTCCTCCTCCTCTTCCTCCCAGTGTTCTTCACTGTCATCCTCACTTTCAGGCTCTTCAATTTTGCGCTTCCTCTTTGCTGGTTTCAACCATTTACTGTTCT
>JAQNCA010000030.1:9367441-9389434 GCA_029783725.1 Acanthurus tractus
TTGCTGGTTTCAACCATTTACTGTTCTCGTCAGTAAATCCTTCAGAGAAAATAAAAAATACAACAAATATCATGTATCTATTCTGTAATTAAAAAGAGTTCCTTCATCAATAACAGTTCAAAAACACACCATCTCACTTTTTGGTTATACAATTTGTTGTTCATTTAAAATAGCCTCAAACCTCATCTGTGACAACAGTCAACTGTAAGCTGAATACACTCACAGCTGTAAGTCCTTTCTAGGTGCTGGGAAATAATTCTTTATTTTTGTATGTATGTATGTATATGTACAAAAAAGTACCTTTCTTGGGCTGTGCCTCAGCAGCATCTTTAGGCTTTTTCAAATTCTGGACTCTTTTTGCAGCTCTGTAATGTGATAATATGAATGAGAAACTTGTCAACAGAGTAATGTTCATTGCCGTTGTGTACCCAGTCAGCCTCTCACCTCTTCCTGGCTCTACTTGATAGGCGTTTTGGTCCTGTTTCCTCTGCAAGCACAAATAAAACAGTTTGAACAAGAAGCCATAATGATGTAGTCACCATGACGTGTTTTTTTTTTAAATTTATGTTACAAACTTCCAGATTAAATGTGTGTCTTCATTAAAGTTGATATTCCGGGCACAATATTTACCATCAGTTATAAACTTGGCCAATTCAGTTTCTGCTCCTTGCTGCTTCTTGGCTTTTTTCCCAGGCCCTCTCTTCACCTTATTGGCGGGATCCAACTTCCGACCCATGACTCTGAGCTATGAAAATAGCCTAGGAGGAGGCAAAAAATAATGTGAATCTTTGCAAAGCCTGTGCAAAATAACAATGTCAGCGCGTATGAACACAGATTACTGTTACTGCAGTCTCTAGACTGTCTGTTATAGTAGAAGAAGCAGACAACCGCATATCCAGGAGGTTTAGATTAAATTCTTGATATCTACTTGTGCATATAAACATACAGGAAGTAACAACATGTGTACTGAACCTAAGCAAATTAATTATGCAAAAAAAACCTTAAGGAAAATCAGACCACTGACCACAATATTATGATCAGATGCTACTTTATGTCAACACTCTGCAAGTTAAAAGTCTTTGAGCAGTATTATGTACATTTAGATAAAAAAAAGAAAGCTTAACAAATGTGACTTATACACTGTAGTCAAACACCTGTCAGAGAAACATACAGTTTGTCTTTCAAGTGCTTTTTATATCAAAGTGGCTTGCACTGAGAGAATAAAGGAGCCTAACAAACAAAAAAAAACATTGTAGGAAAGGAGAAACCAACGCTCTATGCAATAGTTAGTGGAAGCTAACTAAGGTTCAGCTAATGACAGGAAAAATACATTTCTTTAAGTTACTGAAGACTGTCAAGAACTGAAGAAAAAAGACAACTGCAAAAATATAGAATATTTAAAGCTTATTCAACTTAAATAGAACTTGCAAAAATATGATAAAAGTTTGGTGGAAACAGATCGACAGTCCAACTGTATGTCCGAAACGTGCAGCCCGAAGAAATCGTTTGACATACACATTTCAATAGGTAACTTATTCAAATATGATCAACAGCAATGCTTTATGGTATTTAATATGGATTTGGAATGACGTTGTTGGAGACACTGCTATCAAAAAACAATACACAAAGCAATTAATGCGCGTTGGGTGGCATAATAATGACAGATTAAGCTACACTGGCTAGAAACACGCAGAGCATTGGCTAACCAAACAACGCATTTCAAGTTTTCAAGAAGAGATAAGATTTCATTTATAACATGATCTGACCGAGTCTTTGTCAGAGCTCAGAAGCTATTCTTCACATACTTACAGATTTATTTGCTCCTTATGAACCAAGTTCTCACTGTGCGCTGTAAAATAGAGGTCTACACGTGAATTTTTCTTTAACACGTTGTAAAGGAGCATCCGGCGCGCAAAAGTGACGGAGCAGTGGTAGCTGCGGCGTTCACGCGGTACGCGCGAACCAAGCTTTCATGTGCCGAGCCCTCCCTTATGTGACAGTCTATGAGTGAGCCGGACTTATTGGCAGCTGGATAGAACTGTGAAAAAGACATGCTTTTAACTTTGGCCTCGGTCACGTTGTACCATTAAGCCTAAAGAGACTTTTTTACCCTTGACTAACATGGGAAAAAGACGTTTATAATTTAGCAAACGAGTTTTCTATAGGTTCAAAAAACATATCAGTATGAACTTTAAATAGCCTGTTTAAACAATGATGTGTTCTTATTCAATTTTGCCCTCGTATCAGAAATCGAGGTATTTTTTCAGTCTTGTGAACGTGCATCAGAATCACAGGACCGCGCCTCTCTGCACGTTCACGTGCTATACGGCCGGTTGCAGACGTGTAGGCGAATTGAAATCCAACATTGATGTATTTAATCTCTTTCATCTTGTAAAATAATAAATTCACGTATAAACTGATGTAGTAACCTTTACATTTGTAATGATTTGATTCTGTATCGAGTTAATGACTATCAGTGATTTTGATTTAGTTTAGACTATTTTCCCAATCCTAATTGTCATTTATACCCTTTCATAATCTCGTCGTGGGTTTTTATTATATTTTATTCATATCATAGTAGACGAAATCGTACATTTAAATGTTGAAATGTCATGTAATATTTAAATGTACGATTGCGGATATTGTACCATTAATAGTGAAGATTTATAATGTTTTAGAGAAAGGTGCAACATCTTGATTGATTCACGCAAGAAATGGCAAAAAATGAAAACAACTGTTATACATATACCAATGTCTATGTAAATTTTATATTATTTAGAAAACACAAAATAACAAACACCACTTTACTTTTTTTACACCTGCCAATTATTTTTCATTTTCTGAGCTGAACTTTGTAGAAGACATCAGACAGCTGGGAACAAAATGCAAAGCTAAACAGTAAGCTGGTCTGTCATTTTAAACGAAACCATCCGGAAAAGGACACTTATTGAATTAAATAAGCTTAACGTTTTAAAATTATTATTATAGTTTCTTATATCTTATACCTCTTAGTTAATGTCATTGAAGGTTCGAATTTAGCACTTCAAATTACTAGTCAGTTACTCATGAACGCGCACTTTTACTGTGACGCAAACAATCTGCGACAGTCAATCAGAAGACATCATGGCGGCTCCTAATGAGAAGAAGCGTGGACTTGAACATTTGGACGAATATGAACCAAAACCGGCCAAACACCTCCGCAGCCTGCACGACCGCATGGCAGAAAGGAGGCTAGTTGTCATACTGGAGGGGGCATCGTTAGAAACAGTGAAGGTAAAGTGTCAGAGCTGTCTTTATGCGTTGATGTGATGCATCCTCTAGCTGCTACAAGTGAAAGTGACAACGTGATAATACCTTTAAACTGAGGAGACAAAAAACAATAAGTGAATTTATTGTCAATTAGTTGTCTAAATTAGTTGTTTATATGTTATGTATTTCCCAGGTCGGAAAAACATTTGAACTGTTAAACTGTGACCAACACAAAAACATGATCGTGAAGAGTGGAAGGAATCCGGGAGACATAAGACCAGATATCACACATCAGGTAAACACTTAAGAATAGTGTTTGTATAACTACATTAACAACAATATTCACGTATGTCTGTCATGACTAATCGTTACACGTTAGTGTCATTTTGTTTCAAGTGGTTTCTATTTAAATCACCAAATCTAAAAGCTAAGCAGAGATTCTAAGGTCTGAAATGAGGCCAGTTAGCATCCTGCTGTAACCTCAAGAGAAACAGCCAAATGTTAAACTTGACTGATATATTGGTATAATGTCCGGTTTTAGTTTAATGAGTTCTGGCAGGTCGGAAAAAGGAACAATGTATTGTTGTAATATTATTGTAATATGTAATATATTGTAATATTGTATGTGTTATTCACTTTTGCATTAATATACAAACAGTGGCACCACTAGCAGGTTTGTCCACCAGAGAGCGCTGATAATTTTATCTAAGGAATTTTTATCTATTATTCTATTCTATCTATTATTTCAGTGAACACATACTGCCTGAAATGTCGTTAGCAAATACATTTTTTTATGTAACTTGCATTGAATTTTAATTCTAATGGTGCAGACAAGCCAATCTTAAATCTATATAGGTGCTTTAAAGCTGTGTATTAAAAGTTACTGCAAAAAGTATTTGTCCATTGTATAACTTGCATATCTTCATCTGTTTTCCTGAATAAAAAGTCAATTCAAAGTTATCCATTTTTTTCATTAGTAACAAATAACATTAAGCATATCTAAGAAATTCGTTTTAAGAAACCACTGAAGCACATTTGCTTATTAAACTAACTTTATATGTATGTTTACTATGTCTACAAGTAAACAGGTTTTTTATGTTCATATCTTTGATACATGTCTGTGATAAAGAGCTGTAAGAATAACTTTTACCTTACTTCCTTTTACCAGTGTCTGCTCATGTTGATGGACAGTCCACTTAACAGGGCAGGTCTGTTGCAAGTTTACATCCACACAGAGAAAAACGCCTTGATAGAGATCAACCCACAGACTCGCATCCCAAGAACCTTCACCCGCTTCTGTGGCCTTATGGGTAAACTGCAAATTTTTAACCAAAAGTGCAGCAGATTTGCAAAAAGTACATAAATGTGTGGTAGATCTTTATGCAGGCAAAGTATAAAGCAATCAGTCTTTCTTACATTCATATTGTTTTTGTCCTGAACTCCTCCTGAGCATATCTTTTAACCATTCTGTCTTTTCTTGTTCTATCTTAGTTCAGCTGCTGCACAAACTTAGTGTCAGGGCTGCTGACGGTCCTCAGAAGCTTCTGAGAATGATTAAAAACCCAGTGTCTGACCACTTGCCTCCAGGCTGCCCCCGCATAACCACCTCCTTCTCAGCTGGAGAGGCTGTTTGCCCTCGGTCTTTGGTGCCAGAGGGACCAGCTGCAGTGGTGATTGGGGCATTTGCTCACGGAGCGGTAAGACATAGCTGTAGTCTGTGAGTTGTTTCACTGCTTTTTAAGTAAAAGTTAATGCAAGTTTAATGTATGTCACTGATCTTTCTGTCTTCATTAGGTGAATGTGGACTACACAGAGAAGACTGCATCCATCAGTAACTATCCCCTCTCTGCTGCACTGACCTGTGCCAAGATTTGCTCTGCCTTCGAGGAAGTGTGGGGTGTCCTGTGACAGTCAGTAAACTATGATGTTGATCAGGCAGAGACATCAGAGTACAAGGACATTTTTCAATGGACTATAACAGAAATGCTGGACTTATCCATCTTCTACATAATACGTGGACTACAAATTCATATACACTGCATGTGTATACTTTTGTGATGGTGTTGCTACCATGTGGAGAATAAATAGGTTTTTGTACCTGTTCTACTCTTTTTTTATGTATAGCATGGTTATATTTTCATCATCAATTGCACCAATTTATAAGTTTTGGAATACAGTCACATTAAAGCATATGACCAAATAGTGAGTGATTTCTGATCCATATCAACAGAGGGAATGATGAAGGATGATGATGTACACGACCCCTTTTAGTATATGTTAGAGTCAAATTAAAAGAAGACAGAAAATACATTTTCAACACAGCTGAAGCATCAAAAGAACATTTCCAGAACCTATTCAGGTTACTAATGAGGTTTAAGTTTATTACTGTTCACCATGAATCACTCTAAATGCTAATTCTAATAGTAGTAAGCTCTTCTCCTGGTAACTCGACGTCGATGCGTTTTATATCTTAATCTTCTCTTGAGAAGTCTCTTTCTTGGCTGCCTTTTTCGGGGAGATTTAACCGGATGTTTCTTTTGTTTTTGTGGATTTCTCATGGCCCTTTGTGACGATCGCTTCTTCCCTACTGGCTTTGGTGTTTTTCTCCTTGCTTTGGGTGTCTTTCTTCTCAGTTTATGTGACTTGGCTGCTGTTTTACGAGTCTTGCTTTTTGGTTTGTGTAATTTGCCTCGTGGTTTGGAAGCCTTTCTGGCTTGTCTCTGTGACCGCTGTACTCCTTTTGTGGACTTGCTAGTTGTTTTGCTCTGTTTCAGATGATCTGCTTTTGGTTTTGTGGACTTCACAGTGCTAGTCATTAGTTGTGTGTCTGTCTGTTTCTGATTTTCATAGAAAATAAAGGACAGGAAATTATAGATAATTGTTGGCAAGACAACCAATGAACTAAGCCAAAATGTAGAAAACATGTTTTTAAAAATGTGCCTTTTAAAGTATCAAGGCAAAGGTGATTTTACCTTATTGTTGAGTGTGAATGTTGAATTTCTTGTAGTTCTCACAAGTGTTTCATTGATGACAACTTTTTTAGACATCATGTCCACCTGCTTGTTGTTTTTTGTTGCATTATAGCCTGCAGAAGCCAGGGTTTGTTTAAGTTCTGCCATAGATATGCAACCTTGATGTTTGCACTGGGAAACCATATTGAGGATGAGCTGAGAGACATGAGAAGAGGCTGGCTTTGCGGTGTTTGTCTTGAATGCATTCTCGGCCTCTGTTTGAATCCGATGCTTGAAAAGGCGAACAGGAGTCGCTGAAAGATCAGAGAGGACAAGCTAAGGTTGTGTGGCATGCCAAAATATAACTATCTTGTTCCAAGGAGCAAATTCATTCAATAACTCTGTTGATGGCATAAATAAACTTAGCTTAGTATAAACTGAACATTTCTAAATTTGCCCACTGCGAGACCCATAAACATTAATTTTATATAAGCTTGAGGCTTTCTACATTGTTTGTTACTATTTGTCATTAATCTTATCCTTATTTGCACAGAGACTAAAAAAATAGCAATTACATTATGGTATCGCCCATTTAAAACAATAAAATCATCAGTAGCTGGTTTTTTTTAAAGATAAACAAATTTAGATCTGTGATATTTCAAAAGCACTATATTATTTCATAATTCATTTGCTTTGCTTGTTGAAAAAAAATAATCAACATTATCTAATCATCTTTACCTCCACTCATGACCCACACAAGACCCCGAGTTTTGTGTTGCTTTTCCCCAAAGCTAGTTTTAATAATTGCCGTAGCAAATAAAGATAATAGCAATCCTACTAACGAGTAAAAACCACGAGACTAATCGTGAACATTTAAACCTGACTGCCATCAAGTTTAGCTAAATTGCTGTGACTAGCTAGCTAACGTTAGCTAACAGTTGGTGTTGTTGTAGCCGTTACTCACTGGGCAGAGAAACCTTCCCGGTTGCGTTGGACTCCTTCAGTATGGCTCGTTTCAGGAGTTGGCCCAAACGCTTGGCTCCTGCTTTCCCCAGGCCTCTCCCAGTTGGAGTTGTAGTGGGTCCTCCTGTTAGTTTAAAAACCTGTAAGGGTAGGTTTTCTTTTGCTTTAATGTTGCTGTTAGCATTGCTGTATGAGGCGTTTTGGGGCCTGGCTTTCCTACGCATTTTTACAGTTAGCCTATTTCAGATTCCTGTTTCAAAGAAATCTGAAAACTGCTCTGAAGTTTGTTGGAAAGCTTGACAGGCACTAAACCATGACTTAATTTTGAATCAGTAATTTTGCCATTTGTTTTTAAAAAATTACAGGACTTTAGTTGCTATGTAACTGCTGGTCAAGAACCAGTAAACTAAACTGTGTTTTGTTTGGAGGCTGATTGGACTAACTACGGAAAAAATCATGAGGGATGAGGTAAAAACAGTTTTTCAAAAAGTTTATTTAATTTACATTTAATACTCAACAACTTGTGAAATCAATAACAATATAAATATATCTTAACAATAACAACTAATACAAAAATATCTGTGTTTTCTGTACATACTGTAGGTTTGTTCACCATAAATATCTGTTACATAAACATCTTTAACAGTTTGCCAACATCCACAGGGTGCTAATTTTCACAGCATTAGGTCAATATTTCGCCGGACAATCCATAATAATTAACTGCAAAAAAAGAAACTTGCTTGTGTTCAGAGGAGTTTATTCAGCAGGTTCGCAGTAAATGCTGCTTGGTTTTATTGGGGCAATGTAGGTTTGTAGGACACAGGTCAGATTTGGCACAAATGACGGTGATCAAAAAGGATGGCTCCAAGGGCATGAATTCGTGGTGTGGGTCTATGTCACAGTTAACCTGGAAAAGATACATTAAAAGATATGGGATCAGAAATGAAAAAGGAGGCAGATAAAAATTGAAACTTAAGAATAAAAGCTTGATACCTGAGAAAAAGATGTGAGGAACAGATGAATATGTGATAGTCCTGAGATGGAGGTGTCACTTGGATCGTTCTTTAGACTCTGTTGATATGCCTTGAGAAAGATGCAGATGAAATGTGGACATATGTGAGCCAAATTTTGTTGTGCAAACAGAGACTAAAGCCTGGATGAGGCTACTCACCTGCAATGCTATCTGCAGTGCAGAGTACTGCACCCACACCTCCTGCTGTTGTGCTGCTGAGAGAGAAAACACTTCATCTTGGCCTGCTCTCTCTGTCACAGTGAGGTAGTGAGCCCACACACAGTCCCCCACGACATGCACCGTCTCACTCTGAGAGTAAACTGCACAACAACAGACAGAATAATGCGATATTCCAGTAAACAGTCTGTAAGTAAAGTGCAGTGAGGAGCGTTTTTTTTTTCAAAACAATATATTATTAAGGTAATTAACTGTGTATGTAACCCAAGCATTATGTCAAACACATTTTTGAAGTGGAGGACAAATGTGAGCCTCTCTTACTGTCAGGCAGGATTAGGTGGAGGATATCTTTGGCTATAAGGAAGCCTACTATGCCATAATTCATAGCTCTGTAAAAGAAAATAAAGGGGAAACAAAATGTGTGCTGTTATGTTTGACAATAAGCCCAATTTAAAAAAATAAAAAAACATTAGTGTTGTTAAAATCAGTATACAGTTTACCTAGGATAGGTAGGATGGAAAATAGGAGGGATGAACATTCCCATTGGAAAGAGGAGCTCATTCCCCTGCACAACTGGTGTGACAGACAGACTAAAAGGAAACCAAAGTTAATACATGTTCAAACCATTCAGTTCTACCAACTTAAAGAATAGAGGCAGACACTTACATATCAGTGTCTTCAGTCTGTTCATACAGGAGTTTACTGCGCCTCTTTTGCCACAAGGACAGTAGCTGTAAGTAGTTGGAGAAGAAGCTATGTGTGCTGACTGTCACCTAAAAACAGACAGGTTGTATTATCAGAGCTGATCTTGTTTTTTATAATTTAAGTTACTTAGGGAAGATTTAACTAGAATTACAAAAAGGTGGTTAAAATTGTTGTACACCTAATCTGTTAGAGCCACTTCATCTCGGTTATGTACCTCAGAAAAAAGCAGGTCAAGCTCAGCCTCAGATATCCTTTTTGTGGTCCAGAGTCTTGGAATCAATAAGTGAACCTGGAGGCATGCAGGCTTTTATTGACATCAGAACACCAACAAAATGCGGTTTTCAATACACACAACTAAAATAACAACTGCTGCTTGATGTTACCTTTTTCATGACAAATTGGAAAGACTTCTGATCAATCCACTTTAGTTCACGTAATTTGGACTTGAAGGAGGAAAAGATATTTTGAATAATCTCCTCTGCCTGTTGAACAATAACATTTTAAATACAGTTCATATAAGCCTTATAAATTCGAGTTAGTTCAGATTTCTTTGAAGTAATGTTGCATGAGGTGCTGATCCATGTCCAGTGTTGTATTTACAGTAAATTATGGTGAGCACGATACCAGTGTGTAGACCAGTGTGTGTGGATAAGTGAAAAATTTATTCAGAATAATTTCACCAGTTTGGTCTTTTGACAGAGAGCCCTCTGTGGTGGGAGAATGAAGCTTTTTTTGTCCAAACATGTGCTCTTTAATGCCACCAGACTCCTTTTACAAAACTATAATTTTAACTCGATTCTAACCCAAATCCTAGAACAGAATTTGCTTGGCTTACGCTGCCTTGGTTAGCTTGTTTGGGTTATTTTGCAAACATGTTTTTTAAAGGGTTAATATTCTTTGAGGTGGCTAAAATGTGTTTGCTTTCTTTGTCCATAGATGCTTATTGCTTAGCTCCCATGGTAGTACTTCTGTCATCTCCAGACTTGGGGTGTGCTGACAATCATCTACTCTAGGTAAAACACTGATTTTAGATAAATACCTCCTACAACCCCACTTCAAAAGGTCCAAACTAATCCTTTAATTTATTATGTCCCAGATCTCAGTTATGGATACTTACCTCTCTGTGTGCTGTTCTGTCCCTGAGAAGCTCTGTAAGAATTAAGTCAAATCCTCTCTCAGTTTCTAACACACAGTGTTTCCAGCGAGGGGCTACCTGGTGAGAAGGCCATAATGATAATGTGACTCAACAGGCCAACTCACAGGTGTCATCTATTTAAAAAAGTAACAAGTGCCTCATCTATGTTAACCTACCCCTTTACTGCTACCCAGTGCCACAGACAAATTCTCAGCAGTCTCTGAAAATCTGGAGTCTAGAGCAGGCATCAGGGTGTGCAGCAGATTGAAGAACATGTAAGTATGAAGGGGGCCCCTAAGTGGAATCAAATGTCCAGGCACAAGGTCAACAAAGAAAAAGAACAATGCATATTTCATTATTATGGATTGTTTTTATCACCTGCAGTACCTGGTTCTCAGCTCATGCGTGTTCAGCCACTTGCCAACAATGTGGGACATTTGCACAATGTAGGCTAAGTTATGCAGAAGGACATAATCATCTTCAGTAAGGGGCAGTGGATGAAAAGCAGCCTGCAGACAGCCCAGCCAATCGATGGCAGGGGCCTGGCTCTGTTGGCATATTGACAAACAAAGAATTAATTATTTAATCGGATTCAGACACAGCTTGTGTAAATAGCCACATCTCTTCCTCATCCTGTACCTGTAGCTCTTTGATTGTCATACGCTGATAGAGCTGCCCTTTCGAGGAGCGATAGTGCAGAGGTGCAGCAGCTACAGCAAGCTCTGAGGACAAAGAGATAAACATGCCCACATGGAGCATGCTTTTGCTGGGCGGAGCCCCCAACAGTGCCATGTACCTCTGACATGCTGCCAGAAAGGGACGAAGTGTCTGTAAGAAAAGAGACATGAGTATGACTAAAGAATGCAATGTTTTTTTATTCATTGAAATATATTTCTTAAATCAGTAGGGGTCTGGCTAAGTCATCAACCTGAGTTTTAGCTTGAGACTTCAGTGTCTTGTTGTTCCATTCAATTGGGATCAACAAATCTGGCTGATCAATCTGTTGACAAGGAGGAGACTGGAGTTAAGGTAATCACACAAAGCCAACTTCTTTGTGGCAGTGTTCCCAGGAGTACTTTAGAAATCCCAATAAATACTGACCTGTATATATCTTTTGGATATCCCGTGAGCATTTTCATTTGGGTCTTTGCCCACAAAGAGACTGAAAAATGGATAGGTGGAGTAGTCTCTCATTAGCACACTCAGGGTGGAGTTGACATCAGTCCGATTCCACTGGCTTGATTCTGCCCATCCACCTAGCTGCATACAGAAAGACATACAGACAGAGGTTAAATACAAGAGTGATTAACAAATATAAGGATGGAACGCAAATCTTATAATAGACAATATAGCTTTGAACATTCATCCTGTGTAAGTAAGTAGTGCAAATATGTGAGACTCTGTCTATAAATACCATTGTCAAACAGGAAAAACTCCACTGAGTTGTTGAGGTAAAAGCCAATGTTAGTATGCTAATATCCTAATTAGGCCTATACCTGCTGGACATCAACTTGTTAGCCTCACAAACTAATGAGCCTTTTACAGGGTTCTCAGTTTCAAGCTAGGGTAGGCACTTTGGTATAAACCGGTGAAGAGGGTGAAATTTGAAAGATACAACCTTGAAAAAGCCCACCCTTGCAAGCAGCCACCCCCACCCCAGATTCACACGTGCATCCAAGTCGTAATGATGACAACGGAGCAGCAAACACGGGCAAACAACTTATCGCATCTATGGATCACTTGTAAGTAACCAGCTGAAATTACTATAATGAGTGTACATAAGCTACATTTCTACCAATAGTACTCGCAACTGCCCAGCTAACATTCAATTATATGTGCTTTTGAGTATAATGCTGTAGCTTACTAACTTAGCTAAAACTTTTGCAAGTACTGGACTACCGTCACTAAAACAACCATGCAAGAAGAGTGTGAGAGCTTTGGTTGGTCAAAGTGAAAGGGAGTGGTGGCGAATTCAGACTGCTGCAAAAGGAGGCAGGGGAGAACACATTGATGAGAGCTTTGTCTCATACTACATCACATGCTGATGAATGGGTAGTATGGTATTTCTACCTTATAAAACAGTAAAAATGTTACCCACCCTAGCTTTAAAGGAATCAACCGCAAACTGTCAAGAAACCCACTAGGGAAGGAAACACTTAATGAGTTGTTGGTGGTAATGGTAGGCAGGTATAATATTTGTAACAGGTTCAATATCTTAATTTTGGAATGCCAGCATGCCATCATTTGCTAATTAACAACAAACAGAGTAGAGCTTAGATGGATTGCTAAAGTTCTGGTTTTAATGTTTGAACAAATTAGCCATACAGCCAGCATGCTAAACACCTGCTATGCTAACAGTAAAATTAAAATTTTTTTGTGTTTTGGGAAATCTTAGAGTGACCAGTACAATGTGCAATTTTTCCCCTGTTTTTCCATATTTTTCCCTAAGAGGGGGGAGAGGGGAACAATGCATTGGACAACCCTTGTTTTTTTTTAGAATTTTTTTTTAGAGATTTATCAGCAAATGGCTCACATTTTAAGGGTATATAATTATCTCACTTTCTGGATGAGTGTGAGGAAGGGTTCTGTTCCAGCAGTGTCTATGGATTTGGTGTCCAAACAGGAACTGTAGAATCCTTTGACCTTCTGCACCGCTGTACTTCTGCTGCCATTTGATTCTGAAAGACAGATCAAGAAAAGCACAATCAGACAAAGCATTCATATATAGACTTTCTTATGCAGAAATATCATTGGATAAACAATAAAGTTTGTTTTGGCTGCAAACTCTTACCCAATACCTCCCTCAGATACAGCAGAAGCAAAGTTTTCCTGTTTAGTATGTTTTCCTCTCTCAGTCTTTTGTCTTCCATCTCTTTACTTTCTCCTCTCCGTTTTGGCAACGTAACCTTTTCCTTCTTGGTTTGTGGATGTCTAGGGATGCTCTGACTTCTTGTTGTCCCCTGATTGTCTTGTGAAAGTCTGTCAGATCCACATGTAAACAGGAAGTAATCACAGGGTTGCGTAAAGGGATCAGCAGACATGGACAGATGGGCTGAGGCCTTCTGACAGGCTATGGAGAGACATGGAGCCTCTACAGAAAAGAGTAAGAGAAGAGTTAGAAAAAAATGGCTAATTCAGGATTTTTTATCACCTTTCTGTATCATTGTATTTCTCTAGAGGCTTACCAGTGCCTGTTTGGGTTTTGGTCCTATTTTGAAAATTTTGATGAATATAGTACATTAGTCCCAGAGTGGCAGTACATAAAGAGAACCCCAAAAGGAAGAGAAGCAGCCTTCGGTGGTTTATCCACACTGGCTTTGCATGGTGCTCTTGCTCTGGGTTAGACTCTGACAGCTGTAACTCTGACTGGAGCTGGGTTTGTTGATGGGTCTCAGAGGAAAGTTCAGAAGGGAGTGGCAGCTGAAACAGAGGTGGAGGCTGAAGCCTCCTCTCAGGTTCTGGCTGTGATGATGGTTGGACTGATAGCTGAAGCTGGAGGGGAACAAGTGAAGCAAGAATGTAACTGGGTTGAACTAAAATACAACAACATTAATGGAAACAGCTTTTTGTGTAGTCGCTCTAATACTGTTTAAAAATTAGAGAGATATACACAATTGATGTGAACAAACCAAGATGAGCGCTTAAACACAAGCAAAGAACAGACATAACAGATAATGATGGAACCCCATTTTCAGTATAACAGTATAGCAATGTTCACCAATGGCTTCCTATCACAGCTTGCTATGTCCACAGCCAGTTAACCAAAGAGTTTTTCTTAATAAACATCTCCAATATTGCAAAAAGATTTGAGAAAATCCGGAAAATTAAGGAAATGCCACACATAACACATGTTGACATTAAAATTTAAGTACATTACTGTCCCAAACTGGGCACATCCCGTCACAGATTTTCAGCAGACCTAGACCCATAACACCTCCACACTTTTCTAATCTACTTTTCTAACATTTGTTCATAGTTCTAATAGTTATTTCAATACGCACAGTATGTTTTCTGTCTTGTAAAAATTTCCAAAGTCACCATAAAATGCTGTTAAAAAACAATATGTATAATTAAGTTTCCAGCGTTGTAGGCAACACAATTTGAGCTCACTGCAGGCCTCACTACACCAAAAAATTCTAATATTATCCCAGGAATAATAAACTAAGCTTTACAACATGGTCAACTTGTTGTTTTTAGAAAGGATCCTACCTCAAGCTCTTTTTGAGTTTCACTCATTCTTAGTATGTGGAGGTCTTGCTCTGTGTTTCTCTCTCGTGTTGCATCCTCTGTATTTTACATTTAATGTTTCAAATGTAATCCCTCCTCCCGCTACCCCTCCGTCAAACAGCTGTCATCTCACTTCTCTATCTCCTTTTATCACTCACTTCTCTCCTCATCTGACTCTCTGATAAACAACTCTGCCGGCTTCGTCTTACTCTCCTCTCCAGAAAGCAGATAATGAAGCAGAGACTATAGCGCTACTCTGGGGAATGCATGTGGATGCATTTTGACTTGTAAACCCAAGAGAACCTCAACATTTAGTTTTTAATTTGTCTGCAATATTTCTCCTGTCAGCAGTGTCAAAGGCTTGAGTACAGAAGGTTGAAACTGGTAAGTTATGACCAATAAACTCCTTTTGCTTGTACATTGTTAGATTGCATTGAATGGGGCAAGCACTTCCTGGCAAGTGAACACTTTAGAAGCACATGCATGTCTGCTGTCGTCATTATCAGTGCAATAACATGGCTGTTGACAACTGATAGAGCTGTTCAACAGTGTAAGACATCACTGAGAGTGTGGAGGGACACACGTTTCATGGGAGTCACATGGAGGCCAAGCAGAGAGAGAATATGATGGCAAAAACATAATAAATATGAGTAAACTCTTAATTTTATGCCACTTCTTTTAGTTTTCAGTGACTATTTCTAATGCATAAGCTGTTTCTTCTATTTGAGATTTTAGGAGCTATAAAAATGTACAGAAATCAGACAAAAATATTTGTATTTGAGATTTTATTTATTTATTTGTTTATCTTTTGATACAGCCAAAGGGAAAATGTTGGGGCTAAATAATGTTAACATATACACATTTGCACATATTAAACTAGAATTTATAAAAAAAGTTGTATGAAAAGACAAAGTATCCACATGTAAAACGACAGGACATAACACAACAAAACACCAGATAAATGCAACTGTGAAGGCATCATCATAACATATAATATCACAGTGATGACAAAGGCAAGGCGATAAAGGCGTAGTAGTTGGTGCAAACAACAGACATAATACTAGTAAAAAATGCTACCACCACCTACACAGTTAGCATGCAATGCTGAATAACTATTGCCACGTTAGTCATTGTGGTGTTACACTGCACCAGGCTCAATGAAAGCAAAAGTATCAGCTGTTTTCTTGTTGTGGAATGAATTTCTGCAGCAGCAGACCAGGCTCAATTTAAGAGGAACAATGGAATATAATAGTGTAGAAGGCACAGCTCCAGGTTAAAAATAAAACCAAATAATTATAAGCATTTAGCAGTGACATAGAGTACAATAAGGTAAGAATAAAATAGTATATAACCCGACATGAACAGACTTAAGTAAATAAGATGAATAATGGAAAGAGTAGTGGTATTTACTGGAACGACAGAACATATCCGAAAAAACTGGGCTCAAACACAAAAGGGTGGAGAAAAAAACCCCACACATGAATGTCCAAAGATTGTATCCCATGTTACTATTTTAACTTGCATCTTTTCCTACAGCTGTAAAATATTTGGTCACTATCGTTTTAGTATTTTACCTAAAGCTCAGAGCTAATGTCTCTACTGATCTATTATCCTGCTGTAAGGACAGGCTATTTTAGTAGTGGTACATATATATATATAACCTTAATACTTAGTTTAAAAAAGGTCCATAAATTATATTATTTAAAGCAGGAGATTCCATGAAAATGCATATCAAAAGCTACTATTAAGTTTCTTTATGTTGTCTACTTAAAAAAAACTAACTAAATTGATCATGTGTGAAGGTTTTAGAGAGTCAGACTGACGCTAAAAGGATATTTTATTTCACTATGGAACTGTGCAACGATCACATAATACACCTGTAGGTCCTGTTTACAGCCATGCAGCCTGCATGAATAACTACGCAGTTTTTTTTTTTAAATTATGAGATCCCTTAAATGGAATCTGTGCTTGGCAACTGTGTGCTCATTTGTCTGTTCAAAATTTTGTGCATCCAAAAAGCATGCATCTAAAAATATGCTGTTAAATCAGCTCTAGGCTATTTTTGAGAAGAACATGGCTGATTTTTATTCTAATCTTGCCCTTATACAGCATGTACGATCAAATAAGAGAGTAACAAGACATAATTCAACGCATGCCTGTAAATTATAAAATTTACATCACAAAAAACTAAGAGTAACATTCTCTGTTCTAATCTTTTTTGCAGTCAACGTTTAGCCCGAGATGACTTTAAAATGCTATAAGAATAGACTGGCTGACATAAAGCACTCGCTTGGCAGGAAAGCATTATTAACCATGCTGCAGGCACAACAACTGCCACGCTTTAAAGATATACTCTACCAAAGCCAATCAGAGTATTAAAATCTGCAGAATGGCCCCTGATACTCCTTTCCCTATGGTAACAATCTGGTTCATTGACACTGATATTGTTACAGTGCTCAAAGGGAGAGAGACCAGCCAGTCAAAGATGGAAGTCTCAGTACATGGTGCTACTCACAGTACTGAGGAAAGACAAACAAAGGCAACACTATATTAATCGGACTGCTCTTGTAACCAAACTGTTTTTGTGCAAGTTATGCTGGAAATTTTTAGCGTAAACATAGAATTGGCACAAAAAATATGCTCTAATACACTAGGAAGGCTGGATGAGGGATTAGAGAGTTGGAGATTGGGAATAAAAGATGAGGGGAATTTATTTCAGTGCAGTACATTACTTCTGCACAGAAGTAAACAGAGACGGGGTAATACTACACTGTATGTGCATGCAAACATACTTTTTCACACAGCACATTCACTCTCACACCTGCGCACATATACTTAACAAAGCCCTGTTGCAAAGGCAAGACTGGCAGATGAATGAATCCTGTGCTTTTGGATTTGGTTCATAGTTAATCTGATTGATGCTGCTGCAGCCAATTACTGTGCAGCTTGCTTGGCTCGCTGGGTGTGGCACTTCATACACAGGATCCTACCATCCAGTGGATAGCAGCCATTTTCATCTGCTTCTATGGAGAGAGGGCGGGTGCAATCCTACAGAACAAATAAATAATTTATCAGAATTGTTTTTAACTACTCAGAGTTTTTGAATACACTACATGTTATATATATTTTGATGAACTGTTGTGTTTTTATTGTCTTACCTCACATCGGTAACACTTAAGGTGGAAGTTCTTGTCAAGAGCCACCACTCTGACTGTCTCCTCACTGCCTGCAGCTGGAACAATGGGTTCATTACAGCTCACACACAGAGGGGAGAAACGCCTGAAATGAAGAGGTGATTGTGAGTCAGTGGCCTACAGTCAAATTTCTATCATTCACATGAAATCAACAGAATCAATTTCCCTGCCTCTGGGTCTGTCAACTCATGATTACGAGTTTAATCAACTTTGTCGAGCCCAGGTATTCAACCCAGGTTTAGCATGCAGAGTAAACTATGAGTAATCCTGACAGGAAGGACGAATGGGGTCATGCAAACACTGATAAAATTCATTTGTCCTCTAAACCTGTGTTTGGGAAGCTTATGCTTCCTTGTGCTTAGACATGATGTAAGTGTCTGAGATTTTGTCCTAGCCCTCTTCACACATTGTACATTTTGAGTCATGCACTTCAGCTCAAACTGATTCCATCTCTGACATTTCTGAGGTTAATCTCTGAGGAACAACCTGCCACTAGCTACCTGTGGTAATCCTGGACACAGTAGGGGTTGTTGTTGTCATCAGTGATGAAAGGTGCCCCCTCAAGTGTACAGGAGCAGGTGCTGCAGCGGAAACAGTGGGCATGGAAACATTGGCCCACTGCCTTTAGCACACGGTCTGTGATCTTCTCTCCACATCGTGAACACACCGCCAGGGAATTCTGAGGAGGAGCAGAGGGAACATAAGATACTCTCTCTGATCGGGCTTTATCACCAGTTCAACTTGATCAATCAGGCAAAAAGCTGGTGATCTAACCCTAACCCTAACTTGTCCCAATGGTACCAGACACAACACAACTTAATTCAACCTGTTGGAAGCAGGAATATTGCTCATTTATTCTGCTTCTGTGTTTTTTGCTTACCAAATTACACACTGTAGTGACATTTTACAAGTGTTTTTTTTTCTTTTTGGATCACTACAAAAAAGCAAAGCCAGTGTATAAAGAGGGTGTCTTTTTGTGGTAACAGGGTTTGTATGTGTCTCCTTACCATATAGCAGTCCTCACACTGAGGTGAGCCTTCCCTGTCATAGAACTGCATGCCCTGCAGGGGGCGATGACAGCTCATGCAACAGAAGCAGTTTGAGTGGAAGAGTTTATCCATGGCCCTCACTGCTGGCTGGGTACGGGAAAGAGCCTCACCACACTTCCCACAGACCTCTAAAACAGGAAGAGAAAGCAAAGAGAGGTTAAATAAGATTCACAATCAAAATTACTTACAAATTCATTTATCTTTCTACAGAAACTTTCAGAATGTGTTCATTTTTTTAAATTTTACAACTTGTTAATTTGGAGTCTTTTTTACAACACAAGTTTTCAAAAAAAAATACTTGGTATAGCAGCCTACAAGGCCACATTTGTTATCAAACAGCAGATGAAGAAAAAATAATTAGAAAGATCATGAAAAACCACTGTAGAGATAAATAAAAGTCTGCTACACCTAAGTTGTTGAACATAGAATAAACTGTAATTATTACCATTTCTCTCATTTTCGGGGTTTTTTACATTTATACCTGTGTTTAATAACCAGTGTAAAAGCTTCTTTTGTTAGTTACACCATTAATATTCAAGACACCACTCTATTCATATGAATGTACCGGTGGGAGGGGATGTGATGACGGGTGCATGTGTGTCCATGTCTTTTATGAAGTCCTTGGTCATCCTCTCTAGCTCCTCCACTTCTCTCATATTCAGAGGAACCCCTCCACCAGGGATAGGAACTTGACCAGGGGGTGAGGGCTGCTTGTACAAACACACATTCAAGCTCTTAGTACAAGTGTATACATTAATTCTATACAGTATTTACCTACAAAATGCCATTTAGAGCATTTGGTTATTTATGATTGAGCAGTTTATCTTGGACTATACTGTTGGTATGTGTCCAGAAACCCATAATTTCGCTTTGTATATATTTGTATATACTGAACTAAATCACTATACTATAAACCACATTATTTGTGCTTCATGTGCTCTTCTACCAAAAATACATCGCAAACAGTGTCTCTAAATAACTACAATAAATCTGTAACACACCGGTGACGCAGGCGCAGTCTTCATTGGCTGGCTTGAAGGGGACCGGGGAGATGTCATTGTCTTGGGTTGAGGAGGTGGCACAGCAGCAGGAGGGTTTTGGTTTGCATTCACCTGACTGGCAAAGGGAGAACTCTTAATGTGATTAGAGGCTGGTGCAGCCATCGTATTGCTCAGTTGGGAAGGAGGTGCAGGGGGAGCTGAGGGAGGTGGAGGGAAAGAGCTGGTGGCAGTGGGAGGGGAAGGTTTTGGTACAGCATTGAATGGGGTGGTGTTCTGGTTCAGGTTCTGGTTTAGTTTTTGTGCCAGAGAGGCTGATGATGTCGTCGGTCTCCCTCCAAAACCAGTCTTCGGAACCACAGGTGGGGCCTTAGCAAACGGTTGAGGCGCAGAGTTTGGTGTAGAATTGTTGTGATTGGCTTGTCTGTTCGTTCTGGCTTTGAGTTCTTCAGCCCAGGGTGCTGGAGGTGGGCGGTCTCCCATCTCGGGGGGTGGGAGGAAGGAGAGTGCTGGTTTCGGAGCAGTTGGGGGAGGAGCTGAAGTCTTTGGTGCTGGTGCTGCAGGATACTGGCTTGGTAGCTGTGGACAAAACAATGACATCAAGAACAAAATGAACTCTTTACCAATTCTCTTACTTCCTAAAACAAAACCCAGAAAGGGCAAATTCAAGTCAAGGTTATTCTGCACAAGCATCCAGTTTCTGTTGTCAATATATTACTCTATTTATAATTAACTATAGTACAGAGGAAGTTAATATTTAAAGTAGAACTTTGTATGCTGAAATGCAGCAAGCAGACGCTTTTATTATATTGAATGAGGTACTTTGATAAAGGTAAACACTCGAAGCACTCCGCAGTTTGAGCTTATCAGAAGTGCTTCGTCTTTCGGACGTTTATTTTGCGGTTCTGAGCCAACATTATTCTGCCCTGATCCAGTACCTCCCAGTTGGATAAAAACACTCTCCATTTATGGCCCTCTCACTTGGTCTCTGGCAGCACACTTTGGCTTCATCACACTCTCATGCTCTCCACTCATTTCTGTGCAACACTCTCTCACTTTGCAGATGAATCACCAGCTAGCTCACTGTTGTTTTCTCTTTCAGGTCTGATGTGCTGTATGTGCAGTTCACTTATCATTGAGCTTTCAACCTGAACAGATCAAGAGAGACTCATGAAACCAACCTGGCATCTCTCCAAACTCTTTCCACTGACCCACCTCGCTTTTTCCTTTTCTTTCCTCTGTGTGACCCACTCTCTTTTTCTACAGTGTGGCTCTTGTGAGTCAATGCTTGCTGTCATTTTCCCTCTCATCTACTCGTCAGCTAGTTTTTCTATTTGTATCCTTATGCTTTGTACCTTAGGGTTGAAAGGTCCCCTGGTCTCCATCTCAGACAACAAGTCAGTGAGAGAGTCAAGCTGTTTATCGAAGCTGGTCTGCTTCTCCATCAGCCTCTGGCGGAGGAAGACACAAAGTTATTTACACAAATGAAGTTCTCACAAAGGAGCAAAGGAGGATGAGGCCAGAATGAGCCAAGAATAAAAAGGTGGAGGATGATGAAAAATTGTTACAGACTGTAAATAAGTGTTCCAAAGCATTTTGGCAAATAGTGAGATGGAAAATGCAGAATGAAATAATAAATGCAAACAAACTCAATGATGAGTAAGAATGATAATGTTGAGTAAGAATGAATTAATGATACTCAAGTTTTTTCCTGGTTGGATGAAAAAGAACACTGGCTATTTAATTATCTTACATTCCATTCATTGGATTGTTTGCTAAAAAGAATTAAGGGTGACCTGTTGGCTCATTTAAACATGATGTATACTGCCTTTTTATCAGTTTCAAGCTGTTTTTAAATTTTGTACTTTTAATCAATGTTTGATTCTACACAGTCCATTTGTGGCCTCACACACCAGCTGCAATTAACGCAGTCTTGCAATAACACCACCTTTGTCGCAAACTATTTCAGTTACATAAATGGGCAATAATCTTGTTAGAAGCATGAAGCTGTGTGATTTAACTCAGCTTAATGCTAATATAATTTGTGGGGAAAATCTCAAAAGACAGTATTTCCTGCCAACACTCCATGGACTTGCTCTGGTCTGACAACAATGTCCTCCAATGTCCTAACAGATAATCAAATTATACTGAATGCTGTTGCATGCAATGAAAGAAGGAATCATGCTTTCAGGCAAAGTAACTTTATCTTATTTAGCCGAGATTCCATCATGACTTACCTGTGGGTTCCCAGCAGCAGTGGGAATACTGGTACCAGAGGCAGGGAGAGGTGGAGGTGGTGGGGGGGGAGGGGGAGAGGGTGAGGTGGGCAGACA
>JAQNCA010000030.1:9399851-9422645 GCA_029783725.1 Acanthurus tractus
GTGGGAGGGATGGGCTTTCATTTTCTATTATTGTATGTTTCATCATTTTATTCTGTTTTTGTTTTCTCTGTTTTATCTTGTGAAGTTGCATTTTCTCATGTATGAAAAGTGCTATATAAATAAAGTTTGATTTGATTTGATTTGATTTTTAAGCACGATGAAAACCTGCATACTTGTGAAAGAACATGGTCTCTTCACTCAGCACCCGGAGGAAAAATCTCCCTGCTGCCAAACTGGCTTCCATTCAAAGCCAGTGTCAGACTGCAATCCTCCAGTTCCCCCAGCAGGTGTCAGACTGATACACATTACTATGACGTGCACAGCCAGACAAAAATGCCTCAAGGGAAGAAGATTCCCTCTGAGCCTTACACAACATCAAATTCACATCATGTAGAGACGTGATATATGACAGGAGGGTGTCTAAAGTGGAAACTCAGACAGACATGACTCTATAAGAGTCTTGAGGAGAATGGACACATGGCAAGTACGCTGGGCACAGAGGCATGGCTGGGGATCTGTGTCGTGTAGCAAGGCAGTAGTGGTGGTCTATACGAGGAGGGCTGAAGCGAAAGAGAATCTGAGGTAATTGCAGGGCAGATGAAGGAAGACTTGTAAATAACATAGAGGAGTTGGGAACCCCGCAATCACGCAAGGTTTTGTGCGAGTGCAGAGAAACAAACAGACTTAAGCACAGAGACTCCTCATACCACCCACACAAAAATCTGAAAAGGCCAAAAAAATATGCCAACCAAAAATGGTGAACAACAAGGCCAAAGCATCAATTAATAATACACATAAACTCTATCTTCCACTGGCTAAAACAGAGCTAATCACATAAGCATGGCCATTAGAGAACACCTTATGGGAGGCCGCTTCTTTTCATGGCACCATGAATACCTGTCCCTCATTCCCACCCATCTCTTATACCTCATCCCTCCTCAAAAACAAACCACAGAGAATTTCCTCCCTCCTCCCACCTTTATTCTTTTCCTCCTCCCTCTGTCCACTCCCCCTCTCCACTCCCACTTACCCACATTTTTTCCTCTCCTTCTTCGAATGTGAAACCCGATGCAGCCTGGCTGTCAGATGCATACCCTCCCTCCCTCCTTAAGACACACACACACACACACACACACACACACATACATTCTCTGTGTAACTAACTTGATGGCTACTGGAAAGCAGATACATATTGTGAGACTCCAATTGACACATGTAGTAACAGTCAGTAGCAGCAGTTGGGCTCAGCAGAGCAGAGAGTAAAGATATAGGGAAAGCAGTGGGCTGGTGTGAAGTACAGACAATGGGAAATTAAAAAATGGCATCTTGTAGAGGAGTTTAATTTGTCAGAGCTAGTTTTCTTTAATGAAAAAAATGTTCGCCAAACTTTAGAATATGGAAACAAGCATTTCCATTCATCAGTGCAGAACATCTTTAGTTTGCTTGACAAGACAGTAATAAAGCTGTTTTTCATTATCCTTGAGGTGCAACCTTCATAGCCAGGAGCTGATAAACAGATAGTGACAGGTACATGAAAGCCCCTGATTACAGAAGTGAGGTGTGTGGGTCCACAAGATAACATAAACAAGGAATGCTGCATTTAAAATTCAGTGCAGTATATTCACCCCAGATAACAAAACAAGAGCTGTGCCGACAGGAACATGATAGAAGTTGTCTCTATCGTGTGTTGGAAGGCAGTTCATGCATTGAACATGCTTGCACATGTGGAAGAGTTGAACAGGCGGTGAGAAGCAGTCATCTTTACTAATGGCCTGTGCATCATGAGTCAGTGTCAAGAATATTTTCCCTCCGTGGTTGACCTTGTTTGCACTGAAGGTCTATGTCACAGATATATCATAGATCAAAACAATGTCACAGGTGCACTGTACGTAGAAAGCATGACTGTGTGTGTGTGTTTCGCTGAAAACTAACTGTTATATATTGATTAATCTGAAATTGTGTCCCTGAATTATCGCCTGGTCTATAAAACATCTGAAAACAGTGAAAACTAAAGGCTTAAGATAACATGAGGAAAAAATGTCCCTTATTGTTTAACCAATGATCCAAAAATACAAAAATGTTTAATGTATTTTATTGAAAGAAAAGGAAATGCACCAAAGCATCCAAAATGCAGAAGCTGTAACCTTCATAAGCAGATGTGTAACAGCCAATTGATGATTAAAATTCTTTCTGATTAATTATCCATCAACTAATTAATTGACTATTAGTGACAGCGCTAGTGCGTGAGTGTGTTTTCATTCTACCTTGAATACAGAATGTGCAAAGACAACAGAATAGCTGGATAGATACAGCTACATTTATACAGGATTTCAGCAGTGATGTGGTGAGAAGATACAGACTGACTGAAGCATGTAAGGACATTTCAGACAGCGACTTGCACAGTGACGGGCAGATGGAGGGAGGATTGAGAGACAGAGTGAAACAAGGGTCAAAGACAATATACTCTGTCTGCAATTACACATATCCAAGGGGAAAAGTATGTTTTTTTTCCCAACAAGGCTCAGGTTATGTGAGCCAACAGCCCCAAGTAAAGCTGAAACCAGCAGCAGCCTATAGCCTCATATCCTATGCCCCAGTGGGAACACAAGAGAGAGAAGTAACACATATCTATATATAAACTCACATTGCAGGGATTGACTGGATTATGTGTGATTTGTTATGTCTAGCAATTCACACATCCACTTTGAACCCTCTTTTTTTGTTATATCACATCCATTCCCCTGCATCTTTTTTTGGTATCCATTTAAGTCTCAAACCAAGTGATCAGCTTGTTGCCTTTTGCCTCGAGCCATTCTGGAGTGCTAATTTTTATTTCACACAGCATTGTCTCCACACCTCTCCCGCACATGACTCAACTGTTCTTTGCTTTCCTTCCCGTCACTCCGCCCATCTGCCCATTTTGTCTCTGTCTCTCTGTCCTCCCATCTGTCGTGCTCTCATTCTCTCTTTCTTCTTCACCCCATGTATGTAAAGTCAACAAAACATGAGTGACCACCATTCCCTCCTCACTGTCCAGCCTGTTTCTGCGTCATTTGCTGGGCAAACACTTGAGAAATATCACGCATAATGTGTAAATAGAGAAGAGAAGGACAGGGGGCTTGCAGAACAGACGAGGAGTCAGAAATACAGGAAGAGAAGATAAAAAAACAAAGCAAGGATGAGAGCAAGTGTTGATATGAAACTGAAGTGAGACAGAGGGGTTAAGAAGATGACAGGTTTAGGTGTGGGGTGTTAGAGATATAGATACATGTCAAATAAATGATCAGTGTATATAAAAGAGTCCTTCCTCTCATCTTTTCTTCCTTGGAGAGATGAAGGGAAGGACAGGAGGCAATCAAATGCAGATGGATCAGAGGGAGATGTGAGGATGTGATTCGAAGAACAGAAAGCAAGATATACGCACAGAGATGACTGAGGGGCGGATCAATACAGAGAGACGACAGAGAAAGAGGTGGAGACTCGGCACCGGCTTGAGTGTGCAGGAAAACCCTCTCTCTCTCTCTCTTTTTTTAAAAAAAATTTCAGGATTGTTTAGTATTGGTGTCTGCTCGTGCATTTCTTTGAGTGATCAGTGTGAGGGAGGGAGGAAACCGCTGCAGTACATTGTTAGGTTGAGCGCACGCAGGAGAGGGAGACAGAGAGAATCCCCCATTTTAGCTCAACAATATTACAGCAGTGCAGAGATATCTACAACAATGGCAGCCCGGCACTCTCTGCTCCGTGCTATTGATCTGGTAGTGGCAACCCAATACACACACAGTCAATCTAATTGTTGTTGTAACTTCTCATTAGATTAATGTGTGTGGTCCTCTTGATCTGTCTTGCTTGCAAATTATCCAGTCATATTATTACAGTCAGTCCCAATAACTCAGGTAAATGTAATAATGGCTGCACATTAAACTGAATATTATGAACCTAATATTGGAGGTAACATATTGGCGATATTGATAGCTATTATTTGTGTAATAAATAATACTAATTATTCCTCACATCTTTAGTCGGTCCCAATCTATTTCCCTCAGGCATACTGACTTACTAACCGGATCTCTTCTAAGACACTGCACCGGAGAGAGGGAGCGTGAGGGAGGGAGGAAGAGAAAGAGAGAGAGAGAGAGAGAGAAGGAGAGGGAGAGGGAGGAGAGAGAGGGAGAGAGAGAGAGAGAGAGTGAGTGATCAAGCGGGCACAGGAGGGAGAGAGGAAAAGAGAGAGCACAGGAGAGCAAGAAAAAGAATCCAGAGCTGACAGAAAGAGAGTCGCAGGAGGAAGAGGGAGAATGCACGGTGTCTGGGTAACACTTTCACGCTTGTATCCAGGGCCTTTGTGAATACACCATGGGATGCATCGGCTCCAGGAGACTGAGTAAGCTCCACTTCTCTTCCCTCTCTCGTTGTGGGCTAGAAGGGGGTTTTGGGGGGGAGGGTGGGGGTGGTGAGGAGGATGGGGGTTCTTGCAGGAGCGAGGGCTTTGCGTGGAGGCTGTGGACAGGCTATTTTATACTTATGTGTGTATGTGCGCGTGTGAGCTGTTTGCCTCTCCTTCAGTGCAGTGTATAAGCAAGCTGTGGACGTATGCACACAGAGGCTGTGTACTGTGTATACAGGCAAGATGTCAGAGACAATATGTGTTAAAATGTGCTACTGTGTGTGTGGTTGCATCCCCCACCTCCCTCCTCCCCTCCCTCCCTCCTCCCATCCCTTGATTTATGATGCTGTTTGGCAGTATGTATACGTGTGTGAGTAGGAGGCAGAAAGGGATGGAGAGGAAAGAGAGGCGGGAGAGGGAAATGCTGTAATTGTGCTCATTTATTAGGCGGAATGGTGTGGAGAAATAGAGGAAAAAGAGAAAAAGGATAATGCCATTGTCAGGGGTGTTTGCACAGTTAGTTAATATTTGCATGAATAATGGGGAATATGAGCAGCAGAGGAAAAATTTTAGTGCATGCAGGCGTGCGGGCGGGCAGGGAGGAGGGGAGATGGACGGATGGCGATGGAGAGAGGGGGAGAGGGAGGGGCAAGTATGTGCAGGCAAGGTTGTGTGGGATTGATGGGAGTTTTCAGGTGAGGACCCTTCTGGATAAACCTAGAGATAACATGCCAAGTAAATCAACATTAGGATTGCCAGGCAAAGACAGGCAAGGGTTGTATAAAAAGCCTTCTTTTGGTAAACAGTTATTTGCACTAGAATTGAGAGTTGCGTGTTGCAGTGCACATCCAGGTCCTGCACGTCCTATCACACTCAAAGGTAAAAATAAACACAGACTTCCTCCTGTGTTAAATATTAATTAGCCGCTTAGCACATCAGGCTCTGAAACATATTTATGGCAAAGCATCGTTCTGAACCCATATTTTACATCGCTCTGAAAAGTGCATAACCTTTCCAGGGATCATGAATGTCAAAACTAAGTTGCAGACAGAATCCCCAGATTGTTTGTGAAACATGTACACACACTTTTTTTTTTTTTTACAAAATCTAAATCCTTGATGAAAAGAATTTTAAAAATATCTAAAAAAAATTCCAAGTGCAGAAGAAAAAGCGGCACAAGACACAGGAAGGCAGGTGTGAACTAAATACAGCAGAAATAGTGTTACAGCAGCTCAGGCTGTACAGATTACAGTATTTGACAGATTGCAGAGCAGGAGAGGAGGGTAAGCTCCTCTCTGTCAACACTGGGGTCAAGACAGAAGCCCAGCGAGAGGAAATAATGTGATTGAAGTAGACAGAAGGCTTTGGGAAGGTGCTACATTAATCTGATTGTGAGCCATCTGAATACTGATGCTCATTTTTTATACAAGTGATCAAGGAAGCTTAAGAGTTCAATAAGACTGGTTTAGTAATAGCATCTACTATTTTCTAATCAGGGATAAGTGATGGAGAGCTGCGATAAAGGAAGATATGCACAAGTACACATCCAGAGTGCATTGTAGCCTGTCATTTACTTGTAGTAGAGATTGTACATCTGCGTAATAGAATATTTCTCTGCAGTTGGTCATAATCTTAAAATGTGTGCACTGTAATCTAACATGAACGTGTATAACTAAACAATACTTAAGAGAAGCAGGACCAGCAGCTTGTGTGTCTGAGTCTGTGACTCTCTTATAAGCAACAGAATCAGCAGCAGTGCTGCTGGTGTAGAGGTGCGGTTGTGTTTATCCTGGGTGAGAATGGCTTTAGTGTGTGTTATTGATCGGCCTCCTCGACTGCAGTCCACGCTGCCAAGCAGAGATCAACAGGAGGAGCGGCAGGACTGGATCTGTCTCTGTACGAGAGTAGTCCTGATGTATCTGTCTGCCCGCTGGTAACACTATCTCTCCCAGCTCCATCGTATCTGGGAGTGCTCCCAGGGATAGGCTGTGATATCTGTTTATACCCACTCTCTACTATAGTATATTATCTTCTCCATGACATACTGCATAATGTCCTGCAGTGCATTTTCCTTTTTGTTTTGGATGTTAAAGGTAATGTGACAGAGATTAAACTATTGTGGCACATTTTTAGTATTAACATTATTAAAGTTCTTCAGGCTTTGACCTAACCTCCATGACCAATATCTGTTCATTAGCACTACATATTTAAAAGTTTTTTTTCCATTAAATAAATCTAGAATTTAATATATTAAATATAAACTTGTATTGTGTAACACGGCAAGTCTCTCCCTCTATCTCCACCCGCTCCTCAGTCGCTAGCCTGCAGCAAAACTCGACTAATCAAACACAAAAACCTCATCAGCAGCTTTGCTGTGACAAACTGTTTTGTGTTAAGTTTGCTGTGAACTTCTCCATCAACAGCCCCAATTCATATAAATTGTCCTGTCAGCATTTGACTTGAATCAGCATTTAACTTGGCAGGCTAACTTTAGCTAACGATATCTGGTATATTTCAGAGTTTTTGGACCCGGCCAAAAAAAAAAAGTACTGGCCAAAACATTGGCACATACCCACTATGTCTCCAGAATAAATGGATTAAACAGCATCGGGTTGGACAGGATTGTTTTCTTAAGTATATGAAACCCTGGCTGAATGAATCTGTGTTTGTGAGACTGTCATTGGTAGACTTAATTTAAAATGTTAATATTTCCAAATGCCAGTATATGGAGACAATAACAAGCCTGAAAACTTGATTTTCAGTGGTGGGGGTCTTTCAGAGAAACTTTTTTTCCATTAAAATGCTTTACAATATGCCATTCTTAACAGTGGCAGTACTTACTAGACAATCCACTAGACTGTCAAGTACTACACTAGACATGCATGCCTATAAACCTCTGTGCAGTTGTGAAGATAGTTAGGTTAGATGGGTGTGTGAGTTGTGGTTATTAATTCAGACCCAGTTGAAAAATGAGGGGGCTGACATAAACAACAGGGTTGAGGTAAGTTCACTTTTATCTTCAGCAGAGTTACACATTTTCTGCTAATGAAAGATCCAATCTTTAATGAAATAAAAAATCCGTATCATTACAGTAAGTGTAGGATACGAGTAACAATTATTCTGGGTATGTTTTAAACTGAGAGTGCAGGAAAGATACTGACCCCAGCCCTTTAAACATCTGCTTTAGCCCAGCTGCCCCTCACCATCACTGTTACCAGGACAGGTAAAGACAGACAGTGATGTACAGTTGACGAGGTGTCTACATCCATCACTGCTTCAGTGAGCAAAGGCCTTGAGTAGCAGTTGTTGGGAGGGGAATCATTTTCTTCACCTCATCAACGAGGAAAGGCAATGAGATGTACTGCAAAATAACTACAAACTGTATTTTCGTCGGTGACTCAGCTTGTGCGTGCAGTACACAGCTTATGTATGGCTCATTGAGAGCAGAATTCTACAGCTGCCAAACACTGTTAGTAATGCTGTTACAGCCCCACGATGTTGATCACATTTGTAGATGTGGTGTTGATAATGACATAACCCATAACTGTTCTCAAAGCTTTGCATCAGGAGCATATTTCTGTATCCAGTTGCAAGGCTACACTATACCTGTGAGTGCTGGAAACACTATACACTGTATAATTAAGGGTATTATGCGCAGAGTGAAGAAAACTACAATGGGTCAGGCTGCAGTGGTGAAATTATAGATATGAATGCGGGACATTATGACCATTCACCTCTCTCGCTCTCTTTTCGCTCAGTCTTGCTTAGCTTTGGTAAAGTGCCTCCGCTGACATACCACTTACTGATTCAATAAGCACTAATGACCGAATCTGTGTGTGTATGCGCACATATTTTTCGGGTAGTTCTGAAAACTGGCATCAAATGTTTGGTCACATGCATAATCTTGTTTGCTTGTTCTTTGATCATATAGTTCCTGAGTTAGATAAAAAAAATTGCCAATTTAGTCTATTTAATATGAGTAAAGTTCTTGCACAGCAGCTGTGTTGAGATTATTTTTGCAGCAGTTAATGGTTACACAGAGTTTATATGAAGTATGCAAGTCTACTCTATTAGTGATTAGAAAACATGGAATTCTATTTTTTTCATGTTATTCAATGTAGTGTTTGTGAAGTTATATCAAGACCTTCATTTGTTCACCCGTCACTCTAACTGATTGTGTCAAACCACTTTTAGTAGTCAAGTACAATATCAGGAAAATCCTTTTACATGTAACCCTGGTTTAAACAGTTTTTTAAAAACATTTGTTAAATCTAAACGGGATTTGCAACAAATCGTGTTTATATGTAATAATCTTTAGATGGAAAAAAGATGTTTTTTTACTTAAACTTACATATTATGTTGCTAATTTTTAATATTTTCAAACAGTAGCCATTTAAAAACCTGTGCTCTGTTTGTGTGTCTGCATATTAATATATATATTTATGTGTTCATGCACAGACCAGCATATGACCTCCAGTTTACATCTGCCTCTTGCCTGATCGTGCTCTTGCTGCTATATTTACTAGCATGTAGGCCGTTGTGTGGGTGTGATTACATTAAAGGCACACTGTTGCCTCAACATGTTGTCCCAGCACCGTTTTCTTACCACTGCATTACAGAGAGGGATTCCCTGCCATTAAATGTAAAAACCAACGCTGCTGCTCCACCATGCCTTTAAACATATTCAGTCAACTGCGGTCACCACATTCAGGCATATAAGCATATGCCAATTTGCAGTCTCCCTGTAAACCGGCAAATCTGGCAGACTGAGGTGGAGGCTGATTGATTGGCCTCTGTCCTGGTTGGAAAAGCCTTGTACACATGAGCGCATTCAAGGTGAATGACTCAGTGATGTAGTACCTCAGAGACACTGTGGGACCTGCTGACCCTCACCTGTGTGACTGTGGGTCAGCATGTGTGTGTGTGTGTGCGCGCTTATGCATCCAAGGACTCCAGTGTAGCAAGAACAGCATAAGGTCTTTACCTGCAGATTTATGTGTATGTGTGTGTGTCATATTCTCTAATGTGTGCTATTATGGTTTGCCTTGTCGCTTGATGCCAGGTCACAAACGTGGATCATTACAGGAGGGGAGGTGATTTGACTGTGTATGAGTGTGTATGTGTTCATGCCCTTGTACATGTCATTTTCAGCCTGTATGTGTATGTAGCAGATCAGGCCTGTGTGTGGGCATATGGTGGCATGTGTTTCTTTAAACAACGTGACTCAGCCAAAGTGGGTGCTATGAAATTGAAACTGTGAGAGAGAGAATTTTATCCCCACTTTCTGATCTGTGTGTGTGTGCGTGTGTGAATTCATGTGCATTTGTGGATGTGCTCAGCATCAACCAGTGCTGATTGTCTCTGTGTTATCTGCAGCTACTAACCGCTCCAGTTCTGATAAAGAAAAAAAGGGCAATATTCTCAAAGATGGGAGTTTCCTTTGAATAATAAGAACAAGAAAATAAAGATTTCCTAGATGTTATGTCTGCGCACTTACCTGGATTGATTTCTCCACCCCTGCAGGTTTTCTTCCCTTCATCAAAACACACTCAATTGAGAGTTATTTTTTCCTTTTCAGATCAAAATCTTTATTATATATTAAGATAGTCATTACCTTTTTTTTTTTTTATGGGAATGGTCTGGTTTATGATCCTGGGCTGCAGATGCCAAGATACTACACGCTGTATTTTTTAGTTATTACAGCTGATGCAACAGTGACTGCTGTAGCCCATTTAGCCTGTATCAGTGATGGAGACCAGCACAGGATGGCAACCACATTTGTGCCAAAACACATTAATGAGGCGTGTCAGGTCTGCTTATGACGGAGGTATGCAGACCCTGACTGCTACTTCACCAAATTAACGGCAGTAACTCATGCTGTGTTTGAGCGTCTGTTGAAGTGTATGTCAGAGCCCCTGAATGTGTGCGCATCATGTCCTGAGACACACTTTCCTCTATTTTCCTCGAACAAACTCTCATTGCCATATGGGCTCTGGTCCGCAGCTGTGTTCTTGCTGAACTCTGAAGCTCAGTAACCCGGCATCTGCACAAATCGCTGCAAGAGGGGCTACCATCCATGCCGGTACTCCACCGTGCCAACCAGCCTTACTGCAGCTGTCATGGTAAACAAGCAACAAGCCCCCTGGTTTTTTTTTTCTCACCGTTATGGCTGCAGGGCACAGGGAGCACAAAAGACAGATGACGCTCAAACGCGTCCCACTTCAGCAGGAGCCGTCAAGCCACTCCAGTCAGAGCCAGAGTTGACAGTGCAGCCGCTGCAGATCTTGCCTGTTCGTTACGCCCGGCTGCATTGCTCCCTCTTTTTCTTTCTCCTCCTCGATTTCCCCACCCTCCCTCTCTCACTCCTCCGCGCTCCTTCTCCTCCGCTGAGCTAAGCCTGGCTCCCCTATGACCGCAGGGGGGTATCCGGCGCCGCACCGCTGTTTGTGCGGGGGAGGAGGGAGAGCGCCAGGGGAAGGAAAGCTGGCTCAGAGCTCTGGTCATGTGCTCTGTTGTTGTTGCTGTTTCCTCAAGGAGGGATCCTGCATGGCTTCTCAAGAGCAGAATTACGCATTCGCTTACCGTGCTGCTTATAGCCCAAGAGCATCACCTACATGACTGCAGAAATGCAGAGCGTGCCATGGCTTAACAAACTACTGAGGTGCTGGTTAATGACAGCCCATCCATCATCTATGCAGATATTCTGAGGAAAAACTCCGACTAATTACGGCATCATAAAGACTTCCACACCCTTGTGGCTCACTTCACAAATAGCACATGCTTTGATGTAATTTCATATGAGACTCAAGCGTGCCAACGCTAGATAATGTACATACAGATACAAAGCTGTGCAGCAGCACACTGTTTCTGGTCCATTTCTGTGGAAAGAGTGGAGGGCTTCCTAGTGGTGGTTCGTGCTGCTGCAGTCCAGAGAGCTCTTGAGCCATATTGTGATTCATGTTAGGAGAGAGTGACTGCTAATCTACTAATTGGCCAAACAAGGCTGAGGGGTGGAGAGGGGAGACACTTAGGAAACTAAATAGAGCCAGAGAAACAGAAGAAGAGTGAGAGAGGCATTGTGTGTGTCCCTGTGGCTGACGCTTTATGTTGCTATGGGCCAAATGTGTGTGGGTGTGTGTATATGTTCAGTTTGTGTTTGCAGGGCAGATTTTTCACCCAGATGGGGGAGAAATCTGGGACACTCTCCCCCGCCCTGGCAGAAGATGAGACATCTCTTTGTTTTACGGATATCAGCCAATAAATAACCATCTCGCACCGCACTCCATAGTGTGACAAATACAACGCACCTGAATAACCCTTTTGAGGTCATTAAGAGTTTGTTGCTAATTGTCAACGAAGCACTTGAATATATTTTAAAATTTGAGTTCCTTTTGTCTATAAAACATGTTTAAAAACAGTTTCAGCTGATGGAAACACTGACCAGGGCCAAAATATATGAATATGATCATAATAATTCCAAAACGAATCATTCAGCAACACAGACAAAAACAAAGCACAGAAAACACAAACACAGCATACTAGCAGTCTATTCAGATCAGCACAGCTCAAGTGCTAATCTATAAAAGTGTGTTTTGAGCCAAAACTTGAGGGAGTCAACAGTAGGGTGGATCTGATTCAGACGGGCAGGCTGTTCCAGCTGAGGGGCCTGAGTCTAAGTCAAGGCGTGGGACAACTGAGAGGCGCATGTCTGATGATTTGAGGGACCTGCAAGCGGCAAAAAGGCTTAAAAGATCGATGATATTGAATTGGACCAGTTTCTTCACACTCAAACAGCAATCCCTTAAAATGTACTGAAATTAAGTGGAGAGAGGCTGTAACACAAATGTGTCCATGTTACAGATGCCAGGTGTTTTCTTTAAATACTCTGTTGTTTCTCAGGAAAGTTTTTTCACACTTGCACAGTTTTTCACAGCTTTGAAAAAGAGGTAGACTTGCAGCAGAGCAGGGGGTAACTTTAACAACTGCTGTCTCAGTTAGAACACTCTGTTAAGATGCTCAAAATAAAGTACAGTGTGTTTCTTCTCCAAAACAACCTCAATTAAGTTTCACAGAAAGAAGTGCTTTTAACCTAAAACAGTGATTCAACATTAAATGTCAGGTCCTTAACAACAGTGAGCAAAGTCACAACTGTACTTCAGTTAAGCACTAAAAAAAAACTGAATAATAGAAAGCCATTTTACTGACAGAGACTTTGCCAGCTTTTCATTTTTATGTGTTACGTTATAAACCATCGTAATACAGGTTTGCATTTTGTATGAGTGGTGTCCTCTCACATAGAACAGTAGTAAAGATTGGTTGAAAATAGTTTTGGATGTTTTATTAACAGATTCATTTTAACTGTTTCAGTTGTTTTAGAAATAAGTACAACAAACATTCAAAATTAAAGGAACACCCTGGTAATTTAGTATTGCAGTACTTAAAAATGGAAGTATTGTGAAATACATTTATAATGAAAAAGATACCAGACTTCATGTCCCTACTGTTGGTCAACATCCTCTCTGTAAATATCTTGAATTCAATTACCCCAATTTGTTGGGATAGGTAGACAGACAGATAGGTGACATCTTCCTGGTTGTACAGACCTCCCTGTGACTTAGAAATTGACTTCAGCATATAAAATCATCCCCTTTTAGATAAATTTGTCTTGGTTTTGTACAGCCAAACAACTATTTTTATATGCAGTAACATTGTATACCTTCTGTGGAGATGTTCAGAGGTATTTGGGGAAACACTAACAATAGGAGAAATTCACAATGTGGAGGAAGTGGAGAAAAATATTTAATCACTGCCGGATGCAATAATGTAATGTAAGTGTTAAAAACCAAAGACTGTTTCTATACTGTACAATTATACTTGTACAATACAAGCAGCAGGATACTACTAAAACGAGAAGATTCCAGGTTAAAAATACTTGTGTTAACCGCACAACTGAAGCAAGGCGGTCCTGATTTGCAGTTTGCACACCCTTCCCTGCTCAAGTGAAGAGGGTCAGTTTTCTGGAATGAAGTCTGTCCCTCGTCTCCTGCCCTCGCAGTGATCTGATGCGACTGGATGGAGTTCAGAGGGAAGGGTAATATCTGAGAGCCCAACAGAGACAGAGTGGAGCTGATGTTTGTGAATCACTGGGTCACTGGGTCACAGACATCACTGGACATCCAGAGAGCAGACAAGTCTCTGTGTTTCTCAGAGCTCCGAGGAGTCGCTCATGATTGCCAAAAATGCAGCTGTGAAAAATGTGATTGGCTCAGCGGCACGCATGCAAACACACACACACACATAGTGTGTGAGGAGTGAACCCCTCTGAGAGTTGCACACACAGACCCTCTGATACAGAGAGCAGTCACCTAGAGACCGAAGCTGTGTTTAAAATCCATTACCAGTACAGTCTCTCTAATTAAACCAATGTTTTAATTAGGATTTGGACAGCCAGGAAATAGGAGGGATAATAATGTTCATTTATCCAACAGAGAGCACGTATTTCAGATGACTCCCATCCAAAACATGCTGGGTGGATGGCTTTGTGTGTGATCTGACACTGACTCTTCATAGCGAATCGTGAACCAAAATGCAGGTGTTACTCAAATGTAGAGGAAAGTTAGTAAGAAGAGAGGGATTTCGACAATTAAACTCCATTAGCAGAGAAACTGGAGGCCTATTTAAGGATCCCCCAGGGAATAGATGCTGCTGGTGAAGGAATAAAGCAGGTGATTGAATCTCCTGGACACTGTGGAGGTCATGGTGGGGATGGGGAGGTGCTGCTGGAAGTGGGTTTGTAGGAGGTCCAGTCACTTATATTTACACCAGTCCAGTAAGTCTAACTTGCCATGAAGGAGTTAACTAGAGAGTAAAACTGGAATGAAAATCTCAATTTCGTTTGATTTGATCAATTAAATATATTTGACACTGCAGTAGCTTCATTTAATGAACTCTGAAGTAATCTCAAGTACAGTATGTGCCAAATGCAAATAATAAGTGGAAAGATGTTATGCATACTGTATTAATTTGTTTTCCTTTGGGAAAAAAACCCTTAAACACCCATAACAAAGAGAATATACAGGCAGAACCTTGTTTGTTCCTTTTAGGGGATCCTTCAAAGCTTACGTTCCAACCAGTAAAACTGAAACTCTTCTAACAATAGTGTTAATGACAGTAATCCCCCCCTCTGTTTAAATGTGGTTTAATGAGTTGTTAGCCTGAGTTCCTAAAGAAAAAATACATCTAATTTCATGGAAAAACTTAATCCAGCTGCTGTAAACGGTGTTAAACTATTATTTTTGTGTATTAATTTAATATTTGTGTTTAGAAACTGTGAATATAGGGATTTTGACGTACAGTGACAAAGATGATTAAATGGGATGAAATTCCCCTGTAAGGGAATAAAAGCAGAACATGAGAGAAAATATCTTTCATACTGAGCTTAATCCAGGGCTTCATGGGAGGTAGGAACGCTAATTTAGTGAAAGAAGAGCTTTTTAAGATTTTGCTGAGAGTTAAGTAAGATAAAAATGTGTTTTTTTCCTCTCTTCTCTCTCTGTTTGTCTCTTCCTTTACCCTGCTCTCAGCGGCAGATGGGGTGCCAGTCCAGAAGGATGGGGAGCAGGTAAGTCTTCAGAAATCCCTCTGATTTGCCCCTCTTGTTGACTTCCTCTGACAGTGGACTTTAGCCACTCCACCTCAGGAAGCAACATGGCTGCTGATTAAAAACCCTGCAGCTACGTGGTGAACTACAACAGCTCACCCCACTAGCTCTCTGTGGTGCCCTCGAGGTGCCAGCGCTTATGCTAGTAGATTAGTGAATTAGCACATATCACGTCCGTGTCCGTTGCTTAACTTCCACTACACCTCCCTGTGCGGGTTTGGGGTGGTGTAGCTGGAAAACTGAACAATTGCTGGTTCGGTTGCTCATTGGTGTTGCTATGACGTCTGTTGCTTGATATCCATCTGACAGAGTCACTGCTCAGTGCAAAATGGCAGAGGCATCACTTTCTCTTCCTCCAACTTCTTACACACCATTGCTATATCCTCCTCTCCTCTGCTTTTCTTTCCTCTCCTTTCCCCTCTTCTCCTGCTGCTATACTGATCCCATGCTCTAAAACTGATCCCTCTGAGACAGGACACAGGAAAGGGAACCATTTTGGACTAAAATGCAGAGAACTCGACTTTTTCAGTAAATGCACTGTGGACTGATTTCATCATTTATTTATGCATTGTGCCCCAGAATGCCCTTCATTCCTACAGAGACGAAAGAACCAACCACACAACAGCGCGCGCACACACACACACACACACACACACACACACACACACACACACACACACACAACAGCACACAACAGCACACAACAGCACACACACATTAGCGTTGTAAAGGCTGTTGGAAAAAAAACATAGGAAAAGCTGCTTCAAGGGGCCCAGCGCAACCGCTCAAGTGTGTTAAATCTCTCATCACACCCACTCCTGTGGAGAGAGCAAGAGAGCGAGAGAGCGAGAAAGAGAGAGAGAGAGAGAGATGAGCCGAGTGTCAAAGAGCGAGGAAGTGGGAGCAAAGAATAGAATTACAAGAAGAAAAAGAAGGAGTGAAGAAAAGATCGGGAAGAGGCTGATATCGATTAACACAAGTTATCTGGATACTTGCTGCATGTAGCTGATGGAGATATGGAATAAGACACTGGTAGTCGCTCCTTCATTATGTCTCTCAGCATTAAATGACCCTTTCTTTACATTTAACAGTCCAGCTGTGATAAATTAAGTACATAAGTACATTAATTCAAGTATAACTAACTAGTAACTAAAATCCACATCAGATCGGAGGAAAAATATTCTACATTTAACAGCTTTAGATACACACTGTGTTCAAAATTTCGCCTAAAAAATGTAAAAATATGCTATAAGAACATTACAATCTGTCAGCGACCAAACAATATTACTGTACAATACAGCTAAAATAAGCTTCACAGGAACCGGCTGCAACATATAAACATAGTAAGTGTTTGTACCTTTAATACTTAAAGTACATCTTGACTTCTTTGTGAAGAGTTTAAATAAGGTTAGTACAGCTCTCCCACTCAATGTGCTAAATATGTTGTTACAGGAAGCAGCTGGTTTGCTTAGATTAAAATAAAAACTGAGTGCTAACAAAATCCTACCAGCACCATTAAAGCTCACTAATTAACGAGCTATATATCTTGTTTGTTAAATCTGTACAAAAACTGAAGTGTAAAAACATCATGCTGTGGTTTTATGGGAATTAAATGCCAGACTTTAACTTGACCGAGGCACAGCAAATTCTTTGTTCTGTGCCTGGTGCCAAGATGTTACATTTAATTAAGTAACTTCAGTGGTGCCGACAGGGTCAAACTTTGCCTTTAAGCAAATAATCTAGATATTTCTGCAACCACAGCCGTTTGCAGTGCAATGTGTCAAAGAGACACGACCGCCTTTGTGACATGCAAGGAAACAAAAGAGCAAAAGTTCAGGAAAATTTCAGTTTGAAAAGGATATAAATGTTGGGGGCCAGTGGGATTTTTCCAGCTTTGTTTTGCAGCCTTGAATGCCATTGCATATCGACAGGGAGGTGAAAACATTTTAGCACAGCCAGGAACCCACCCGTGTCCCAAGCCTAGTTAGTGTCAGTCCAGCTGATCGAGAGGAATGATGTGGCAGGAGCTGCTGCTTGTCTGCCTCCCACACACACACACACACACACACAAACACACAAAAACACAAAAACACACACAAACCCCTGCCTCTTTTTAGCCTCAGTCCCCTGTCTGTCTGCAGCATCAGATACCGTTCGACACAACACTGACATCTCTTTTTCTCTCTCTGTCTTTCTCTCTCTCTCTCTGACGCACACACACACACACACACACACACACACATGACACACACACACACATGATTTTCCGCTGGCTTTCAGTGTTTTTGGCAGCACATGTAACCAGAGAGGAGACTCATTCATCTATAGCGTATTCACTCTGCTATACATAACTGAGCAAATATACTGATTCCCTGTTTAATCCCCTCCCTTTTCCCTGTCATTCTGGTCCTTGACTCTTGCCTTCCTCGTTTCCTGGAAAATCCTGTGTTTCTGTCTCTTCTTTTTCTCTCCTCTCCTTTTCTCCTTATTTCTCTCTCTTCCTCTGCATGTCTGATGTACAACCCCCCTCCTCCTCTGCCCCTCCTCTCTTTGTCTTCTCCCATTTCTGCTCCCATGCATGTCAATGTTCTCTCTGTCCTGTCACTCTCTTACTCTTTCCCCATCCCTCTCTCCTCCTATATCTCTTCCTCAGCATGGACGTTCAGAATTTTCATGGGAAGGAATCAATGTAAGTGTTGTGACACCATTCCTTCACCTACTACCTTTCTTTGTATTTGTTTCTCTCACCTGTTATGATTTAACTCACCCTTTAGCGATCAGTTCTTCCCCCCCTCACGACGCCCCTCACCTCGGCTTCACAGTTGATCTCTTTCTGGGTGTCGTAGTGGTGCACGGTAGTGAGCACAGTCAGAACCACTTAACTGGTGCAGAAAGTCATAAAGTACACAGTTACTTGGAATCAGGACTGGGGTAATGCAGATTTGATCTCTTGTATTAACCCAACATCTCCATCACTTCTCCTCTCCACTCACCCCTCTCTGACACACACACACTGTCTCGATGTCCCCCATACTATCCTCTTCTCTACGCTATTTTCCCCTCCTGCATTCCTCTCTTTTTTCTCCCTTTAGCTGTCTATGGAAGACACCACATCAATCCTGCCTCGGCTCAAGAGGAACTCAAATGCCTACGGCATCGGGGCTCTGGCTAAGTCTTCTCTGTCAGGTGTGTCAGGTGTGTGTCTGTGCTGTAACTGGTAAACCGACCCCATGTTGGCTCCGCCCTCAGCGGGTGCTGGAGTCAGCATGGTACCCTAAACGGGTTCCCCTGTGTCACTTCCTCCCCACACTGTGATAACACTCGTCAATGGCTCCTTGTGAGTCATTGACAGAAATTATTCAGCCTGAAAAACAACACACACGCACAGAGCGCATCGTCATACATCTTTTTTGCTCTAAGAAAAGGTGAGTGGTGAGTGGGAAGTGTAGTTTTTTTTTTCATGCTAAGTGGTTGTGAATTTGTGTTGTCCTGAGCGAGTATTACAATGGATGTTTTTTCACTTTGTATAGTGCTGTGTTTAATAGAGTTAAGTGCAGTGTAGTGGAGTGGTTTCTTTTAGTGCAGTGGTTTTGGTTTGATCCAGCTGTTTTGTGCAGTGCAGTTCATTTAAGTGCAGTGAAATGTACTCCAGTGTAGTGAAGTTGTAGTGCAGCTGCTGCACTGTGTGCTGTGGCACTGATTTGTCCAATAATTTATTCCCATAATTTATTCATAAATCTCATCTTCATGCACCACCATCAGAGACGATCACACAACCAGGGGTTTACAGTATGTGTCATCATGTGAAGCTCACATCAAATATGGAACACAGCCATTATGCAGATATCAGCTGGTGTTAACTTATTGGCAGCAGATATGAATTTCTTCTTTAAAGATATCTGTGCTCTGCAGTGTTTGCATGAGACAAGTTCTCAGACAGGCAGCAAGGAGAAAAAGAGCAGTTTTCTTCCTACCCAGTGTAGCTTAGCAGAGGTGTGAAAGCTATCATGTCAACAAGCCAACCTCTCATTACTCATGCCACACAGCCGCCTCACCCCAATTAACCTCTTCCATCCCATGATGCAGCTTTGTCTGACAAGACATATTCATTCCCTCGTCTCCTCCCTGTAGCCTGTGCAGGCAATGCCATAGTCTCATTAGACACATGAACGTACCCTCCACAACCCTTGTCATTTAGCTACACTCCATGTTCATAAAGGCCCTCATTAAATTACAGACATTTAAATGGTAGAGTTCGACTGATAATGTTTTTCTTCACTGGTTTATCTCTGTTGAAGCTGCCAATTTTCTAAACTAACATTCAACAGTTCTGTAAATTAGCCAATTCTGTGCCTCAAAAATCCAGGAGGTGATTCATTAACAACACCTAAAAAAATTATAATCATGCATATTTAAACATTTTCACAAAGCACTACAGGTCAGCCTCTGTGTTATTATTATCAATCACACAGTAAAGATTAATTAAACATGAACATGAAACACAAACAGCACTGTCTGTCCATCTGTATCTTCCCAGTGACCAAACCAGTTTATCAGTCTAACTCTACTGGATATCCATAGTTTCATAACCCATCACGGCTTCCACAACCAAACGCCAACACACGCTTCATAATAACATGTCTATCCTGTGTCCATCTCTCCCCTTCATATTTGTTTTTCCATCCTTTCATCTCCACACTGTATCCCTCAACTCCTCCTATCACACCCGCATCAACCTCTCACTTCTTTCTTCCTCTACATTCCTCTTTTTTTTTTCAATTCCCTCTCCTCTGTCCCACGCCCTCTCCACAACCAGGGGTGACCCGCACCATGAAGGAGAGAGTGACCAAGCCCACAGCCATGGCTCAGGGTCGTGTCGCTCACATGATCGAATGGCAGAACTGGGGGATGCAGACGGTGGGTGCGGGGGGCCTCCCACAGTCCCGCATCAGTACCCAGGAGCGGGAGAAGGAGAGGCGGCTGGAGAACGACGCCTACAGCGACCTCAGTGACGGGGAGAAGGAGGCCCGTTTCGCTGCAGGTTGGAAACACACACACACACACACAGGGAAGCAGGCACTCTACAGAGCTTGTTAACTATCATCAGCAGAATTATGTGCTCATCACCTAAGTTTCTGGGATTTATGCCAGTTATTTAATGCAGGTCCTCACAGTGATCATGGCTCATCCTTTTAATCCTGACTTCAGGTATCCTGCAGCAATTTGCAATCTCGGAGGCAACACTCCTGGCCTGGTCATCGATGGATGGAGAGAGTCCGCGGTCGGGCTCAAACCAGGGCAGCGTGGCTCATCTGAGCGAGGTTAACCAGGAGAGCATCACCAGTCGAGGTAAATGGCTGAAAAGGGTCACAAATATGATCACTTACTTATGAAATGGTAAAATTTAAAAAGGGAGACTTGCATTAAAAATTTCACAAAAATAAAAGTACAGCAGAAATTTCAGAAAAAAATGCATGTAGAGTTTAAAGTACTTATCATGCAGCTGGATGACCCCTGTCAGTGCTGTTTTATCAGTTGATTATCATTGCTGGTGAAATGTATGCGCAGGATTTTATGTTGCAGATGGCTGAAGTAAGGATCATTTTTCTATTTTCTAAGCACTATTATGTAGTTTAATGCATAACAGTGTATCATGCTTTGTAACCTGATCACATTTGCAATAATAACAACGATGAAACTGAGTCCTAGCAATAAAAAGGGACGATTTACCCTTAAATAAAAAAGTAAATATGTTTTCCTCTCATTTGTGGTGCTGTTTATTCATGTAGATTTTTCTGATGTGAGTTGCACAGTTTTGTGAATATTGGCTGTAGAGATGTCTGCCTTGTTTTTCAACATCAAAGAAATGCATTTTAAAAACTCAACAGAAATGTCTCTTTAAAGAAACCTGGTAGCTCAAGATAATCCACAGATCCCGATGAGGGAAACTTCTCTACCAAACTACACAACATTACTGAGATGTAAACATTCTTTCTCAGCTGAGCTGTAATGTTAGCAAATCCAGTGGTGCTTAGTGAGCCAGCACCCTTCACTTCTGCAGAATCTCTACAGCTGATATCTCCTAAACTCAGACACTCAACTCATCAAAACGACTCTTAAGGATGACTGTCACTGCAGATATATATCTTTGATTTTGGATCGAACTGTCCCCTTTCAAGAGGTTGTCAAATGTTTGAGAAGCAGCCTACAGGATAGCATGTGTCATGCTGCTCAATGATGAGAACACACTGTTCCATCTTCTCTTTCCAAACTGGAAAAGTTAGCTCATTATTAATTTCACATTTTCCAGCATGGACCGTTGGAAGATAGACCCGCTTCACCACATCCGTATATGCAGCAATTCTGGATATTTTAACTCCACAGAACTGTCTTCTCTGGGCAAACTTCTTCTTATGTATTCAGAGGTGCAGACAATTATAATTAATATTTTGTTGTTGCAAGATGAACCTCCTTGAGGATATGAGGCTTCATTAATGAATTGCATCAGATTATCCCATCATTTTTTAGTCAAATAAACTTTTAGCACTCAGTGAAAATGTAGGACTGTGTTTACTCTTGGGCCCAATTTATACTCTTCCTCTTGAGAGAAAAATAAGCTGCACAAAAATCAAAGCTGTGTCTGCACTCAGCAGTTTGACACAAGTGATGAATCAACAGTGAAAGATGAGCCAGTGTTCAAACTGCATTCAGTACATCTAAGAGAGTGCCATAACACTTATTCAATGAGGCGATTTTTTTTCTGCTGAGTTTTTTTGATTTAGCCTTTAGTCAAACTTCTGTTCGGCAGGCCAGATCAAAGCCCAACTGATTCAGCCTTCAGCCTCTTAAACAAGATTACTAGGGTAAAAAAATAACCAATAAAGTTATGATTTACCCTTTTATTTACTCCCTAAACTTAAAAAATCACATATTCATTGTCACAGGCTAAATTGCAGGTCATCCGAGACTTAATATACAGCTAAAATGAAATCATGATGGGTTTGGGACTTGCAAAGTTCTGAATTAAAACAAAACAAACCCAAAAAACAATCTGTTGTGTATTGAAACCAGCTGCAACGTTTTTCATTTTTCCAGATCAGATACTGCACCACTCCTCAGCAGAGGTGTGGCCTCACACATACGTCTCCCAGGGCCACTACTGCCTCTCCTCCTCTGATGCCTGGGAGCCGATCAACAACGATCCCTCCGGTGTGGCGTCTCCCCCTGCTGGTTCCTACGTTATGGGAACTGACGGCTACGACAGCCAGGCGGCAGCTCACTTCCTGACGCAGCAGCAGCAGCAGCAGCTCACCCTCCAGCAGCAGAGTCAACTACAACAGCTGCAGCAGATCCAACAGATCCAGCACTACCAGCAACAGCAGCTCCTGCAGTATCAGCAGCAACAGGTGAAGTCTCACTTCTGTGGATGTGACTGTCTTTAACCCCTGCAAGATGCTAGTAGGAGTGTTCATATTTAGTATTTGAGCAGGTTTCCTGTTTGTCACCCCGGTACTGCACAACTGGGGAGCACCAGAGCTGATCATAAGTATCAGGACAGGAACCTTTGTGTTATTTCATCTTACAACACGAGGTAGCAGGAAACTCCGTCACTCCCAGATTTTTAAAACTCTTCCACAACCAACTAGATATCTGAAGAGTCAAAAAAGACTCGCACTCGGCAGTCCACCTCCACTTAAAGGACACGGGACACTCTTTTGAGGACAGCAACGTTAAGGTTTTGGCGAGAGAG
>JAQNCA010000030.1:9424497-9468108 GCA_029783725.1 Acanthurus tractus
TTAGGCTTAGATAGTTATTCACTGAGTCTGGTCCATTTTCTGTAGCACAAGATTTTTGTGTTTACCTTAAATAAATTGTGGTTGGCATTTTACACATATTTAATAGGCTGAACAAATAATTAGGTGTTTAAATAAATATTATATACTGACCCAAAATATAAGAAAGTGTTTGTGGGAACTTTAACTTGCAGTGAACAATCAGTCACCTCTAGGTGATGTATTTCTCTCTTTAGAGCAAGGACTCAATTAAAAACCTTTTTTAATTGGTCTTGGAGGGAAACTTAAGAGTTGGCTTCTGACCAGCAGCCTTTAAAAAGAGGCACTTTATCAAATTTCACCCACTAAACTGCCCGTTAAAACAGTTGTGTAATGTCTTTTGTGGCTCTGCAGGGAGCTTTTTAAAGTTCGGTAAAAAATCACTCCAGTGAAGTTAGAGGAAAGCCTGTGTTGCAAACTGAGGAAGCTGGGTTTGAAAGAAATTGGCAATTTTGAAGCAGGGAGGGTCTAATGGAAGATGTGTATGAGTTGCATTGTGGGAGTTGTATGATTAAGATTTTTTGGAGCCAGGGGCTAAAGAACAGGCAGGTCTCTGTTGCTCTGACCGTGACCATTTCTTTTTAAAATTTGTTTCTTTGGATTCCCTGTATGAATGGAACGACACAATAAATCTTGTACTGAGAACTCCTGTTCAGCACAAAACTGCCAAATATTTCGGTTCACTTCCTGAAAAGTTGCCTTCATTTATTCTAAAGACACAGTAGACTTAAATGTTTACAGCAGCTTCCTGTAGGCACCATTAAGACACAGTTTGTGACTTTGATTTAATGAATGGCCACAAAATTTTGAACCAAATTGTGCTTATTAATTAATGTTAAATTTTGTAAGTTATGCATATTTTTAATTGAACATTGAATATTATTTGTATGGGATCCCAGGACGACTAGCTATCTACAATGGCAGCAGCTAATGGGAATCCCTTTAAATAAAAAAAAGAAAAGAAAAAAGAAAATAAACCATAACAGTTTTTTAATATTAAGATTTATGGATTTGAACTAACCAGCCTCTGTATGTGACCTTGACTGGAATGTGTGTGTCTCGCTCCATCTGTACCGAACAGGAAGAAGAGGTGACACTGTGCATGGAGCCAGAGTCGGCCATGTTGACTCCGCCTACGCAACAAGGGGACACCTCAGGTGGTAGTAGTCCGGGGCAACCGCCGGCAGAGCCAATCACAGAGCGGAAGACCTCCGATGTCACCTCCAGCCTCGTTCAAACGCTAGAGGAGAGAGATGAGGAGGGGCCAGCGGCTTCGACTGCAACCAACTGAGTTGCTGGCATTCAAGAGACTCCTTATGACAAACTGAGCAGGGAGGCAGCGAGGAATGAGCGTAAAATTATAATATATATCTATTAATCTGTTCCTTTTCAGGTATGAAAAACACAACTTTTTGGTTGCAAGAAGAATTCTTAAAAACAATGAAAAATAGATGTGGAGATGGACTCAATGAGGAACTGATGCAACAAAGGACACCTATTTCTTTGTAAGCCTTACATCCCAAAGGTATGTGAAGAAAGGATTTGAGGATGGAGGAAGTGATGAAGATGAGGAGGAGCACCAACTGACTGGGACATTTCCATCAGAGAAATTAGACCAAGTTGAGATTGAGAGGAGAGGAATTGAAACATGCATGCTTTTTATGAAGACAAGCGACTCGACCCTGTCATCGTCTTATAATAATAATGATAATGAAAATCTATCATAGTAAAACATTATAATAAGAATAATTTTGTAATAAAGCAAAAAAAAAGACAAAAATCTATGTATAAGTGTATGATAAGATATGACAGTTTTTCTATGTGAGAACTACTGTTTACAGCTGTTACTCCACGTATTGGTGTTGAATCAAATGAATTTCACTGTTGCATCAAACTCACACAGTATACTTTAATATTGGCAACCCAAACAATTTCACATGTAGTTGAAGTAGGCTCAGACAAAACGTCAGCATTTCAGTGAAATGCAGATTAACCCCTTAAAAATGAAGTCTTCGATGATGTTGTGGCACCAGGATGCCCGAGGCACAACCCAGGCAAAGGCCTGTCCTGCTGACTGCACACTCTGAACTCTGCACAGAAAAGGATTGTACTGTACGATAGTGTGCTTCCTACTCTGTCTCTCTTTATGCATGTTTCTTCAGAGCACTATGGAGTTCCTGTACTATACAGCACTGTATAGACTTTGCACTGAACCATAGTATCCCAGGTGGGGCCTTCAGTGGTGCCTGCGGTGGGTGTGAGCGGCGAGTTTCATGGCGGAGAAATAAAAAGACAGAGCTGCATAAACGAATCTCTTTGCACTGATGCAATCCAACAGATCAGAGGTTGCCTTTGGACGGTTGATGTAAACCCAGTTCCCACTCTGAAAAGCTTTCCTTCAGCACCACCGACAACCAAAACCGAGCCACTTGACAACACAAACCCTCAGCTGCTTTTTTTTTTTTTCCATAGAGGTAGTGGAGATAAAGTGAGGATGATAAACCACTATTTGAATGTACTGGAAGGCAGATGGCAGTACATGATGTCTCCTTGCGGTCCACATGGGACAGAATCAAACGCTTTCTTAAGAAACAAAGATAAACAAGCGACTGTTCCAAACCTGTGGGAGGGAGCTGTTGAAAATGGATTCACTGCTTATTAACCTAGACCACCACCAATGCACACACACTAACACACACACACACACACACACACACACACGCACACACACACACACGAAACACAAAGATATCTAAATTGTAACCAGCAATAGGCAGGCAAAACACTGGCTTCCCAACAGACCAGTGTAAGCTTTGTCGTCTAGATGTAAATAGTCTGAGTATATAAAAATCGCCTCTCTCTCTCAGTCACTGCTGCTCTTGTGCAGTATCATTTCTTCATTTTTATTACACCTCTTAGCCCCACTTCATCTTGGGAGTGCTCTCAAGCTCATACTCTAGGTTTGAATTTTGCATTTGTTTTTTTTTTTCTTCTTTTCATAAGTACCATCACACAAAGACAAATGAAAACAGAGGAATGTTTGCGTTGTAAATAGAGCCGATCACTCAAACTGGAGTGTGTTTTATCCCAGTGAGTCCAGCAGTGGGGAGAAAACAAAGAACAGTAATAGGTTCGAGTTCGCAGGGAAATTAAAGCCCATGTGTCGCTCAGTCAGCCAATCAGGGAACAGAACAGAAGGCAAGGACTGAACACTTGAGCCGCACAGATCGGTGTCTTCCTGCTCATCGTGATTACTGTGAAGCAGCTGCCTGGAGTGTGATAGTGATTATTAATGATGTTTGAGGAAGCAAGTTTTCGTTCATTTTTTGGGGTTTTTTTTCTTTCGTCTGTGGAGGGACGGGAGTTTTTCCAGCGAGACGTGAAGAACGTGGACTCACTGATGAACTTTACAGCAACACACCAACACTGTCTGCTTCTTTTCTCTGTTGGGGAGCACCTTCTCCTCTCACTTTGATGATTGTGTGAGAAACTTTAAAGATAAAAAAACAAAACAAAAATACAGTTTATTGACTTGAATGAATTTATTTATTGATTGCTTCTTTATGCAATGTTGGGGACAATGTTTATTTTTCTACTGACTTGTTGAAATCCCTTCCAGTGTAAGTTAGAATAGGTGTCATGGCTGTAAAGCAGTCTCCTTTAGCCTGGTTTTGAGCACTTTTACACCAAGAAAAACACCCTGCTGACGCCTTGTCGAGAGATTAGAGATGGAAAGTTTGGCAGCTCTCAATTACAACAAATCTGCCTTTTTTTTTTTCACTTCAAGGACCCAAAGTTTGGTGACTCATGAAAACGAGAGGGCTCAAAACTGCAAAACGGATTGTCTTTACACAATGGCACGTATTCATTTATTTATTGAACAATTACTTGGTGGGGAGGAAAATGTGACAGCTTGTACAGAGTCTATACTTTCATGTAAGTACCAACCCCTCTTGGAGGCAGTGTCTTTTTCTGAATAAGTAACTCAGAGACATAATGTGGAGAGTGTTGCTTTATACAGTATTTAGTGATGGCAAGGACTGCAAAGCAAACATGGAAGAAAAGAGACAAAACTTCTTAAGATACAAAAAGAAAGAAGGAAAAGAAACTGCCTCAATCTGGGTTACTTTATTCCTTTTCTTTCCCTTTTTTGTTTATCAAAATCTTAATGAATGAATAAACTAATAACAAGAAGCCAAATATATTTCTGTGGATGTTAAGGTTTACTGATCACATCTTTGTCAACCAACTGGTTTGCAATTGACTTTTCTTTTTGTATAATTCTACTGCCATCTTCCCAGAGTTCCTTGTCTGCAGGCATGACGCTCAAAATCTGTTTCTGGCCCGCTGCCTTTCTCCTTCACTGTCTTTCTATCTCTTTGTATCTGTTCTGTAGATTTGTGTCTGTCTGTATGTCTGTCTGTCACTGTACAGTGAGTTGTCTCCTTTGTTGTTGGAAGAATCACTGCCTGTAAAAAAAAAAAAAAAAAAAAAATTCACATCAACCAAAGGGGATTAGAGGCAATCAGACATGTAACATAGATTTAATTTGGACATTGTATGGCGAAAAAAACAAACAAACAAAAAAAGAAACCGCTGTAAAAATATAAAAAAAATAACATGCTGTAAAAAAAATTTGGATGGCTTCTGTAAAAGTCTGTACAAAATTGGATTTATTTGTTGTAAAATGAGCAGCGTGACTGGTGGTGACACCAGTGCTCACTCATGACACTCACACCTATGCATGCTCGTCGGACGGTTGTCACAGGATGGTTCTTCCACGTGGTTCCCTCCCCTCTCTCTCCTCTTCTGTCAACAACTCTGTTTCTTCCCGTGTCTCTTCCTTTCCCCTCTTTTTCCTGCACGATAGAACCTCCTACAAACACACCCCTCCCCTCCCCTCCCCTCCCCTCCCTCCAGCTCTTTTACCCGTCTCCTCTTCTTTTCCTTTGGTGGAGAAAGAGCAAATAAACAAACCAACAAATGGCATTTTCTTTTTGTGTGCGTGTGGATATCTTTTCTAGGGTGTAAATAATTAGATTCTCACACGTTCACCCCCTTTCCCTCTCCAGAGCTTTAACACATGTGATAGGTCTTTTTTTAACCATGTTTGGCGGCTAAGCTCATCAGTGCTTGTCAGACAAAACAGCAGTCACATAGGACCTGGCAGCAGTGCAATCCAGTCTGTCATGCTTTTCCAAAAACATTCCTCTCCAGACTTTATCAGGGATTTTATGCCAGGAGAATATTAATGACACATTCTCAGACAGGCCTCCTCTATAGGGACTAGTTGCTTGTTTGTTCAGGCTCATACACGAATCAAAGACTGAAGCACACTGTTGACCTTCACAGCAGAAAATGTTTATAAGCTCAGATATATTCTGTTTCAAGTCTGAATAATGGGACTCTTATCTCTGATATAGCCATTGATTTAGTGATTTTTTTCAACCACACTGGTGGCATGTCAGTCTGTCGATCCAGACTGAAATATTTTAACAATAAACATTATTCCTCCTAAACATCACCATGTTAGCACACTGACTTTAGCACTTAGCTCAGATCATTAGCAGTGTGCCTGAACACGACCTCACAGAGCTGCTAGCATTACTGTAGTTTTTCTTCTAAGCATCTTAATATTGTAAATAATCAAAATATGCTAGTAGACAATATTAATATTTATTATCTTTAAAAATTACAGACTGCAGTAATGATTCGGATAATAACCATACAGCAAGTATATGATAAATGTAAGTTAGAATTTAAAATTAACCTCAATCAGTAAACTTTAAATGCATGATCACTTCGAATATGTAGGTCAAATAAACTGAATTATATCTTAATCAATATATTCATTAGTTATTATCATACAATTTGCTGTCAGTTTATTTTTGATCAAAGGTATTTCATGAACTCAACAGACATTAATAGCATCTGGTGTTCAGCTACATTCAACATTTCCAAAATATGGCTGGAAATTGAACTTGTTTGTCTATCTAAAAAACACAGGAAGGCACCTGAGATTTTGAGTGTAAAAGCGAGATCATCGTAAGAGTAAAAAAAAATTAAATAAAATCCAGTTTTACAAGTTTCAGGAGCTGTGTGCGCACCAGCTCATCCTGCTCGCTGTGAGCTGAACGACTGTGGGGGCTTCAGATGAGCCTGACTCCTCCACCCAGACAGCAGCTCTGTCTTTACAGAAAAGGAGAATAAAAATAAAAAGAAAGTGAAAGTCTTTTCCCTTAAACAATGTCTATATGGGCTCATCTGACTCCTCGCTCTCTCTCTCCTCCTGCAGGGAGGATAATGTGAGGACAGGGCTGGTGGGTGACACAGGGGAGGCAGGAGGTGAAGGTGAGGTAGGGGAGGAGGTGGAGGGGGATGCCACTTCCTGTGAAGCATTGTCAGCTCCTGCTGTGGTGGCGAAGCTGCTGCTGAAGCTCCCCGCATCGATGGGGGAGGACGAATCAGTGCCACAGCCCGGAGCTCCTCTGGAAGAGGATGACTTCCCTCGGGAATCCTCCTTGGACTCCTTCCTTATAAGCTCCCCCTCCCTCCTGCTCCCTTCCCCCCACAGGTCTCTGTCCCGAGTGGGGGAGGAAGGGGTGGACGAGGGAGGCTGGTGCTTCTTTGCCTTCCTGCTGGCATCTCTGAAGCTGGCCAGAGGGGGACGCAGCCTCACACCACTGCGAGTTGAGCCCTCTATAGCTTTTTGTAACTGTTGGAAGAGAGAAAATGTTTGAGACACACATAAGAGGCAGGACAAAGCTGATTTAGTAGAGAGAGCATGTGGGCATGAATCAGAGCATAAAGCATGATACACCCTGTGACAGAACAACTGCCCACAACATGGAAATCATCACATATCGCTGTCATGACGCATAACAGGCTCAACGAGAGAGAGCTGATGAAAACATGTAGAAAAATAAAAACAGGACGAGGGAAAGAAGTGATTCTACCTCTTTCAGTGCCACGACACCCACCAGCTTTCCAATGCTGGTGACATAGGCGTGACTGAGACCCAGCAGAGAGAACAGAGTGTGGGTCTGAGTAGTGAGAGAAAGAGAAGGACATCATCCAGTCAGTGCGAAGTGTATTGTACTGCAACAGTTCTCTGCCTGCATGGCTGCACTGACTCCTCCACCCAAACAAGTAAAACACAAACTACAGTATATGGATTTAATTTTGCCTCACATTAAATTTTGGATTCAGGATTCAAAGCTTTACAGCTGTGTAGAGACCAAGCTGCACAATAAATCCTAAGTTCTCTGTCCTCAATTAACTTCCAGAAGACATAAAAAATCTTAAAGGAGTACTACAGTGTAGTATTGCAGTTCCATAACTCATAAAGCTCACAGACTAATGGCTTTTGGTTTCTACTAGGACTCATGTTCAAAAATTACAACATCCTACATTTCCCATGATGCAAATCTTTCATTTGGGCCTCTCTGCACATGTTTTTAAAACCCCAGTCCAGTCTGTAACTAGAACATTTCTAACAAATTTGTCAAGTATCTAACCCCAAGCTAACAACATCTTCAGTTTTATTTTTTCAGACTTTGAAAATCTCCCCTTGAAGCAACAGAAGACTCATTCTGCTGTTTTCACTGGTCTCTTTAAAATACTAAAAAAAGTCAACAAAATGAAAATACAGATTCACATTAAGAAAAATACAAAACCCACATTAAAAGCAGAATCTGGTTTACCATTCTTGCTCATGACCTTGCATTGCATTTCTGGAGCCCCCTGCTTTGACTCCCCTACTGTGTTAATGAACTGAATGGGAGGGCTGTGTTTTATTCATGTGGAGCTCAAGTCTGTCTAAATGGAGCTTTAACCTTATATGTTATATCTTGTTTTTGTTTCATCTACACGAAAACTAAAGCAGAAAAACACAAGACATTTCACAACATATTGTATTATTTCTTTAAAAATTGCTGCTCAGAAATATGAAACAATGACTGTGCCTTATTTATAATTGCAAGATCACTGTCTGTACATGATCCTTGCATGTGATGATCTGTCTCTTGTGTGATGTGGTGGTCACCTTGTGCAGAGACGTTCTCTCCACCAGCTGAAATGGGGAGGGGTCTATGCGTATCTGCTCCATATCGACTGGTTTATCGAGCTCTTCCTCTTCCCAGGCCTTGATCTGCATCAACCAATCACAAGGCAGAGAGGTGGACTCACAGTATATAGAGTGTCTAATGATTCCTTTTGATGGTTTGATTGTCTCATTGTTGGCTGTGTAAATGCTGAATCAATAAGGTACAGTACCTCCTCTGGAGACATGGTGTCAGTCAGCGGAGGGGCTGTGGTCTCCTGAGGAAAGAGAGCAACAGAAAGAACAAAGGACAGATGGATAGACAGGTAGTCAGTCCGTTTGAAAAAGCTTTACAGACAGTAATAAGTTGACCTCTGGTTGTTTTATGTCATCACCCACTGCATAAAATGTTAGCTCCTTTATGCATGCATCATGTCATGCTCCACACATCACATTAGTGAGGCTGCCATGTTGGAGCGATGCCCCTGTCTGTGTGTGTGCTGTCACCACCAACTTGACAGCAAATCAGTGATTCACTCAGAGCTTTCGGAGTCAAAGCGATGAGCATGTAAGGCTGATCTTAGCAGTGTACCTGAGTTTCAGTCTGGCCTGTCGAAGATGTGGAGGAGAAGAGTCTCTGAAGGGTCCTCCGGACAGATGACAGTCTGCGCTTGTCTGTGGACAAGATATGGCAACACATGTAAAAGCAGAAGTGACATGTGATGGGCAGGCTTGTCTTCATGTGCAGTTGAAATGTCATGTTACCTGAGCCTGTGTGGTTGATGGAAGACTCCTGTTTTTGAGGAGATGCAACAGGACCGTTACATTCTTCCTGTACTTGAGCAGTCTGTGGGAACAACATGGCTGGTAACTGCATCATACATTTTAAAGCTAGCAAGCTAAAGTCATTCCTGTAGGTTTATCTGTGGTTTGTTTATTCCACCTTGTCTGCACTCTCCTCCCCACCCTCTTCGTCAACGAAAGCAAAGGACTCCCAGCTGATTTTGGAGCCCTGGCCTGGTGAGCTCTGACCTCTTTCAAAGACTCGCCTCTCTGGTGAGAGCCACCAGTCAAAGACAGCTTGAAGCTCTGTCCTCTCAATGGAGCCCAGAAGAATCATTGATTCTGCATGGAGAAGTGTTTACCATCAATGGTTAAACTTCTTAGGTTATATGCTTACATGCTGTCTTGTAGAGTGCTAGATGAGAATATTGATTCAACATTAATGACTATATTCTGAATATGAAGCCACAGGGGTTTAGCTTAGCACAGCATAAAGACAGTACACAAAGGGAAACAGGTAAGTTGGGTCTGTCCAAAGGTTATAAAAAAAAAAGATATCAACTTATCAGCATACTGAAGCTCAATTGTTTATTTTTTTTGCTGTTTGCTTGTTTAACTGAACTTAAATGACGCTGGTTTGCAAATATTTTTACTCTGGACAGAGCCAAGCTGGCTATTTTGTTTCCATGGTTTATGCTAAGCGAAGCTAAAAGCTTCACATCAATTGGACAATCATGAAAGTAGCCTTAATGCTTGGTGTGTAAGCCAACCTTTAGAGTCGACCAGAGGGATGGTTTTCAGAGTTGTGCTCTCTAGTAGATGGTTCAGTTCCCGATACGTGGAATGAGAAGAGAGGAACTTCACTTTGCGCACCATGATGTCTTCCACAAAGATGTTATACTTGCTGGAGATGCAGAGATACTATAATAAATAATTAACAATGACAGCTGTGTGTAAAACATTAAACATACAAACAAGGTTTGTGGGGGTTTTTTCCTTGCTCTACCTGATGTGCCCGAGGGCCAGCTCAGGCAGGTATGGCAGCTTCTTCACCTGGATGATTGAGTCGTAGAGAGAAGGCTGCAGACCCTGAGCCACCATGTTTGCTAGGATGACCGCCACCATCATAGGAAGGATGTGAGATATTTGACCGGTCAGCTCAAAGCAGATTACCGCAGTGGAAACCGTATGTGTGACGGCCCCCGTCATTGCAGCCGCGCCTTGAGAGGAGCAGAGGGGAAGATATGTGGTTAAAGTTAAGTCTTGTTTCTCCATCTGATCCATCTCATCTCATGATCCAAGTTGGTTTGAGACATTGGACTTCTTATGATGTAGTGACGTATTAATTTTTAAAGGTAGAATCAAACAACTTTACAAGTCCTTTGGAGGATGAAATCAAACTAAGAAGAAATAAAAATGTACATTTCTCACATTCATGTATTTTCTAAACTGCAAATTATATAAAGGGGATCAATGACACTGGAGCCTATATTTGGGCAACAGTGTTAAAAGTGAGCTCAGAATGATCTACAATTAGGATGAAATTCATTCACTTTTGTAGTGAAACACTGAGCTGAATTACAACACTGATTTGAAAATCAAATTCAAGATTTTTCATTAACTTTAAAGGTCTAAACCTTAAAATGCAAATGTTTTGGGATTAGATTACAAAGTCATGTATAGATTTGAACTGAAGGAAGAAACGCTTAAATCACAGTACAAAAAGAAATCTGGAATCATAAAGTTAAGCAAAAAAAAATCAACCACTTGTAAAGTCACTTATTTAAAGCATTATTTCATTTTTTTCTATCTGTAAGTCCAATGTTCCTCTAAACGTCTATGGGAACCTGAGTACAACACTAAGATTAGTAGACTGACCAATGACAGCATAACCTCCCGGCAGGATGCGGTAGACTATCCCATCAAACAGGATTCCATTTGGGAATAGAGTGGCCATGATCTCTCCTACAAGGCGACCGAAAGCAGCTCCTTGAGGAGGGAGATAAGACACGCTGGTAAAGACAAATTGAACTGAAGCGCAGCAGGTGATACTGCACTCGCATTACAAAATCCTCTTACCTAATATGAACACTGGCATAAAGGCACCCGAGGGGATGGGCATCGTGGTGGAAACTGCTGACATCCAGAACTGCAGCACAAAAGCAGGATCAAGGTAGGATCCGACCGATCCCAGGGGTTTTTCACACTATCATATTTATTTCAAGGCAAGACGTACTGTGCACAGCAAGAGAAAGAGATACCTTCATGACACAGAAGAGGAGGAGGATAACAAAGACGCTGACGTGTGGATGGAGCCACGCAGATGAGCGACCCAGGCCGGGCGGAGCAGGAGAATCTGAGATTTTGGTCCAGGTTAAATTATCAAACAGGGAGTTGATACACTCTCTGGGCATCAGCTAACAGAAGAGACAGACACACTTAATTATTTGACATGATTATACTTCAACAATGAAGCTGTCTGCTCATTACGTCACCAACCCCAACCCCTAACTCTAAGAGCAGCATGATGGATCTAAGGATGTAAAAAAAAAATCCCAAAACTTCAGCGCAGTGTTATAGTCTCCATGTAATTTTTACCAGGCAAATGGCTGACATAAAAAATAACAGCATAAACACAAAGCATCACTGTAAATTAGAACAGTTGCACAAAGAAAATTTAAGAAATGTATTCAACAACAATGTTTACACACATATTCTGTGAATTGTATGTGAGCTTCAAGCAACAAGCTTCAAGTGATGTCACTTTAGTCAGCTTCCTGCAACTCCGTCTGGAGCCAAGAAAATATAAACAACTTTTGTTCACATTTGCTGTTGTACTCTCCAAGACTTTTAAGCAGACTCTGATGTGTTTGAGAGTTCCTCTTTAACTTGCTTATAAAATTCAAATGATTTAAGCCCATCTTTGCTTCCATACACAGCAAAGCCACATGGTCAATATCCTGCTGACCTACTTTTTCAAAAAAGTTATAAATTTTAATGAACATACATCAAAGAGAAGTCAAAGAGCATGAGATTGATTCGGTCTAACCTCTCCAGCCATAAACTGTCCAAATCCAGGAGGAAACGTGAGGGTGGAGATGATCAGTGTCACTGCACCTGGATAGATCAGCCGACTGGGTGCACATACAAACACAAACACAAACATATGTACAGCTATTAAAAGGAAGCCAAGTGTACTCTGAGAAACCTCCAACATGGCAACATAAGTGGTGCTTGTACCAGAAATAAGTGTCTCAATACGAGTGTGTACCACCACTGATGTACAGCTCTCCTGGTTCTGCTGTTCGACTCTCTCTAATGGTTGAGACTAATGTTCCCTGACTGCTGAGTCTCAGAGGATAAGTGAATCTCCACATTGAGTGAATAACTGGCTGAAAGGTTTTTAAGACTTTGCTGCTGTCCTGGCCAGTGTTGTGAGACTGATGAGTTTGAAGAGTGGAGCTGAGAAACATTAGGAGGAAATAGGTTTAAATGCACAAACGGTTTGAATTCCTTGGAACAGCGTCTACTATCAGAAACACTGTAGTGTAAGAGCCAAGTGGTTCATTAATCTGCGGCAGGAGGCATTGCATGGTCTTGTTTATGTGTTTGTGTGTGCATGTGGCTGTTCTCTCACTGTTTGGTTAGGAAGCGTGTGAGCGCCGTTGGTCTCCTCATGAAAAGAACCACCTGTCTGTTCAGATAGACAAAGAACGCCCCCAGGAAGCCACAAGAGATCCTAAAACATGAGAAACAACTTGTTCTTACAATTTGCCCTGTACAAGGTTGGTGAACACTTTTAGATACTGCATGGAAATGATGTAATGGGGAAAATACGTCACTGGTTTGACTATTTCTAAGAAAAACATAAAAGTAGATACCAAAAAATCACGTAGTATCATGCTCACAAACACACACGTATTTATAGACATATCACCCTATTATTGCAAATGCAGGCAGCTCCTGCAGGTCAAAAGGAAAATCCATCCGGAAGTTAGTTTTGAAGAGAGCTGTGATTGTGACTGAAACAGAATTGCAACAGAGAAAATCAGAAATGTTAAAAAACCATTTGATCTTAACCCTTCATGTCTGTGTTCAACATCTTAAGTTAGATTTATATTCACAAGTTTTAATCCACATGAAACTGCATTTTGAGAGTATCTAACTTCCATAATGTGACATGTTTTCATATAGAACAGGATGTGCAGGCGGGACATGACACTGAAATTTGATTTGAACATTAGAGTGGGTGTGTCACAGCTAACCCCGAGATTTACAGTGATTCACGGTTGAATGATGGCATCAACTCAATCCTAGAGGATGACTCTCATCTTTCAACACCTTTTACACCCCTGTTACTGGAGTAGGCCGACATACCCCTCAAACTGCAGGAGGTGGAGGATTAGTTACTATACCCTGACAGGATATACTGGCAGGATGGCAGTAACTTCCCTTCCACCTCCTGCTGTGTCCATCAGCATAAATAAATAAATAAAAAATAGTTGGACAATTTTTTTCACAAACTGCAGAGAAGTTGATATAATAAAGGAAATTTAGGGTAAAAAGATTGAGTGTTGACAGTATTTCATTTTAGCTGGTGGATGGTGAATATGCTATAGGTGATGACTTAAAACATTTCTGGTTTTATCTAAAGAAGCAAATATTACTTAGCTGTCATATCCAGCTACTTTCCATAAAATGTCAGCTCGACAATTTTTTTTTCCCCCAACGGTGTGAGTGTGTGTGTGTGTGTGTGTTAAGTGTGCTCTGACTCTCACCAGCATCCTTGTTCCAAACAGAGAGCACCCTGAATATGAAGGCACTGAATGTGGCGGCAAAATATCCCCGCCAGTAATTTCTCACCGCAAAGTAGGTAGACGTGACCTCAATACTGAACAACACCCCTGGTGTTGAGGAAAGGAAAGGATGGATTGATGGGGTGAGAAAAGAGAAAAGAGCAGGAGAGGAGGAGGAGAGAAAGAGGGAAAGGGAGAGACAAACAGACAGAGAGAGAAAAAAGAGAAAGAGGAGACAGAAATGAGTTAAATAAGCAGAATGAGTCCAAAAACACTTGAAGCCTGAAGCTGAGGGTGTAATTATACACAACAGGAGAACCAGAGGGAGCCGAAACACACTCTAAAACACAACCACTCACACTCACACACCCACACACACTCAGACACACTCAGACACACACGCACGCACACACTCAGACACACACACACACACAAAAAGGGGCATAATCAGCATGTGAAGCAATAAAGTAAACATCAGAGCCATTAGAAACATTATTCTGAACAGGATGAAAACAAAAGACAGGATGGTATAAATAACATTTAAGCACTAACAATAAAGTTGTTTCTTTGTGGTAATTAAAAAACTGTGCTTATCAGTTTTTCTATGGTTTTGAATATTGAAGGATATAATGTAGTTGCTCTATAAAAAAGCACATATTAGTACAAAATGTCCACTGAATTTAATTGCACAAGGTGAACTTGCCAATTTCAGTTTCTAGTTACATATGACCAATAGTCCAGTTCCATGTATTGATTTGTACTCAGCAAAGAAAATATACACAACAAATACAGCAGAATTCAAGCAATGGAGCCAAATGGTTTTTAGCACTAATGATACTACAATTACTTACAAGTTATCAATCAATTATTCAAGTTTCTACCATTTTTGTTGATGCATGAAAGTTAAGTGCCTCTTGCTTTCTGCTATTAAGATGACGTGAAAAGATGTAGCAGTAAGGTCATGGTGTATATTTAAAACAAACAAACCTCTCACTGTATCAGTGTATGTAGTATGCACAAAGTGTAACTCAGTTAAGTCAGTTTCACCTTTGACTGTGTGATCAGAAGTCTGCTTTGTTGTACCTGTAACCACACTCAACAGTGATAACACAGTGTCTTGGAGTACACCTGTTTCAAACATATACAATAAAAAAATGTGGCATATGTCAAACCTTGTCTTTCCTATTCTTACAGTTTGACCTTAGACTTGCAGCTGTGCCAGATCTTCACCTTATTATAATACAGACTCAAGTTTAGAAAAAAGATGCTAAATTATATCGGAAAAAACAAAGGATATGACTAAAGGGGCCTCACACACTAGGTTTTTTTTGCACAGTAACTTCCAATATAGTTATTATAACTTTTATTGATATTATTTTGTTTTTGTTCTCAATATTTTTCATACAGAATGCAAATATTGTGCTACAAAAGAGAGATATTCTTGGGCGGATTTTTGGTTGATCTCTCTGAGCTTTCCCACCACAAATTAAGGCATCACCAAATCATGATGTACAGATTGGACCTTACTTCACAGCCAACGTGGGTGTGGTACTCCTCTCACTCTCCAAGCACAAACTGTATGTATCCAAAATCTCCTCTTCTGTCCACAGAGTGAGGAGGAGGAAGGCGAGATAATCATCACTGGATGATTTTGAACCCATAAATTTTCCTAAATAATGAGTTGACACTGATCCATTTGGACCTTTCACTGAACAATTGTTGCAACTCATACAAATTGATGTTTTGCAAATTGCAGTTTTGACATTAAAAATTTGAAGAGGAGAATTTTAAATATTCGTGTCATGTATTTATTCATTTATTAGTTTTTTCGATACTCTCTGCTACATTTCAGGTGATACTCAAATAGTACAGGTACAGGCTCAGCACAGTGTGATCCAGTACAGAAGAATGTTTGGTTAAGTAATTTAGATTATATGACGCAGTGTGCAGGTTGTACAGTACCTCCAAGTGGAGTGCCGAAACAGCATCCCACCCCCACGGCACAGCCAACAGTCAGAATATCTGTGTAACCATAAGGGTTCTACTGACACAGAAAACAGAGGGAGAGGAAAAAACAAGAGGGAAATGAAGGGGTGAGAGAGACAACGAGGGATAAAAGGCGTGAGATGATGTCAGGAGGAAAATGAAGGTGAAGGAAAACACGAGCGTAGACAGAAAGACAGGGGAGTGAGTTGTAGAAAAAGAGAATGAAAGATCAAGGTAGAGAGAATTTAATTGGGTAACCACAGGGGGAGAATTGACAGAGGAGAAGCAAAATGGAATAAAGTGAATAAATAATGCTCACTGAAGTGTGGCAAAAAAAGTGAAAAAGAAAGGGTGATTATAAGGCCCATGCCAATGACAATAATCAGACTCAGAGGAAGCAATTAGGCAATCAGGAAACAAACCAAGTGGTCACATTGTCCTTAGAGACAGATCACTGCAGCTGATTGCAAATCAAAGATTAAATAAAGCAGATAAAGCTTTTCCGTTGATGTAGGGTATGATGTGAAAACAGCATTGATTAGAGAGCTTCTAAGTTGTTGGCAGGTGTATTTTTTACCTTTGGAAAGAGCCTGGCTGACTGCTTTCCCAATGCTTTCAGTCCTTACATTTAGCTAGGCTGAATGCCTGAAACCCATCTTCACATTATGCACACAGACACGGGAGTGGTATCGGTCCTCTCATCTTACTCTCAACACGAAAGCAAATAAATGTATTTCTCCAAAAAACTGTGCCCTTCTTTTGCTTTAAAATAGAATTTTAAAATTCCAGGATCAACTACAGTATTTTTGGAAGGTTAACCTGTAAGTTTTAAATATTCAGCTTCATTCATCACTTGTAATTAATGCAGGGCACTGGTCTGAGGTCAGATTTAACCTCCATGCTTTATTGGTGTTATTTTAGGGAGACAAACCCAAAGAGGGGCTGCGCCTGAGGAAGAGCAGGACGTGACTTGCCTCCCACTGGGGCAGCAAAACAGGTGGCCACTCCCACGGCACACGCACACACCAACAGGTCCTGGTTATGGGTGCCATTCTGGGATTAAGGATTCAGGGTGGAGATGCAGGGTGGAGGGGGGGGGCACAGACGAGCAGGGATGAATGAGAAAACCAAGGGAAGGGGAGATGGAGATAGAGTGGTGAGCAGGGAAAGAGGTACATAGGGATATGAGAGGTCACTGTTAATACACATGCCAGACATTACCATCACACTATTAATACAGTGAGACACAAACACAGACGAGGTGTGAAGGGGCAGGCCAAAACAAAGCCACAAGAGAAACAGGGAGGGGAGGAATGAGGAGGGTGTGAGCTGGGTGGGAGAGAGACAGAAGTCACAGGGTTCCCACTTTTTCTTCATCAAATTCTTCAGTCAAAATTGGCAGGTTTGGCAAACTTAAGCACTGTAAATACCTCATTTGCAATTTAAAACCTGGTCAAGGGTTGATGAAACAGAGGGACTGATATTTTATAAGTCATCCAATCATCTCTAAAACAAGACCGAGAGGCTACAGCCACATGCTTTGGTGGGGCTTTAGGTTAGCATGAAGTCTTACAATGACATTGCTGACATGCTCATGTTAAGCAGGTATAATGTGTAAATGTTTATCATCTTAGTTTAGCTGAGACTGCACAAATTTGCTGACTGACTCCCCGGAGAGGAGAAAGTCTCTCTGGGTCCGTATGCATCATGCTATGTGTAATTATGCAGTTTGCCAGCTATGTCAAACCGGCTTCAAAAATAATTCCATAATTTGGGACTGTCTCAAATCTTGCTGGTCACCCTTGACCATATAAATCTCTACAATTTTTTTGATGGAAATCCAACTTCAAGTTGAGAGGCATCAGTCTAGACCGAAACGGTGAACCGACCAACTGACAGACTAACAGACATTCCCATCTCTGAATGTGTTACTAGCATGGCTAAAAATCCAAACAATTGTTTTTCCTTAAATTTAACTATAAGGATTTCAGATTCTGTGGGAACCTTGTACCAAGGATAACAACAAAACAAGTTATGATGGTTAAGTTAAGTTATGATAAGTGCATTATCTTTGGTCAGTGATGACATCAGGATTGTGGGTAGTGTAGTCTGATTTGGTCAGGGCCTCAGCTTACCTCATAGACTCCAGAGAAGATGGACATGAATCGGCTTAGCACTGCAGCACAGATACTTGCGATGTGGACAAATGGGCCCTGGAGGTGACAGGATGAAATCACTGACACAGATGAGTGACATGTAAAACTGTCTGCATGGACACTTACTATTGTCTGTAAAACAAAGACTCTAAACTGGGACATGTGTATCAGAACAGATAAATCACTGTATAATTGCTGGGTTTGACAGTTGCCCCGCCACAGTAATAGGGAAAACGAATGTGCTCCTTTGCTGTGGACTTGAATAATTTGCTACAATCCCGTGAGAGGAAGTAGAGGGAGGGAGGGGAAAAAAACGTGACAGAAGATGATTGATTATCCTCCAAGCTTTGAGGAAAAGCAGAAAGAGTGTTGGGGAAAGAAAAAAGAGGAAGGAGGATGATGGTTGCGATGCTGGATCAATAGATTGTGATAGATACAGAGAAAAACACATAGGATGTAAAAAATGATTTGTTTACTTCTTTGCCCACTGGCATCCCGCTCCCTAGACCGGCAGTCAGTCCAATGACTTTTGCTATGAAGGCTTTAAGAGTCAGGTATTCCTTCAGCACTACTCCTCTCAGGATGGTTTTCAACTCAGGAATACCAGAACCTGTAGATAACACGCAAGAGAGATCGAAAAAGAGACTACATATCTGGGCACAAAGATGGTGAGTACAGTTAAAACGGAAAGAGTAGTAAAAATGCTAATATCCTATAACTGAAGCACAAATAACATGGGGTAAAAAGAGAGAAAAATAGAGGCTGACGGGTGCTGGATAGCTTACCGATTGCTTGTGGGGAAACCAGGTGACAGAAGAGCGAGGCAAACATGACAAGGATCATGGGATAGGTGACCCAGGCGAGGTACTGGAGTAGCACATTTCCCTTAAGCTCCCCATGTATCCACTTATATGCTGAAAGATAAAGAATTGAGAGAAATGGAAAGAGAAAATGGGACAGAAATAGCACATTACACACAGGAGTATAAACTGAATAATTACAGACAGCAGAAACAGGAATCTTGTGTATCTGAGATGCAAATCTGACAATAATCATTTCTAGGACCTTTAACCCATGTTACCTTGCAGGCTCTTGGCGCTGGCGTAGTCCATACTCCAGCTCACCAGAGCCATTGTCAGTCCCAGAAGAACAAGAAATATCCAGTCCTCCCCCAACTTGGTCACTATGTACCGCCGCACACGAGCTAAACAATCTGGGACAGAGAGATAAAATTAATGATTCATCTTGGATTCATTTATCTCTAGATTTAATTACTGGCATTTAGTAATTGCAACATTGCCTGAGAGGGAATCACTCAGTGTGGTTATGTACACAGTGAAGAAGCTATAGCTCATCATAGAGGTACATTACAGCTCTGAATGGTTTGCCTTTCTTTGATCTTCCATATATGTAAAAGCAAATCCACCACACAATGAAAAAAATAAGGTTCTGCATTAAAAATGATTTATGAACAATTAATCACAAAAATAAAGTAGTAGTAGTAGTCTGAACGCTTTATGTTTTGTCAAAGCTTAATCTGAAGAGTTGAAGAGTAACCATGCCTATAAAAATGAGTTTGAAAAGGCCTAAAATGAGGGCTTGAGGCTGGATTTAGACTTTTATGTGTGGACTAAAATTTTAAGCAAACATAATTTAAAGGTTTTAATTTTTAATTTTTTTGGGGGGGGGGTGTAATGAGTTGAGCATGTTAAAGAGTTCATGACCTCAGAACGTCTTAAAGTCTTAAATTATCCAATACAGGTCGCGAAAAGTTCACCTGCCTTATGTTCTGTGTGGCAGCATTAATAAACAGCTGTGCATCACATTTTATTAGCTCATCATGTTGCATGTAAAATCATAATGTGCTAAGTAACCAGTAACTGAAGACATCAGATAAACGTTGCTCTATCTAGAATGCAGTGTTGGTTCTACAGAAAAAGAAAAAATAATGCAAACTGCCAGCGGCTAAGAATTACGAGGGTAAGATAAGGTTAAGGTATTTTGTTATGCTGCACCTCAGTTTCCTGGTTACCACATAAGAGTGTCCTTGCAACCACTAAAGCTTGACCATGGAAACTGTTACTGCAATTGGTCCGTTCTTAAATACTCTTTCTAAAGCATGAGAATGAGCGAGTTTGTGCAGAACAACTGGTCACCTTGGCATTTGGAGTAGGGACGAGGCTTTTTCGTGGAAGAGGTGTGACTGTGATGCGACTCCAAGGTCACCGGGTGATGATGATGATGATGATGATGGTGATGCCGCCGCCCATGCCCTTTGCGGGCAAAGGCTACGGTGTTGTCCCCTGCCTGTCGCCTCCATTGTCTCTCTGTCAGCAAACGAGCAGCCTCCCGTCGGGCAAAGTTTCCCAGCTGCTCCCTGTACTCCCCGTACAGCTGTAGCCAAAAGAAACAAATACTGTGAAACCAAAAGTTAAAGAAATAATTAATTTACCCTACGTCTCATGATTTCTCATAAAGAAAAAAGAAAGGAGTGAAGAGAAAAGAAGAGAGGGAGCAGAAGGAGAAATACTTTTGACAACTGAGACTTGGGAGAGGGATAAACCACTGTGAGGAGTCTTGAGATAACGAGAAAGAGATGGGGAATGTGTGGCGTGAGTGTAAGGGATACACACCAACCTGAATACCCTGGCTGACAGAAATAGACAAAACGGGCATAGATATCGGAAAAACCCCTCCCTGAGAGGAGGCAGGGGTTGGAGAAAAGCCAGAGGAAGAGAGCAGACATTCCACATCTTCCCCTTCCGACTATGTATGTGCTTTACACCTATAACCACTTGCACACACACACACACACACACACCCAATGACACAAACAAACACACACACACACCCAGTCAGAAAATACGACACTCTTATGATCCAGTGTGATCAGTTTGCACTGCACTCGTTAAAACCATAGAAGCTGTAAAACACTTCAAATCCAGATGCAGCTACGATGTGCAACCGAAGACTACAGATCACATGCATCCCACTTCACAGCAAGAGCAAGAGGCTAAATCATAAGGAGGGCTGCCTGCCACACATTTCTGTCTCATGTTCACACAAGAAAGGAGAGCTGACACATCCAGCCATGAGACCCAAGGCCAGAGGAGCTGAACAAGAGTTAGCAAACTGCCCATAATTATGTCCACCGATATTACAATGAAGATACAACAACAATCTACAATCTTATCTCAAGAGGAAATGAGATAACATTTACAGTTTTTCATAACAAGTTAATGTAATCTCATCTTGCTAAGATTTTCTTCAGTGCAAGTGCACAAAAACAGCTTTACATAACCTGTCCACTGTAATACATGAGTCACTACAACCGCATGACAAAGTGACTGATATAGAAGTTTATAATTGATACATAAATAAACCACATAGCAGGTGGCCTGCAGTTGCACTGTTAAACTTTCAATGCCTCTAAATCACGTAGCAAGTTATTTTAACCTCGCTAAACACTACAAACCACAAACTGTTATTCAGAGCAATGCTGCACTGCTAACAGTTAAATGAGCGCTACTGCAACAAGTATTTGTTGCATTATTCATGTACTTATGCTGTTTTATGATTCCCGAGTCAACAGTGGACCAGTGGTAGAGATACCAAGAAATCCAAACCACCGTTCTTAGTTTTTATTTATTGGCTATTTCAAATTAATGGTTGAATATCCCTCTATATGTGTGTTTTTGACTATTTCTCATAAGCTAAATTAATTATCTGCAGTGATTGTCTGACTAAAATCATATCTATGTCTTTGATTAATATGCACAGAATAATATGCAAACTATGCTGTATAATCTATTAAGTTTTGACCTCTAGTTATCTAATTGTTTTTTATACTTAATTCTTTTAGATTTGATCACACAGTAACCTCTCATACACTGCAAAACCAGAAGACACTATGCATATAATTCAAATTTTGAGCTAACTTAAAAATTAAATGAGAGAGAAAATGACTGCAATTTAAAAAAGCAAGTTGTGTTTTAAGATGATGACATGACAAATTGTAGTAAAGATAAAAATTAATTAAATTAACTAAGCATGAACCCCAAACAGTCACACTGCATCCAGCTGTATAAACATCCCATTAAAGCTATTGATAGTTTATATTTTAAAGTATATAAACTTAAACACTAAGATAACTGATGATGATAAGACAAAGACAACACAGGAATTAGTGACAGGGGAGAATAAAAAAAATTCAACCTCCACCATCTGACCAGATGGAGCCTCTGGTCCTCCTGTCTTTACCTGTTCCTCATCAGTTGCCTTTAGCATGGTGTGGTAGGTAGCAGCTCTGTTTCTGTTCTGTGTCCTGTCCTACACAGCAGACAACCTCAACAACACAATCACCATCACTGCACTACACATTAACACCAGCACACTAATCCATCAACATCATGAAACAGGTCATGGCACCAGGCGTGATCAAAGCCAGTCACAGTAAGAGGAACCCATTTACAGCTTATTGAGGAAGAAAGATTGGCTAATGAGACATTTTACTTCCCATGTCCTGCAACAAAAGGACAACCTGAACAGTCAAACAATAGGAAAATGGTTGTTTTTGCAAAATCAGTTTCCTGTTAAATTGCTTAACAACATAATCTGTGCTTATTGTTTTGTGTATTTCTGCAGTATTCAAGCCATCAACACCCTCTTATTTACACCATTGTCCATGACTTACTGCTTACTATCATTTTTTGGCATTTATGTTAATCTTAATTTGTCTTAGATATTTTGTAAATCCTCCTTTTTTCTCTTCTGGCAATTTTACAAAGAGAACACGAGTACAAATGGTTATTTTATTTCAATAGTAATAAAATATCTTTGTGGCTTTATTTGATCATGCAACACAGCATTTAACATAATTTTGTTAGCTAATATTACTTACTTATTTAAAGAGTATAGCTATTTAATTAATTTATTACTGTCCTGTGCTAACATTAATAATACCAAACAACTAGCTAAGTCAAGTTGTTAAACATTGCTGAGGTCATACTTGCGTTACTACTTCGAATAGCAATTGTAAAATAGCTTTTTTTTAAAAGAATAGCTATTCAATTAGTTCATTACTATCCTGTGACAGTTTTGTACTTACGGTGGACAGGTTTCTAATATTGTCTTTTTCATTCCACAAGTTCTTTTTCCTCTGGCGCCTAAGTTAAATTACCCACAATGCAACTCTGGCTCCCGGCCGTTAGATCTGAGATTTAGCCGTGTTATGCTAAGGGCAGATAGTATAGCCTCAGCTATAAGCTTCGAAAAACAATAAAGAACGTTGTTCAAATGTCTGGCAAGCTTTCTAATACTTACTGACGGATACTTCTAGTGTAAAACTTGTAGTCTCTCGAACTTGATCGATGCCAACTCTTGACATTAGGCCTATTTGACGCAGCTTAATAAATTTTGTGCGGCAGTGGTCTTAGGGAGCAATGAAGTTTCCCTTCAAGGAGCTCCTCTTGTCCTCTATTGTTGTTGTTTTTTTTCTCTGCTTAAAGTATACAATTTGTGGTATGAACCTTGTACATGCAAAAGTGAATAAAAAAAAAGTATTATCACACAAAGCTACCTACCAAATGCTGTACAGCATAATCATCACATTCTGTCATTTTTTACTTTTTAAATATATTTATCAGTATTAATAAAAAAATATTTTGAGATTGTAACTAATTGTAATTAATGAACAGTAATGAGCAAATAATAACTTAATCATCTGAGTCATTTATAAAGCAAAAAAGGCCCAAAAACTTGCTAACCCCAATGTGGTGGACGGTTACTGCTTTTCTTCTGATTGTCTTTCCACTGAAGACAAAAAGCATACAACTGACAGTGTGGGAGAGACACTGAAAGCTGCAATTTATCCACGTCAGGTGGCTTTGCTGTCTCCATCTCTCAACCATGTGTTTATCTTTTTGTCATTGTGTGACCTTGTACTTCCATTTGTGCACACAAGGCCAAATCATGACATCAGCAACTAACTACTTCACCAACTTTCACACGCTTCTGAACTTTGCTGCCATTGTTTGATTCCCAAGCTGGGACAAGCTCCAAACTTCAAATCAAGAGCACCAAAGAACATATCACCCTTTTACACCCCTCAGCCCCCCCGTTATTGCTTTCATGCTCTTTTCTCTATGAAACAAGAAAGTTGCCTCTGACACTTGCACCGATTGTTAGTAAATTCTTGTGCTCTACTGTAAAACTCAGGCTCCTCATGTTGTGCTTATTGCTGTCTAACACGATGAAGAATATGAAAATGCAAACCATTCCTTCTTTGGCTTTGTTATGAAACAGAACCTGTGGTAAATTATGCTGGTGAGCTGCCAAGACCTTTAAAGCATTCAGAGATTTGCCCTTTATGAGCAGGATTCAACAAGGTGGTACTACTGTAAAACACAAGAAATTCAAAAGTAAAAAAAAAAGGGAACACAAAAACAGAAACAAGCCTGCAAAGAGAAAGAGGGGGAGAGCTTTACTCACAGTGAAGCTGCTAATAGATGTCTAGGTTGAAGGGCAGGGTGACATTGAGAGTTAATTAAAAAAATCATAGCACATTCCTGCATCCCTCATGAGAGGGAGTCAGCACTGCATATTCATAAATATCTGTGTCTTTGCATGTGGCTTTACGCATGTAAAATTTGTGTCATGTACGTTTATAAGCGTTCTAAATTAAAATTGTGTGTGTGTTTTGTGTGTGTGTGTGTGTGTGTGTATGTGCCTGGTGAGGCCTTAGAACAATATAGTCTTGTCCCATAACACAAGGTTAATGATATAATCTGACCCACTCACTGACGGATAGATCAGTGGATTTACCCCCCCTCCCCCTACCTCCCCCAAACAACCACTGATTCCCACACCCTCCCTTCAAGCCAACACATACACATTCACATGTCCCCGTATGAGTCCGCTAATTAACTAGCACAATAACATTTTCATGCCTCGTCCAAACATTGTTCAAGCTGTCATGTTCTAATTAAGGCATGTCGGCACAGCCAAAGAGAAAAACAAACCAAACTGTAAACTTCCATGTGATATGCATGAGCCCTCAGTTCATATTTACTCCACGTAATCCAGGAAGAAAACAGCTGTAAAGGCTAATCCATCCCTTGTAATGCTGGTTAACACATAATAAGTTATATCTCACTGTGAAATTTACAGTTTAAAGTAAATAAGCAAGAGACAAAACCAAAGAAGCCTTCCTCTACCCCTTGTTTAAGTCATAAAATTATCAGTATTTGTAAAAACTTACCTGCCTTAAAAGGAAATAACACTTCAATTGCAAGAAAATAGACCTTACCAGAAACTGATCTATATTCAGAACTGTTTCAAAAGTGTTGATCCGCTCCCTCATCTTTTCAGCTGTTCCTTCTCCAGGTTGCTGACTTACTTTGGTGTCTTTAATATACTGTAATTCCCTTTCTGGATATCTTTGTCTTACATCTGTCCTTTCCTGTCTTTGCCAGCGTGACGGACACAGACCGTATCTGCTACCTGCCTCCATACAGTGTGGACCCAATGACTGACAGGTATGGTCCATGCAGCACATACACACAGATACACACAGAAAGGGCAAAGCAGCGGAGGTTAATACAGACACTTGAGGCTTGACAATAAATTGTCAGCAGCTTTTAATTCAGAGGGGTAGATTCTCAGTCAGGTGGTTTGTCCAGCAGATTCCTGCAGCAGGGTCATAAATGATACCAGGCAAGCAAGGCACAAGCTTAAGGTATGAAAATACCTGCTGACTGAGTGGAGACTATAACCATATTAACACTGTGTGGGATATTGTGGACAGCACTAAACTGTACTTTAAGTGCCTTCAGCATAGATAACATGCTTTCCTTAAGCCTGACTGGGCTCTGGTACAGCATTCACTTAGCATGTTGTTTTGGCCTAACATCTGTTTTTGTGCTTAAAGAAATGTTTCTGGCAGTAAATGCTCAGATTTGGTTGTCAGTTAGTACATTTTATTGAAAAATCTGTACTGTGGCTAGATATTTCAATACAACAACAGATTTTACAATGAAGGTGACTGAGTTGTAATTGTTTAAACGACAAATAAAGAGACTTACAAATTAAATGTAGCCTATAACACATTTGTTTGGTGCATTTCTACCAATATGTATTTGAAACACCATACCTTAAACCTGTCAAATGCTCTGAATCTGATTTATTGAATCCAGTTTATACCTTTTCTCTGTCTTACAGCCAACATCGGTATACTGTTTGACCACTGCTTCTCATTTGGAGCAAGTGTCAGTGGTAAATTCAACTTGCTTTTATATCAGTTGGGCTGTATTCCTGACCTATGCAAACCAGAGCTAATGTAATGCTTTTTTCACAGCAGACACTTTGCCTTGTCATTGCAGGAAAAAGCACAGGTGTCTTTGATAACATTAATCACTGCTCTGTCCTAGTAAGCAACTCCAGTGAGCTAACATGTACAACACCAGGGCCCCAGAAATTTGCACACCAAAATAGAATGCAGCCATCATTAATGTTATTAATCACACCTGCGCTTGTCCTGCTTCCCGACAAAATGTCTGCTGAGAAAAAGGTCTCTCACACGGTCAGCCCCTTGAACCCCTCGTTCACCACTAATATGATCAGTTTTTACATCATTATTCAAGTCTAACTCTATCAAATTCTCTTAGAAATAATTCTGTTGTGATAATGAGATTTAATTAATCTTGCAATTGCAGTCTGTATTTAAATGCAACATACAGAAATATTTTATCAGTCGTTTTTTTCAACCACATTTGAAATGAGCAGCGCTAAAATGGGCACAGAGGAGGTTAGTTTAAAGACAGTGAATATAACGCTGAAGTGATTTGTACAGCAGCACTAACCAGGATTCTGACTCCACAGACGACTAAGATGCAAAAGTTTCTGTGTGGACACAAGAAGCAAACTGTTTTTTCTTTAGATTTTTCATTTGATTTTGCTCTAATATGTTAAACACATTGAGACGCTTTTGGGAATTTAAATGTTATTGTAAACTGAGTATAAGTTTTGTTTCTTCTTTTTTTTTACTGTTAGTGGCTCTCTAAGGCATTAAAATGCGCAAGAAATGAGATTGTTTGTTCCTGAATGCCACCCACAGATCTTCTTGTGATTTGTTTTCCAAGCCATCTCACCTCTGCCTGAACCCTTGTGTGCAGCCCTTCACCTTTCTCCCTCACTCTTCCCTCCTAAACTTTCCCCCTCACCACCCCATGTCCCCATCCATCCAACCCCCACCCCTGAGATGAAACCTTACTCGTGGATAAATTTAGCAGCAGTGTGACCCAATGCTCACTGACACACTTCTCCACACCTCTCCCTCTCTCACGCTGTTTATCTCTCTTTCGGCCCATCTCTCCCAGGAGGCCTTTTGTATGGACAGATGGAGGGCTTTAACCTTTACGCAAAAACAATGACAAGTTATTGATGCTGTTTCGCAACATAAACATGGCTTTTCAACTTGTAACTATTGATGTTGCTCCTAGTCATATTATTATTACATTATTGCCACCTCCATAACAGAAAAAACATATTCAGTGACTGTGATATCATATGAAATTTAATGGCTTAATCATCTACATCCCAGTCATTCCAGTCTGCAAGACATGTAGCAGGTGAACATTATCCCTTTTAGTAGCCTGTAACGTCTGAGACTTATGAGATCAATTTCACTGCTGTTGACAATCTCACGGATTGAGACTCGTCTCCTCACACAACCTCAGTTTTAACCACACGCATCGAATAAATTGTAACACACGACCAGCTGTATCAAAGCAACCACAGACATACAGTATGCACACATGCTGCTATCTGCCCCGGCCACCCTGCAGGAGTGTGTGTGTGTGTCTGTCTGTCAGTGTGACACAAGACCACAGAGGGTGCTTCCTCTTTAGTAAGGTCAAGGTTCAACAACAGCCGTGTGACTTGGAAGCAATTAACACAACTTTACAAACCAAGCAAGCAATAATTTGGTGACATCCATGTAAAAACTGGGCTGTTGATGTAAAAACTGCCTTTGATGTGATCCTTGTTTTATGGCTCTGTAATTTCTAGATAATTTATAAGTAAGTAAGACACATAAAGACACATTATGGAAAAGCAACATGTTGAATTCTCACAGTCAACAACATCCTTATTACAAATGAAGATGTCAGAGTGAGAAGCAAGACAAAACTTTATGACCCCCAGTAAAAAACAGCATGTATTAATGAGAGGGGAAATATGAACAATGTCCATTTGGTTCTTTTCTAATTTAGTGATGACAGTTAATTAGTAATATTAACTTCCTTTAGTCAGTTAGTGATTAAAAAAAAAAGAGTAAACAATTGAAATCAATTTAAAAGGCATAGAAAATAATATTTTATGATAATAAATAAATAATCATTCAGTGTACATTTTCTTTCTGTAAGCTTTTCTTTACTATAAAACTATGAAATAACAGTTATTTTCAGGAAACATATTACAGACCTGTAAAGTGATAGCTGTCGCATTGACTTTTTGTCCTCATTTTTAATTTTATTTATTCAATTCTTATTTAATTTCTTTATTCAATTATCTATACAACAGCATTTAATTGTGCAATACTAAGCTGAACCTTAAACTTTAGGGACCATATTTCAGTGTGAGGCAGATCCATATATTATTCAAGAGTGGCTATATGTAACCTAAACTTCTAAAACACTTTCACTTTTAAAATGAAAATGTGACCACTTAAACTGCAACACACAGTGGAAAAAGAAATAAGTTGTCGTGTCGCCGAATTAGTTTACATCCTTGAAGATTTAACCAGCTAAACCATCAACCTGAAAATACACTGCCAATTGCCTTACCCTGCTGCTGATCAATAAACAAATTATATGAGGACGGTCTATTAACAGCTCTACACATAAACTCCTTAAATCCTTCAAGGCTCTAATTTCCTCTCTTACACACACAAAGACACCATCACAGCCTTCACACCTGAGAGATGTGAGACTTTGCAGAGGGGCATTAAGCCTTTAAATAGTGTTGTTAATTGAGATTTCTTATTTATATCTGACCTGTGGGACCACCGAGGGGCTCCACAAGGGCTAAGAGTTGGAGGCTCTGGGCAATGGTCCATCGTCTCCGAGGAGAAGAGAGGAAGGAAGAGGCACTGTCACTGCTCCTCCTCACTTTGTCAGTTGCTCAAGCTGCTCTAACACATATATACACGCCCCAGCTGCTTGTGTATCTGTCATTCTCTTGTCTTATAATTCACATTCAACTCTGCCGTTATGTTCACAAAGCAGATATGATCAAATGAAACAGTAAAAAAAAAAGACATGATGCTTCAGGGAGGAATGACCATCATTCTGAATGACCATCTTACCAGAGGATATAGTGACAGGACTTCATCTACACATGTATGTCCAACCTGTCTGCTCAGGTTTCCTGTATATAGGTATTTATATCCACCAACACATGAAAGCAGCAATGACTTTACAAGGCTGCAGCTTGAGGAGAAGTACAGATAGAAGACAGATGAGGTCACAGAGACGAATTGCACCAAAAACAATTAAACTTGAATGCAAGACTAATTAGGAGACTGTTGTCAAAATTAATAAAATCCTTGATTATTGCAGGGATGACTTTCCGCTTATCGCCTTCACTCAGTGTTTCATTGCGTGGGCAGTGTGAAAGCAGTGGAGACTGTGAATCTGTTTGAGGGCTGTACTAATAATGCAACATTAAGATGCAGAAATCGTGTTAAGAGAAGTAGCAAGAATGAAGGAAGAGAAAGGGAGAGCACTGCTGATGGGTAAGAAAGGATATGGAGGACAAAAACTAGTTGTGAAAAAAAGTCTTGAAAGGTAGAGATGAGAGAGCCAGAGAAGTAAAGGATGGTTGGAGCAAAATTAGTGGCAGGTGGGCTGATGGAGATATGGAGGAGAAGCAAGTTAAGAGGCATGGAACAAGGAGAACAGAAATAACATCTAAGAAACAGACAGGACAGCAGACAGGCATGCAGGTAAAGGAAGATTTAGGATAGACCTACCAGGGTCTGTTGGTATCTAAGAGCCTTCCTTTGCGATGCATCTGCAGCCATTGACACGCTGTCACTGATCCAAAAATAACCTTGCTGGACACCCCAGCATTTCCAGTGGTGTGGGCAACACCATACAGAAACGCACACACTCACTCTCTCTTCTAAGTACACAAACTTCACACCAGGTCAAATAAACATGAAGACATTTTCTTAAGTTCCTCACTCTCCTTCAAACTCATACTCGAACACACTTGTTGCACAGACAAAATCAAAACGACGCAGATGATGTCCTTCCCAACTGCGCTCTTCTCCAGATGATCCAGAGGCTGCGAGCCATCCAGCTCCCCTGCAGACCTGACAGACGCACAGACAGAAATCAGACAGGCGGACAAAGCAGAGCAAAGCCATCTGATGAGGCAGTGAAGGACGCAGCGCTTTCCTTTATTAGAACTGCAGACACCTAATAACACACACACACACATACACACAACTTGTTGCCCTTAGCAGCCCCCTCTCTGCCAGCCGGCCATTACATGTGTGTGTGTGTGTGTGTGTGTTTGGATGGACTGTTCTTGTTTGGACAGGGGGGCTGGTTGTGGGTGTTGGAGGGGCACCCCCCATAGGGCTGCCCCTGCAACGTGAGCAGGAAGGTGCACACGACACCGCTATGACAGCTCACACCTAATCAGCCAATGATGCAAGGCAATCCCCATAACACTCACATGCTATGACAGTCCTCCCTTAGGGAGACGAGAAAAAAAAAAAACCTCTTATTGCGACCTCCCCCGGTAAAAAGACGCCCGCCCCGAAACTACTTGCATGACCCACCGTAAAAGACAGTAAAGTGATCTCCATATTGCTTAACCTCCCCAGCAGTTTTAGACATCTAGAGGAGCTAATGCAGGATGGGGGCACAGTCAATATGTGCTGCGCGTCAATCGTCCAAGAGCTCACTGGTTTTCTTGGTAGACCGCAACTGTCCTGTACCCCAAGAGGGGCAACATCCCACTCAGACGAGTTAATCTTAACTTCAACTTGTCCCCTTTGCTCCTACTCTCAGGCTGATGAGATAGACGGCCATTATGACAGGCATAAAGACACACAGACACAGATAGATCCCTCTTAACCCCGCCCTGCTTTGTGGTCCACACGCCAGCGCATAACAGCCTAATCTCACAGCTACAACGGAGGCCAGAGAGTAATGTGTTTCTCTGACTGCCGGCGAGTGCGTGTGTCAAGGGAGAATGACTGTGGACAGCTGGCTCGGACTTTATCTGATACACTAAGAACATTATCACTGGGCAACAGGCAGTGCGAGAGGATACATACATCCCAATCACAGCATGGAGAGACCTGAGCACAGCGGAATGGTTGGGAGTCAGTTATACTATACCTGAGAACGGAGAAGACGGCTGCTGGGAACAACACACACAAACACAGCAACAAGGAGGATCAAATAAAGTGGAGCATGCACAGGAGCAACATTCATGCAGAGGCCTCACACTCACAGTGCAGGATTCAGCCTAAATATATGCACAAACAATATGTAGATACACTCATGCACATGCACATGTGTATGAATGTATCTACATAAGTAGATACACTCATAAACAATCTACATAAACATGTGTAAGAAACACTTACTGTAAGAAACAACAAACGGTTGTCTTGTTTAAAAAACATGGACTGTTTATTGTATAGAACATTTGGCAGTAATTGGTGTTGACAGAATTAAAATCTCTCCCTGCCACCCACACACACACCTCAGCAGAGCCTGAAAGAAAGCATCGACCTTCAAAACTTCTCACCCAACAGGAGAGTTACCCTTGTATAGCACTCCAACATTTTTCATTTTTAAATATATTTCCTAATTACAAAACCCAAAGGAAAAGAGGAGTGAGCACCTTCCAAATCAGGGTAACTCTACTACAGGCACCTCATACAGAGCTTAAATGAATTATTGTGTACAAATGGTTAACAATCAATACTGTTTGATCATATTTTCTTTTTTCTTCACTACAACACTGTTGTGACTAAACACACTTTGCCTGGTCAAAGCCTTTCTGGGAAATGTCAATGCTCACACAGCCTTCAGAAATTGATTTTTCTGTGTGTGGGTAGAAAAGCAATACAATATATTGTAAAAGCTCAAAGTTAAAAAAAAACAGATCATGATTGTATGACAAAGGCTGCTGTAGAAGACTGCATATTGTTTAAGGAAGACAAGAAATACATGATTTGTCTTTACTGTATTAGATACAGTAAAAAAAATACACAAGAAACTGTAGGGCTAGCTAAACTGCAGCCCCCACGGCAGGAGAAACACTATTAGCAGTCTGTGTAGGCCGAAAGGTTAGAGTTCATACTTTAGGTATATGACCCCACAAGTAGCACCAAATTCCCCTGGCAGCCCACCACCTTGATATGGACAGATCTACAGTAACACAGCTGAGAAGGTGAAATTTACAGAGTGCTTTTATGAAGCTTAAAGGCTGAATTTTCCTGACTTAAATTTCACCCACAAAAGTGAAAAACATAAATGAAGATGCAAGATCTTGTTTTAAAGCTGCCCTAGAGGTGTTATTCCTCTTCATGAGGCAAAGTATGTGAGAAAAAGATGTGAACTTCTTCCATGACAAGCTGGAAAAACCGTTTAATCATAACTTTAGCTGACTGTAAATGGAATAAAACTGCCAGCAATAATGAGAGTAAAGATAGTTTTAACTGCAGAATAATAGTCAAATAATATTGAAGAAAGACAGGCCATGAAATGCCTCTGTCTTGACTGTGCTGCCCCCTGCCTGTCACTATAAAACAAGAAACGGTCAAGTCATAATAAACTCTATATACATATAAACAAAATGGGCTTATAAAACATTTTCATACAAAATAAAGCCACAAAAATAGATCTGTGTACAAAATACATTTTAAAAAGTGAATCCTCAAAGTAGCTGTGCAGTTAGAAAACAACGACATTTAAACCCACAATGCCGTCTTTGACTAAAATGGATTAACTTCTAAACCCTCTAACTGGCATAGACACAGACACACATACATGAGTAAGTTGTAGACTAAAACATTGCCCATTTCTGAGTACATGTAGATTACCATAAGCTTTCTCCTTTTTCCACTCAGAGATTTAAAGGGGTGTAAGTATGTGTCTGTGTGTGAGTGTTTGTGTGTGTGGGAATGTATGTGTGTGTCTGTGGGTTTAAGGAAACAGTATTTACACAGAAAATATGAATGAATAAATCTTGTTTGGATGTGAAGTTGTATCGGGGGAATGTGTGAGTGAGTGGCAGTAGTTGTTATTGAGAGGCTTCATTTCAAGGAATGGTATGTGTAAAAACCTGTGCATAAGCATATTTGCATTTCAATACTGGGCCTGGTACTTGGGGAAAAGGAAGAGGTCTTTGCACAATGAGCTGGTGAACTCCGACATCTCTTTGCAGCGATGGTGGGCGGTGCCAGGAGCGTAACCCTCACGCTCCTTGATATGCCTGTTGACCTTTGCACAGAAAAAGAAAAGTACAGGTCGATGAAAGTATGTCTTAAAGAATTTCACAACATAAAAAAGCACATTTTACTCTGTAAATGCAGAAATAAAAGTACAGGGCATTTTATATTTACCTGCACTAGGATGTCTGCAAGGTGTGTGTCTTTGGCACTGAGGCGGAGTGCTGTGTTAAGTTCTTGGATAAACCAGGATCCTCTTTTGGTGTTCCTCATGGCTGCTGTGCCTTGGGGACGAAGAGATCAAACAATAAAAGCTTAATACATCAGTATGAGATAGACAAAGATTAGTATTTAATTATCGAAGTATTAATGTTTAAATGTTATTTAATGAATAACTCCAAAACTTTTATAACTGTATAGCAGGTTGAGATGCAGCTATCTCTTAACAAAGTCTTTTTTCATAGATTTGTCTAAAGCCCTACTGCTGCATTAATTTTTCTATTTCTGTTTTTATGTTTTAATCTTTGGTTAAATAGCAATTCAGAGCCCAGAATAGCAAAGGAGACAAACTTACAAATTCTCTGACCTTTGAGAGATGCATAGCCACAGATCATGTCAGACCGCTGTGGCAGTTTAATCCTGGGCCTGCCCATGTCCCTCCTTTGTCTGGGGTCTGCATCCCCCTGTCCTTCCCTCCCAGCATCCCGCTGCTCACAGCTTGGTGAGCAGGTCCTTGTTGGCCCATCTATCTGCTCCACGCCACAGTCCATCTCCTCTGGAAGACAAGAAATTTCAAATTAAATAGAACTAATCTTGGATTTAATTTAAAGGGGCCTTGACTGCAGCTATGGTAAAAACTTGCAACTGCGACAGGGTGGCAAGTTTTGATAAATCAAAAGGTAAAGTAAATCATCTCATAAGCACAAGTAAAGGATAATTTTTAAACAGGATGCAAAAAATAATCTCTGAAACCCAACATTGGTAATTTGCATAAAACATATAAAAAAAGGGAGACTCTTTAACTCATTTTTGCAAATTATTTCTGCAAGCTTTAACTTTGCAAGGCAAATTGTTAAACTGCATAATTTTTGACAGGATTTTCATGAATACTGGAACAAACTAATTTCAGGTTTTGACTAAAGCTCTTTGCAGAGGCAGGCTCAAACCACATCTATGGCATTTCATCAGCACACCTGTGGTGGAGCTTTGGAGTGTGTGACAGTAATTTTGACTGCTGCTGAGGGGTCTGAGGAATTGTCAGGGGTGTCATAAGCCCTGGAGTCGGACCATAACCTCCATTACAGAGACAGACTAATTAGCTGGGAGCCTGCTCAACTCACAGATTAATCACATGCTGATGAGCCATAATAGTACTACTAATGCATTACTTTCTATTCTACGACAGAACATTTAAATTTGACATATTACGACACCACCCACAGCATTAGGATTCGTGCAGCTGATAGATGGCTGTCACCTGGGTTACTTTTTCCTGAGGCCAGAAAGGGGAGAACAGTCAACATGTGGACATGTTGAGGGACAGGCTGGCGCCTAGCGTTTCTCTCACATTAAAAGTTTTAATTATGTTGCAAGGATCCTGCCAATTTAACATACTGGTATTACTGCTCATTTAGAATTGTGTGCTATGATCCCTGACAAGCGTGCTCCAGTGCTTTCTAAAAGAAATTGCATATGCCCTGAACATTTTCACTGTAAAGCACCCAGGGGCAACCTTAGCAGAAGCCTTGACCATCTCAACTGAAGGAGCAATGGCTGTAATCGGAGACCCTCCTAAACGAATAAGCTCCTCACTCAATGGGTGACCTTGTGTGAGGCCATACTCTCAGTAAAGGGCGATGGAACCATAGTTTAGAGTTAAATTAATTTATATTCAAAATAGATTTTCATACATGGCTATAATGAAAATTATTATTATGTGTTTATCGATATGTAGATTTAAATATTGATTGACCTATTTTACCAACTGCTGTGACATCCCTGAGGATATTTTTGGAAAAAAAAGAGAGCTATACCTCCTCTGCAGGCCTGGATGAAAAACATCTTTGGCTTGTTTTGCAGCAGGGGACAGTGTGCATTGTCAAAGGCCTCAAACACCCAGTCCAACTAAAATTAAAGAAAAAACAGATATTACACATTTGATGTCCAAAAAGGGGTTTGCTTCTTGAATGGCATTATGTACATAAACACAGAACACTATCCACAAAACACACCTGAAGGAGCTGTCCATCTGTGCCATATATAGCTCCTTCCACTCCGTGAGACAGCAGACACACCACACAGCTGTCCACTGTTCGGTGGTCTGGCCGTCGGCAAAAGTTCTCAATGCACGTCCTCATGCCCTACACAAAGAATTAGAAGTTTCTGTTTGTACGTTCCTTTTTTATTACCTAACAGGTTGGTAAGGCAACTATGTGGTCACATAAAAATGTTTGTATTCCTCACTTTCATTTATTAGATTGAGCTAAATGACTCAAATGTTTATTTTGTGATAACAGTCACACTGAACAGCACTGTTAAAAGAGACCTGAGTTACAACTGCTAAACAAACTACATTAATGCACCTTTTCTACAAAATCACAATACATGATTCAAGGTCAAAACTTAGTTCCCTCTAACTTACAATTTCTTTTTTCTGACTTTGTCAACTAAATGAGATGGATTGTTTGTGTGTAAGATAACACCTTGTGATTACACATTGAGCCGGCCTCTGTTTGTGCGTCACCTGAGCAGTGAGGTCTCTGTGGACTGTAACAAGGTAGTCCAGCTCTGTGAAGACCTTCCTGAGGACCTCATCATCAACCTCACCTCCCTTTCTTGGGTCAAGGTCAGGGGCACCACATGGATCAAAGGTCACGTTACTGATCACCAAAGCAAATCCACGAGGGGATGAATTCATTCTGTAAGACTGGAGTGTAAAAAAAGAGACAAACAAACTAAGTAAGGTAATAGAGGAAGCAAGAATGAATCAGTGAGTACAAATTAACACATCATCAACATAAAATATCTGCCAAAAATATATTTCTGTATGGGCTTTAACATCTTGCTTGTAAACATCTTTTTATTTAGTGCTCTACATTGACCCATATCCAGATATGTCGTCTGACACTGAACACAGGTGTTTCTAAAATAGCCCACAGGTAAAACATAACTAAGTGAATTACTGCAAACCTGTTGAGCTGACCTGGTGACGAGAAATACGTTACCTGCTGGCAGTGAGAGAGGTAAAAGTCAGGAGTGCACGGGAGTACAGGAGTGTTGATGGGACTGTCTGCATCTAGACTAAACTCCATGGAGTCTGCCACACACACAAAAAGAGACACACAATCACAGTGTTAAACTCAGCTTGATACCAGATGAATTGCTGATGCAAAGTTTTCTCTTCACTGTGTGCTCACACCAGCAGCAGTGCAGCATGAAAACTTTGTTCTACAATGCTGTGAATGAGTCACTCTTGGGGTGTGATGCCTGGAGGTACAGACAGCAGCCCAACACTGGAGCAACTACACCCCTGCAATTCTCCCACTGATGTGATGACATTAGAAACAATTCATGCAGACTGAACTCTTGTAGGTACATAATGTTTTTGTTCACATATATTAAAATACCTGTGCATTTAAACTGGACAACAGTTAAACACTTCTGCTGGAACCACCCCTTATCTCCATGAACACAGAAATAGAAATGACAACAAGTGAAACCTATTTTATCCTGAATACAGTGTACACTGCAATACCACTCACCATGTGTCCTTGCTCTTTTAGCAGCAATTCCTTCTTGGGTGGGATGAAGAAGAGAAGAGTTCGCAAATCTCTGAAATTCAAAGTCACACTCAAATTATTTATGACAAATAATCAGCTACTTCACATGAAAGAAAGAAGGCGGATAATGAAGAACTTGTCATTTGCTTTGGCAACAGCAGCAGCTGTTGTTTGTTGTGGGAATATGACAACTAAAATCATGACTATTAAGGAATCTCTTGTCTGCTGTGATACTGTGTATCTAACCTAACCTTTGCTGGTAATCGAGCATAAGATGGATGTGGTCAGTGATACTGACATCTGTCACTCATCTCTTCCTGTTTTCTTTGTCCTCTGTCTCTTAGTCTTCCTGTTTTCCTCACTGACTGGGCCAAACCATCTGGCTGTGAACTCTGGGTGCAGGAAAACATGTGAGACTTAGGCCTGATGAGGTGCTGCTCTCTTTGCTCTTTTATTTTCTATCTATCAAAGATGTCTGAAGAAGACCATGTACTCGAGCATACTGTTATCAAAGAAGTGTAACTTTTTCTTTGAACTGTAAGCATGTATAATTGAGCTGACAGTTATGAAACCTCATGAAAGACATAATCACTGACACAGAGTCTTCTGGATATAAGCCCTTGTTCTGCCTAAGAGTTTTAAAAATGTAAACAGTGACAATGTGTAGTAACAGTAATTGTGCCTGAGGGATTAAAAATACTCTGCTTCCCTCTTCCTTCATTTTTGTTTTCTGCATGACGAGTCGCCCTATCTCTCCCTCTGGCTCTTTCTCAGGCTGAACACTCTACAAGCAGAAAACAGTCCAAGAACTGAACTCAGTCCAGTGATAATCAGCTGTGTACCCCGCAGCTTTGTATTGTGTGTGGCGTGATGTTCAATGTGGTGTGCCCTCACCTCTGCATGTGTCTCTTTGCCATCCTTTTCTGGTGACTGTGTGAGCAGTTCATACAGGTGATGCTGCTCAGTTTCTTGCAGAGCTGAGCAGAAGCTGCTAAAGGCTCTGGGCCCTCGCTTGGGTAAAAGTAGCAATAAGCGCCAGCTTCTTTTCTGAGACGTTTGCTCAGCCTTAAAAGGAGGAGATCAGAAAAATATAAATTAATGACAACGATAGAATCAAATAATACACTTGATTTACTATTTTTACACATCTAAAAACATGATTTTTGTTAGCCAATCATGGCCACTGCTGACTTCTAGTAGTTGAATGTTGCTGAGATCTGTCTTGATATCATTCATTTAGCCAGACACTGTTTTATAGATGGGAGTAACTTAGGTAGTCATTAGTAATGTCTGTCTTGCATTTATATGGAATTGTTTAAAAAGTGAATGCCACATTGTTGGCAATCTTTTATTTGGCGATTCTTCTATGTTTAACTATGTGAGACTGATCTTAAAAGTCAGATAAAATATTTTTTTCTTCACAGTCAGCTGACTGATTGCTAATAGCTGTGGCTTCCGGAAAATTTCCTAGGTGCGCATTTTCAAAACAATATTTCTATTATTAGTGAGCAGAGCATTTTAACATTCTCTTTATTTACACTGGGACCACTGCTTTCCTCTGAATGTCTTTATGGAGGAGAGTAAATTTCAAAGGACTTTAAAAAGCCATTTTCAATATACACTTAAATAAACATTCATCATCCTTCTATTTAATAATGAAAGTAAAATGATCACATCTCATAATTATTTTACCAAAAAACAGTGCATTTTTCCTTGTAGGCTGAAATTTTTCTACGATCCTAACAATGCCTCTGGATAACAGTCAGTGCTTATTAAAAGAGAAATCCGTATATCAGTGTTCACATACCATGATGCTTTCTGCCATGCTCTCTGTTAGGATGTCATCTGCCTGCAAGGACTGAATGAGCAGTTCATCCACAACTAGCTGTTTGCAGAGAATAGCAGAGCGTCTCTTGAGAGCACGACTGTCCCGCTCCAGCATGCCACACTCCAACATTTTGCTCCAACAGACTGGGTACAGGACAGGTAACAAAACACGTGAACGTTCAAAATAGACTGTCAGTCCTCTGCAATTAAATTACACATAAGTAAAGTTATAACGATGCGACCGCCCATATCATCCACTACAGCAGTGTTACGACAGGACGCACTGTTTTCAATTTTGTGCAGGTAGCAGCAAGGGAAGCATAGTTTTGCTTGTAACTGTTGCGGACCTTTCTCGATTATATCAAAATTAGTGTATAATCTCAAACTAAACCTCTGAATTACAGATGTTAGTTGTACACTTTTTAAGCCATCAAAATACCCTACATAAATGCTAGCTGAAAAATGCAGATGTACACAAGAAACAGCTAGTTAATGCGTTTTGCGAAGACATAAATTAAGGTGCAGCCTTGAATTATCATATATTAAAAAGTCACGATGCAATAAGGAGTTAAGTTAAAGTAAATTACATTTAAAGGTCGATGCCTGATTGCCAATGCTAACTAGCTAACCAACGTTAGCTCACTTCGAATTAAACCTTTTTTCGTGGATTACATATGGTAAAGTATAGTTCTTTCGAGACCTGCTACTTATCGTTGCTCTTTTTCTGTAATAAAACACCGGACTGTCCGGAATAAATGTCGACGCTTTTAACACTATTTCACGCAAATTAACACCATCTCACACTCACTTGCACTCTCCACAATCCAACTTCCGCGGGGTATCCGCCACTGCAATAGGAGTGGGCGGGGCTTCGTCGGTCGTTGTTTTGGACTTGTTGTTGTTTTAACCAATCAGAGCATGAACTTCTGACTGGCGTTGCAAGGCTCCAATTACCTCGTCTCTTTTTGACGGGTTCCATCCGAAATGAAATTGCTGTAAAGTTATTAAATTCACTGGCATTTGAATTTGAATCTAATACAAGTGGCCAATTGATAAGAAGCGCTTTCAAGATTGACGCACACAACTAACTAATAGAAAGCCATTCAACCTATAGAGGATGCTATGTCTGTGCTACACATAATCTGAATTCCTCCTACAATGGCATGGTAATAACTCAAAATCGTTCCCACATTAAGATATGTGATCAAAAGTGCTCGAATATAGCATTACAATTTGTTGAGCTAATTTACTGGAGTAAAACTTATGAATACCTGTATTTTACTCCTGCATTTCTATTTTTTGCACTTTTATTTTTACAAAACATTATTCATACAATACATATGCACTAGATATATTGTTTATTGTTTTTTTTTTTTTTGTTCATTGATATTGATTTGAATACCCAGGAGAGTTGAATTTAGTTAAAACGAATTTCACCTCAACCATTTAAATTTTGCTCTCGCATGGTGGTATTAGAAATAATAATCATGTTACAAAATGATAAAATCATGAGGGGCCCTTCTACTACTTAAATCTATCAGTAATGTTTCTTTGTATTTTTTGTACAAATTTACCAGAAAAGACAAATAGCCTCTATCCATATAAGTACAAGGTAAATGAGGAAAGGAAAGAAAACCAAACTGAAACTGGGAGGGTCTACTGCTACAGGACATACAAAGAGAGAATAGTGAAAGAAAAAGTGTAAGAAGGGGAATTCAAAGCAAAAAATAAACAGTAGATGGAAAGAGATGCTCAGTGAATTAAATTCCAGCTTTATTTGAAACACTTTATTTATTGAATGTGATGTGACCTCTTGTGTGTTTTTGTTTGGTTAAAATAAGTGACAACACAGCTACATCTATTTGTTGAGGATACAGCTTCCTCAGTTATATTATTCAACATTAACAATAAAATACCGTATGGCATATGTACTTGTATATATACTAAAACCATTTCCAAACATTTTGCATTGTTTGTGTCTGTCTTTGTACTGCAGCTATGAGATGTAACAACAAACTTAACCAACACTGAGACTTCTGGAGATTTTGAACTTATGTATTTAAAGACAATAGAAGTGATAAAAAGTAAAAACTTACCCTTAAACTATACAGGTTTTACCACCACATTTACATGGGAGCTATATTTACTGCTCAGATTAAGATATTGAACTGAAGTAAACTATTTAACTTAGTCCTAAGTAAAAATCAACTACTCAACATTAATTAAGAAAAAAGGTAATAATAGCTGGGTACATTGTTACGCAGTAAAATTACTTTTGCTTTAATACTCTAAGCACATTGCGCTGATGATACTTTAATACTTTTACCATGAGAGACTTTCATATTAAGTGCTATCACTTATAATACTGTGTTATATTGAAGTGTCAATACTTTTACTTAAAGATGCACTTTGCAGCTTTTTCGCAGGCATATAAACAAGCTTTTTATAAACAAGAGATCAAGCTTTTGTTGTAAGAACAGGAGTTTGCACAAGCTAGAATGATTTTTAAATGTACTGTAAATTCATACCTTTACATTCAGAATATGTTACCAAAATTGTAATAAAAAGTTATATAGTGCAATAGAGTGAAATACCTAAATACTTCTTCCACCTCTGGTCAAAAGACATGATACATAACATTTTAATTAAAGTTTTCAAGTAACACTTGAGGTAAAGTCTCCCTTTTACTTTCACATAATTCCAATAAATATGGACCATGCATACCTAATTTCCCAATAATATAGAAATATTTTATTTGAGATAAACAGTTTATGGAAATGTGATTTGTTTCATTTAAGACACTATTTAGATGTGCACACCTCCTCTGTCTGTTCATCTCTTCTCCCACTTACTTCCCTTTCTTTTATTCTTTCTCTCTCCCTATCCTGAGGCCTGCTTCACCCTCCCCTGCTGTCTATCTCCTCACCCTCACTGTGTGTGCTGTCAATAATTGATGACCCTCCCTCACTCAAAGGGTAACAGGTCCTGGAGAAAATGTCTCACCCATTTCTTTATTTATTTACAAGTCTATCTTTAAGTTTAGTTGGTCTGAGAAACCACCACAAGTGTTTATTGTAGCATGTGAATCGATGGGTTTAAGCAGTCCGACTGCATCTGTTGTGCGGTTTGTGGCGACATCTGCACCTGTGACCATGAGCGGGTTAATGCTGGCTGTCTGGCTGACAGCAGGACAGAGAGAGGAAAGGGAGGCTTAAATGAGTGAGAGGCAGGGGGCTGAGAGGAGGAGGAGTGACAGAATGATAGAGTGAATTAATTCCACCTTAGCCAGCCCTGATTGACTCGATAGCAAACTGGCATGTACAAACATTCACAGTGACACTAAAGCCATGGACAGAGAAAAGAGGAGTGACATTTCCTTCTCCAGAAAGAGAAGTTTCACTTTCGGGGCGTATGGAGGGTGAGTAAAGACACTGTTTGTCTCACATTAGGACTGATGTTTTCTGCAAGAAATCAACTGAGTAGCTTCATAAGCTAAAAAAAGGTCATTTTTTTACGTTCAAAGTTAGAATCTGTCCATGCAAGATTATTCGTTTATTCGTTCCATCAGTAGTTCTCACTTCCTTGTTTACAGTGTGGACAGATTCACAAGTGGGGATGAGACACGGTGAGTTTTTTTTTTTTTTCATTTTATTGCTGCTTTTTAAGTCAAAGTTCTAGCTTTGTGATGTAAAGTATCAACTGAATGGAAAGTGAATATGTCTTTGTGTAAATAAACCTGTTGCTGCAGACCTGAATCAGCGGACGACAACATACTGGACATCTTGGACTCTCCTGCCAGTGAGAACAAGCTCTCTGTCTCTGCCAGCAACAACCAGAGGGTGATATCATTACCATGTTTAGCATGCACCTGATTTTAACAACACATATGTAAAGTGTGTTTTTGTCAAGTTTTAATAAGAAACTGTATTATGTTCCTGTTCCTCCCCGTATGTCCTCTTCCCTTTCTCTCTGTCTGCTTTTTTGTTGCCTGTTGTTCATATCAGGACACAGAGCTGTTTGAAATCATTGAAAAGCTGCAGGTGAGTTACAATAGCATTGATCTTGTGTAGAGTGCCATGTCTTAGCAGCACAAGTTTCTTATTGTCAATACTCTTCTTGTCCATCAGGGCAGCAGGATCGATGAGCAGCGGTGTGAATTCCCTCTTCCTCTGAAGGTTGGTCTTCAATCTGCGAGTCTATATGTGGGTTTGATCCCGCATGTGTGTGTGTGTGTGTGTGTGTGTGTATGTTGACAGTGACCTTTAAATGAATTCTATAACATTTGTTTCCATAAACAACAGAAACGACTGACCCTCATTATTATCAAGTGCTCATTTTTGTCTATCTTAGTCTCAGATTTTAATGATAGGTGGAGACCTCCCGCTTATCCTCCCCTCAGAGTTGGGAGGCTACTGGATTGACCCCCCTGTGGAGAGGCTTGTAGATGTGAGTCCCACCTCTTCCCACTCAGGCCTTGATCCAGAAGGCTACGACATTATGGAGAGAGACGGAGAGGCCAAAATCTACCAAGAGTTCTTCTGCTCACGAGTAAGACTTTGTCAACACTCAAGACCTGTGTTTCTTTTTTCTGGACTGGTGTTTACTTTTTATCCTCTTTCCGTTTAGTACCATCACTCATTCACAGCAGTGGATCCATCTTTGGGGCCTCTGGTTCTCTCTGTCTGTTTGGAGGATGAGGAGAACAAGCTGCGGGTGATACTAAGGTTAAGAT
>JAQNCA010000030.1:9477836-9499012 GCA_029783725.1 Acanthurus tractus
TCGATCGCATCCGTCCACCAGCCTCAAAGCAGGCCACCAGAAGAGTTCTGCATGGCATTGATGGTGAGACACAAACTCGGAATACATTTGTTTGTATTAATTTAAATAGATTGAATGAAATCATAGATGTTAAATTGGTTATATGATCGCAGGTACCAGGAAACTCTCATAGAAGGAGTGGGAGTGAACACACCAAAATATAAAACAAGCAAAAAAAGTACAAAGTCTGTTGTGATAATGGCTCAAAATGTTGTTCAAGAACAATTGAGGGTTGTAAAAAGTAGTTTCATTGTTTATACACACAAAAGGAGCATGTATAGCTATGTAACAGGTCAACCTTCACTGTGGTCTTTCAAAAGTTCTTCCAATGAGGTGATGGAGGTGGAATACTGTATAAAAGCCCTGTATCAGCACTGTTATCTTAAGTAATGTTATAAAACATGCAGTGTTTCTATAGTGTTTTAGTCAGACGAGTATATTGTAGTAATGTCTGCTATTACATTCAGATTTACAGAATTTTAAAAAAACATAAAAATTAATATTTGCATTTATTCATATATTAAAATCTTTGCTCTTTCTCTGATGATGACTGCTCTCTTTTTCCCTCTCTGTCTCTTTCTTAACTTGCTTTTCATAGCTCCTCCGGGTATCAATGTCCTGGAGCATGAAAGCATCGCTCTGGACATGCCCAGTTCCTATTCCACCTTCAACCCCCCAAATACTTACCCATCCAAAAACCTCCCAAAGCCTGAGGTCACACACTCCCTCCCCCGGAGCCCCCCGCCGCAGCCCTTCAAGCCTAGTTTCACCCCGATTGTCCAGCCCAGAGAGTTGCCCCGTCAGAGGCTGCCTGAGTCTTTCAACCTGGTCACCCCTCTGCCTTCTTCCTTCTCCCTGCGATCCGACTCCTCTGTGTCCCTCTACAGGGCTCGTATGGAAAACAGGAACGTGGTGCTGCGAGTCCTAAATGGTGAGAAACTCGAATTTAGTGGAAGTTTATGTTTGTGGCAGATGAGGGTCTGTACCCACGGTGTTCCTATCTCACTGTCTTTCTTGCACTTTACAGACTCTGCCGATGCCACAGAAAGACAAAACTTCCTCGGCTTCGCATCCTTTCTTGCCCAGCTGGGACCACATCCCTTCCTGCCGGAGCTCCTTGGTGTGGTCTCACTTCGAGCTCCTCTGGTTACAGTTGTAGAAGAGATGGAGAACAGAGACCTGCTCAGCTTCCTGTGGCGATGCAGACAGGTATATTTTTTACTGAAGGTCCACGGCTGCAATGTATCTTAACTCACTTAAAGCGTAAAAAACATATATTTAAAGCAAAAAGTATTCACAGAGCAACTAATAAATGATTGTGTGACCATCTCTTCATGTTTCTTTCAGGAAAATGTGAATCCTCCATGTGAGATGACTGAAAGAAGAATATTTACAATGGCCAAACAGGTGGCCTCAGCGCTGGTTAGTATCTTACAAAAATAAAGGGTGTGTACTCAAGTCACTTTGACTCAAGTCAGACCGAAACTGCTGTTATCCATTAACTTTTTTATCATCCCTCCATGCGTTAAATCAAACAATACACTGTCTAAAAACCGTGAGGTTTCAGGAAGACCTTAACATATTTACCTCATGTCGGCATTCATCACTGAATTGATATTAAATCCTGAGATGCTCATGTTTTTCTCCCGATCAGGAGTTCCTTCACAGCAAAGATCTCCTTCACGGAAACATCCGTGCCCACAGCGTCCTGGTCTCCAAGGAGTTTACGGCCAAGCTTTGGGGTCTGCATGGGGTCTACACGAGAAAGAACCAAGCAGCCACTCAGAGAGATGATCCCAGCATGAGGAAGTGGCAAGCACCAGAGGTGTTAGCCAAAAGGCCAGCCAATCAGAGCAGTGATGTGTGAGTTTTTTTGGAGTTTACATCCTCAGGTGCAGATGTGGCTGCAGCATAACAAGATATTTATTAAAAAACATATCACACGTTCTATAAAATGCATTTACTGAATGGAAGAGTAACATAATTTTTTCCCTCTCTTAGCTGGTCATTTGGCATCTTACTGTATGAAATGGCAACACTGGGTAAGATGAACTTTGGGAATTGTAGGCAATACTGCAATTACACATATAGGAATACATTTGTTTTAACAAGATAACTGCATCTATTTGATGAAGTACCTTGATCTGTAAGATATTTATTTGCTAGCTATTTTAACCACAAACAGTTCATTGGTTGATTTTTCTAATAATGTACTTTGTTCCACAATGTATAGTAATATTGCAATGTAAAAGTTTCTATTCATTGATTGAAGAATTTATCCATATTCTCTTTTCTCTCCAGGTGAAGCTCCATTTGCAGAAATCCCAGTCAATGAGCTTCTGCAATTTCATCAAAGAGGGAAAAGTCTGAAAAAAACATCCAACTGTTCCAGCACACTGTACGTATCCACTGCATACTTCAGATAACACACACACACACAAAAAAAAAAACTGAAGCAGAGTCTCTCTCTTTAACAAATCTTCTGTTAAGCTCAGACTACTGGCTCTCTTCCTCAGGTACTCCGTCATTAAGAGTTGTTGCCAGTGGAGGGAACAAGATCGACCCTCTCTGGCTGAAGTGAGCCGCAAGCTCCTCACAGGAGAGAAAAATGCCTCAGACAAAATCCTCAAGGCCTCAGGCACAGTCAACATTGAGCAGTACCTGCAGGAAGCCGGATACGGGGAAACCAACAGCTACACTGTTTTCTAATTGATGACCTCGCTGGCAAAATAAATTGCACTATTCTTAGCAATGGTACCCCAGTGCTGCACTTCTGAGAAACAATATGTTCAAGGTGCAATAAAAGTGTTCCAGACTCTATTGATGAGATCTTTGGGCACTGAACTTGTTCTTTTATTTTCTTCTGTATTATCCCAACTCAGTAAATGAGAAAACTGTATACTCAACAAGTTGTTTACCTTTGGGAATCATTTACTTTCACCTCTGACCTCATTCATGTCTATGTCTGCTTAATTCCTAAATATGTAAGGATCAGTTGGGGAAACAGATCAGATCATTCAGAAGTTTCACACTTGGAGATATGTAAACTTGACTCATGTAAGGCTGCTACAAAGTGAGCTTGTAGTCAATACTCAATACATATATGATGGTTTGCACATCTTGTTTACAGGCTAAAGTAAATGTATATTGAGAGATGTAATATATTTAATTGCCATGTTTTTTATCATTCTGTTATTCTGAAATATGGAAATGAAGGGACATAAAAATGTAAATGTATGTTATTATAACATTCACTGTTTTCTATGAGTTGAGTTCATGTGAATGTCTGTGAGCAAGAAATTAACTCAAACTGTTTATACAAACAAACGTAAATAAAGGCATCACAAGTCCTACAATGATCTTTTTCATTTCCGAGCGGATGTAATTGGAGGAAATAAAAGCAGACACACACATGTATCCAGTAACAGGTATTGTTTATTGGTAGTACTGCATACATGTACAAAGAGCACTTCCATTCAGCCCTTGGGAGAGCGAACCATGAGGAATACCTATTTTCAGGTAGTTAAGTTGATTAAAGCTACTAAAACTATATTGTATTCATGAAAAAATAATTCTGATTGTAGTACAAAATGGAAAAGATACAAAACTAAACATTTAATAACTGATAAAATGAACTAACTAAAATAAACCAGGCTTTTCGAGTGTCCTTTGCTTGATGTGATTGAAGCCTGGTTTGAACATCTATGGTAAAATAACAACTAACTTCTAAAAGACTTAATTATTTAAAAGGACTGATGTTGACGTCACCCCAAATCATATATCACTAACGTTAAAGCACCGTTTGAAATACAGCAAGAAGGCAACGTTTCCTTTTTTTTTTCTGTTTAAACCCAACAGGTGAACTGTCCTAGCACCGATTACTGCAGGCTGGTATTTGCACAGTTTCACAGGAGTATACATACAAAAGGCCTCTACTCACAGCTACAGAAAAATAAACTGACAAACACAGCTGACATGAATACTTCAGACTGTCCATGCTCCCAACTCGCACATAACAGTATACATACATGTTTTTGCACATTCAAAGTCCAGAAGGTAAACCATCCATGTCATAGTCTCCACATGATTAACGAAGCACTATTGTTTTGTTTTTGTTTTTTAAAAAAACCCTCAAAGTCCCACATAGATCCTAGTCTTGAATCTAGTGAGAGGTCATTAAAGAGAAGGTGATCCTGCTGTCCCTCTGAAGTATCAACTGCATCACTCACGCAGGGTGTTGATGGAGGCACAGATCTTGAGAGCAGGACCCAGTTTGATATTCATGGTGGAGATGAGATGGTCCTCTCGCAGGAGCAGCAGAGCCTGCCCGTCTATCTCCTGTGAAAGGAACTGAGCGGCCAACTCTTCGCAACCTGGATGCGAGACAGGAAGGCAGAATATGTACAAGAAGAGTACAGAACACGCGGCAAAGGCTTACAACAGTTAGCTTATCATTAAACACCAACCTTGAAGAGAAGCGATAAACCTGCAGACTTCTTCCACGCTCCACTGAGCAGGAGTTGATGAGAGAAAGTTAGCTCCCTCTAGTGGGAGGCTACCAGGTGCTGAGCTGTCAGACCGGGGAGCACTGCGCCCAGCCACTGAGCAGGAGTGTGAAGAGCTTGGAGACAGTGAAGGGGAATCATCCTCCTCTCCTTCCCCATCACTGGATACGTCCTCTGAGCGGCTGGACTCAGAGTGACACTGTGCACAAAGGGGTGAAGATTTAGATACAAAAGCCAAAGATAAACAAAGCAAAAAGTATAAGCTCTACTGGTTTATAACCCAGCACATGATATGTAAAGCATAAGACTGGATTTGTCTATATATATTTTTTTCTGCTGTTATTAAATTCAGTGTAAATCCTCAAACCGACCAATTTCTTTATCTAAGTCATAATATTTTCTGACTATCCTGCTTTTTAACCATACCCACACTTTTCATTGGATTTGCTGAGGATAAGAAAAATATAGAATTTTACCAGCCCCTCTTTTAAAATACAGATCATACCTTGACAGGTAGATGCCTGCTTGATATTTTATTGCAGGTGTTATATGAACTGCTCCTGCGGGGGAGACCTCTTCGCCTGGCAGCACTCTCAGTGGGTGCTGGAGGTGGTGCAGGGCCTGCACCACTTCTCCCTCTGCTTGTCTTGAAATGTTGGGTGCAGCTCACGTTATACCTGTGAAAAGATGCCCATTAGAAAGACATTTTTCTGGGTTTTTTATTGTACTATGTGTATGTGTCTCACATTTTTTACTGAACCTCAATATGCACATTGTGGCACACCCTGGGTAATCTCTGGCTGGTTTCCTTACTACATATGACTGTCTATCTGTGATGTAAAGCACAGTATTGTTTTTGTTTTTTTGAATGTTGAAGCTATGTTGTGCTGCATTGAGTTGAGTTGACCAAACATTTTATAGGAGAAGAAGAAGAGAGCCAAAGAGGACAATAATGAAAACTGGAAGAGGAAGAAGATATTTAGGAATACATGAGGCTCCGTCCACAGGAATGCTATGACAAGAATTTTCATTAAACCTTGAAGTCACTTCTCTCTATTTCACATAGCACAATGCATCACCTGTGTCTCAAACTCACAACACGTCAACAGCTACCAGTAGAAATTGGAACATCAGGAGTGGCTTTACACACCCTTACAACAGAAACACATGGGTGTGTCAGCAGAACTGCCTAAAGTACAACTATTCAAATTAAAGTTTCTTTAAGATCACATTTCTCATTCAGTGTTTCTAATCCCCACCTGCACGTATCAGATGTTTTCCTGCACTGAAGCATCTGATCTGAATAAAAGGGTTGTTATCAGTCACCTGCACAGCTTGACAATGAGCTGATAACTTAAATCAGGTTTGCTGGAAGAGGAAACATTACAGGCATGCAGCCAGGGCACGAGTTCCCTGCACAAACCTGACTAGATAAAAGATAATCACTCTGCATCACCCACAGTTCAAACCGCAGACACAAAGGGCAAATCATGATCTTGTTGGGCTACAGCAGGGTTGGACTGGGTCCCTAATAAAAGTAATGCTGATGATGTAAAACTAAGTGGCTAAAGTAAATCATACCTCTTAGCACAAGTATTTGAGCAGAACCTCTTTGATCCTCTGAACTGGCTGGCCGGGGCGAGGTTTCCACAGTACTCACACTTCAACACTGGAGAAAAAGAAGAGGAAAAAACTATGTTTCAGATTTAGGAAATAATGCTTTTTCCTCACGGATTCATGGCATTATATAGCATTGTGATCAGTAAGAAGTTATTTCACCACTTACGTGGAGGTCCAATCTCTGAGCGGCCAACCAGTGCAAAATCTCTGTCTTTGAGGAGTCCAGCAACCTGTCACATCACACAGAGGCTTTACATGAAGCAACTGTTTAGCATTAAAAGTGTTTTTCAGACAAAAGATTTGATTAAAAGGAAAATCTGTGTTGTCAAAGCAGTGCACGCTTACGGGGAAGGGCTCAGCTCCCTCCTGGATCACAAATCCCTCTATGAGGTGTGTGAGAACTTGAGGTTTGACCACTGCCTGGGGTACAGGGGCTCTGTCTTTGTCCCCAAGCCCAACTCTTGATAAGGGCAAAGGTAAAGACAGAGTGGGAGGAGATGGGAAGGCAGCTGCTACAGGAGGAGCTAGTGAGGATCAGAAGAAAAAGCGAAAATAATTTACTTTTGTAGACCTGCAGTAACTTATTTCAAAAACGACTCCTTGCAATGTTTTCTTGATTTGCAGGCGGCAAATTTGCATACCTGAGTCCTTCGTTGGGGCAGGGGATAAGGGTGGAGCAGAATCCTTCATAGAAGCAGGGTCTGATGATTCTGAACCCATTTCATTTGGTGCATCACAGTCAGATTTTCTTTTCAGAGAGCCAATGGCAGGTTTTATCTGATGGTATTGGGGTAAAAAAGCAAGAGAAACTGTTAAAATCCCTTGCACAAATTTTGATGTCCTCACACTAAGTGTCAGTTTGACAAACACATCCTTTCAATTGTTAAACGTACCATAGCACTGTTGTTTGAGACTGCATTAACATTCCCAGCAGCTGTGCTTTCTTGGCCCGTGCTGCTCCGTACCTGTGCAAGGGCCACGGCCTGAGTGTTTCCTGCAATGCCCTGCCTGGCTCCAACAAGCTGCACAGGAATGTGGGGGGTGTTGTGTCCACCAGCGGAAGCCTGGTTGTTGCTGGGTGGTGCTGGGAGAATGGGAGGCGGGTGTCGAGGGGGCAGCTGCACAGGTAAACGGTGTCCCTGAGCTGTCTTGGGCTGGATCGGCACAGGACCTTTGTCTGCAGTAGTGCTGGCCTGCTGTAGGGGCTGCACCACCAGAGTCTGTGTGTTAACGTTGGCTTTTGGAGTCACTGAACCAATGGAGTAGCCCTGCGTGGTGGTAGGAACATTTGATGTGGGCACTAGAATCACAGGGGCAGCAGAGGAGGACAGCAGGAGCTGGGAGAGAGGGAGTGCTGGAGAAGAGGTAGAGGAGGGAGCTACGGAAGCAGCAGGAGTGACAGTCATAGCAGCCTGGTTTCCAGTCTTAACAGTCATTGTGTTGGCGGTGGACGGCTGAGTGAAGTTGGGTTTGGCTATTTGTTGTTGCTGTTGAGGTTGCACCTGCTGCTGCTGAGCTCTTTGAGCAAAAGCCTGCTGCTGCTGACCAAGAGGAAAGCTGGCGACATCTTTTCTCTCTGGAAGCTCAGACTTGACAGCAACTGCTCTGGATGCACAGTGTAAGGCCAAATTCTGCACCTGTAGGACAAAGAGAGAAGATGGTTGTGGTCGAATAGCACTTGAGAAAAGTAGCAGGGGCGTGCTTGGTGGAGTAAAACCTCCATCACAACAACCATGCCACTGAAAATCACATGTTTACGACAACATGACTCTAAGTAGTTCTGACTTCACATTTCAAGAAGGCAATGGTTCTCTAACCTGATCATTGTCAGACTGGGCACTTGCAGTGGCAGGAACAACTTCATGCTGTTGCTGCTGTTGTTGCTGTTGCTGTTGTTGTTGTTGTTGCTGTTGTTGCTGTTGTTGTTGCTGTTGTTGCTGTTGTTGCTGCTGCTGCTGTGGTTGTGTCTGGGCAACTGTTGCTACTGTAGCTGTTGCCGTACCACCAGGCATGAAAATCAGCTGAGAGGCAAGAGGAGCCCTGAGGGAGCGGTTGACCTATAGGAGGAAAAAAACAGATTGATTAACCTTTTAAATAGCTGATAGTCAAATAAATTACTCCCTTACTATGTTTAAAATCACCTTAAAGAGATTATGTAGCTTATACCAAATACCTGTTTTTTCCAATACCTCTCAATATATTTTTAGCTTCCAAGGGACATCAGCAATGGTTTAAAATACATTGCTTAATTTATTTTTTTCTCAAACATTAATGATATACAAAATAGTTTTGAACTTACACGTAGATACATCTGTCCCTGTCCTGCAGAGTTTCCACCCAGCAACACTGACTGGTTAAGAGCTGTTGTCGTTGCAGAGGTGGCCGGGCCGTGGGGACGTGGATTGGTCAAAGTACCTCCTGCAGTTGTAGTGCTTAAGTTAACCTATTAAAGAAAAGGATATGTCTGATTATTAATCAAAACTACCTTATTGTTTTAACAACTAGCTCTGTAATTCATAATTCAAACAATAATTAACATAAAACTTACAGTTGTGGGTGCCTGGGACATGCTGTTACTTGGGGTATTGGACTGCCGACTAGCTGCAAGTGTGGCCTAAGAAATGGAAGGGATAAGGGGTAATGCTTTTGCTCATCATATTTTAATACTGATTGTAAATTTTCTGTCAAAATTCTGTTTACCTGTTGCACAGCGGCCAAGTTGTGGAGTTGGGCATTATTAATCTGCTGTTGCAGCATGAGCTGCTGGAAGTACTGAGCTGCATTTGGCTGTCGTTGCAGTGCTTGGAGAGCCTAAACACACAGATACATAATGTTTTCAAAGTAAATACATATACATAATAAATTCCAGTAAAGGTCTTTTCATCACATACAGTTGTTTATGTGTACAAAAACTATTGCATACACACCTGTACAGCCTGTCTCTCATAAAGAGACATGTGGGCTATCTGGGGTGCTCGAGAGTTTCCGCTTGCCTGAGGATTTCCATTGGTAGTGCCTGTGTTTTGGTCTTCACCTGCATCCATGTTTGCTGCTCAAAGAACAGAAGCCACTCATCAAAAGCAGTCGTACCCAAACACTTTTGTTGTTCAGAGAATTATCATTTCTACTGGCTGCAAAACTTCTTAGCTGAAAATAACTTAGCATGAAGATCTGTTGTCCATGCCATGTGGCATAAGACAGAAAAAAGTAATTGCAAATGACATGAACATTTAAACCATCAGATCCTAGCTGAGGACCATTACTGAAAAACTTTAATGAGTCGAGATGTTTTAAATGTCTGTCAGACAATGCAGGCATTAAAGGAAAACTTCTCCAGTAACGCTGCAGGAACATGCCGTCGTGATTTACTCGTTTTTAAACAGAAGTAGCGTTACAATTACAGAGGGTTATTCTTTTACAAGGCCCATAAACCCCTTACTTGCTACACCCCTGCCCATACATTAGCGTTAATTACATATGTGATTGGCACCTCTTATCGCTATAACCGAGAAATAACCGAAAAGAAGTACTGTTGTGGTTTTCGAGAGAAAAAACATGGAGGAATGATGACAAAAAAACAAGACAGAAGCTAGCCAGCTGTGGCTAACTACAATGGACTTTGCTAGTTAGCAAACCAATCTATAAACAAAACTCTAAGATACAGTAAGTATGTTTAAATAAATTAACATTTGTGATCGTGTTAGGAAAAAAGGCAAAGTGAAGAAGTATTAAATGGAAGTGGAAATGCCGCTAGTCTGACACCAAAACTAACGTTTACTTGCAGAGAAGATGCAGCGTTAGTTTTACAGATAAGCTAAGTTAATCACCTAGCAATGCTAGCTGCTCAACACAAGCAGAAAGCTAGTAACTAGCTGGCTATCACCCGTGCAAGAAGGCACCGTTTAGTCTTTTCGACGTGCTTATGTGTTTACCTTTCTTGGTATTTTTGTCCTTTTTCACAGTTAAATGCAATCAAGTTTATATTGCGATCTTGATTGTTACTAAAAACAACGACAGTCCCTCTCAGGGTTTTTGCCTCCAACTAAACTCCGCCTCCACAGTCCTCCTCCTCCTCCACCTCCTCGTTCTTCTTCTTCAGTTTCTTTTGCAACTATTTTTTTCTTCTTTATTTATGTTGTGTAGTGTCAAATTGAAGTTATAGATGCATTTGGCCTCCTACTGCATCGGCGTGTCCAATTGCTGTGCAAGCCCTAGCTGAAAAAAAAAATCTCTATTCAAAATAATATTGACAGATATGACACGATTTATTTCTCCAAAAATATATCGGAAAAATATGTTTAGTTGTTTATCGGATTATTTGTTTTACAGTACTACCAGTGTTCCAACCTCTATATTAGCCCCCTATCATGAGTTCACTAACCTTATCAGAAATTAAGCCAAGCAAAGTTACACATATATTTCCACTGTCACTGTTACTGGCTTCGGTACTCCAACACCTATCATATAAACTTTTCGGACACCATCTGAATGATGATTTACCTTGTTCGTTTTTTTGAAAAACCAAGGTCAAAACAAAGGAACGAGGCTGGCATTGTCTGTTTCAAGTCTTTAACCCATGCTAATATAAGCTAACCACAAGCTAGCTCTGGCTTCGTTTTTAACCATTTTTAGTCATAATTATCTTTTATTTATTTATCTATTTATTTATTTTCTAACTCTCAGTAAAAAAGAGAATAGAATTTCAAAAAATCTTGAAATACCACTTTGAGCCAAAGTCAGATGATTCACTCAGCTTTGGATATAGCCTGTATACAAATTGTCTATCAGCATGAATAAAATGGACCAGTACTTTTTTTGTATTAAAAAGTACAATTTTTTTATCTTTTCTAATTTTGTTGCAGGTAGTTAATTTAGATCTAAAAAAGTACAAAAGTACTGGCGAACTAGTGCACTTTTAACAACTTAGAGAAATGAATTTGTGTTAACCTAAACAATATCAATATTATTATATTGTATATTATATAAAGTGACTGAGGAGACTGATATATTACATATAACTGCCTGAGTTTTTTAGTTGCTTATTTGGATTTTTTTTATTTTTCATTGTTAAAAGACATTTGCATTTGCTCCTTGGGTATATTTTGAGTAATATACCAAAAGGGTAAAGCAAGGACAGATTGATGCAGCTGAACACAGATTAAAATCATTTTCTCTGTTTTCACATGACATTGAGGGCATCAACCAGCTTCATGCAGAGGATCACCAGCGCACAGAGAGCTGTGGGGCATTTAGGTTGAAATCCTTCCAAACCCTGGTTAAGATTAAAATGGAATGGCCTCACTACCACAACTCTGAAATAAAAACCACACACTTGGGTAAATGTTTGAGTTTTTAGAAGATACACTATGTTCAACAGCACCTGTGTGTAGGTGCAAGGAAAGTCTGTGACAGAACAGGATTTTGGTAAAATAAGTTATCTGTACATCTTCAATCAGCTCCACCTCATGTACAGGATCTGCTTTGACTGCTAAGCCCTTGAGATAAATTTAGTTAAATATTTACTCTCAGTTTCCAAATGCTTATACTTACCCACAAGACTGAAAGTTTGCCTTAAACTTGGTAAATATATTACCACCACTGCAGATATTTCAGTTTAAAAATGAAGACTGGTGGAAATAGTTTAGTGTAGGTTAGGTTTGTGCAGTCATGTTCGTTTTTCAAGGCTCATTATTACTTGAAACATTACCATGACATGTATGCTATAAAACATATCTCAACATTAAAAAGATCTCACACATTAAGCTCATTTAAACATAAAAAATATGTTGTGCATGAAATCTTTCATTCAAATGGTTTTTATTTTTACATCCATTATATCTCCAAAGGTGAGTGCACTTAGGTGTGTAGGGAGCTCACAACTTCCTTGGGCATAGACTTCTTTCACATTTTATTTTTGATGGAATCAGATCAGAAAGGCAAACAAAAAGGCGTGTGGCTTGAAATCATCTTTTAACCTAACAGGCCATTAAATCGATCTATTGTGAGTACAATTCACAACCACAGCCGTAACCATTTCCACCAGATTTTGTTCTGGCAGTTGATTTGCCAAACTAAACCAAGAAATGTGGACTGTGAAAACCACAAAAAAGTAAGTGATAGAAACAATTTAACAAACAAACAAAACAAAAAATCAAGTGCTCACACTGATAATAACACAGTAACTTCACAACTTAACAAAATTTTTCTTGTAAGATCAAAAGTCTTGCTTGAACCCTTAGCATTTATCACTCAAAATGTAAATGAACAATACAAACCTAATTATTGATATCCTCAGAGCTGTAACAGTTTTACAACAATATAAAAATTAAAGCTTTCACTGCTGCTCTATATTCCAAAACAAACATCGATCTGGCATAATAACAATTGGTGAAAGACAAGTACAATTTTCTCTTGTCTAACAGTGCATCTGGTTTTTGGGTCAGTTTTATTAGGAAAGGTCAAAGTTTATTTACTGTAACACTCATTATTTAATATGGTCTTTTGCTTTGAAAGTTCATTCCTTTTAGAAAAAAAGTAAATCAAAATTCTTAATTTTTTTTTTTTGTAATTGCCTATTGCTGAATCGTAACATTTATGTGCAAAAAAAAGTGATTAAGATCTGATTTAATTTTCAATTTTAATTGGATGCCACAGAAGCCAAGAGTGGCCATGGTTGCAACTATCTTTTTTTCGTTCTGTTATCTCCAGATCACAAAAATATCATTTCATTGTCATGGGGTTACGAGATAAATTAATGCATTATCGACTTACTATTGACAATGATGGCTGGTCTCAGCTCTTGTAGGATGCCTTTCTTTAGACACCTAATCTCTTAGTTTAGCACATCTCTTAAATAACATTGTTGACCTGTCTGGTAAAAAATGGGAGGTTTATCAGTTTCAACTCTTAAGCTAAGATCTTAGTTGACAAGCAGATAATGTTAATCATTTTAGAGAGATATAAGCATAGATGTAAAAGCTTTTACATTTAATGTGGGAAAAGGGATATGACTCAAATTTAATGAAGCTATTGTTTTTGCAGTGATTTCTACTTTTGCAGCAAGGCTGTAAGCACAGGCACAGTACTAAATTAAACATTTACATTCTCATATTACATATCTAACTTTCAAAACAAAACGTAAACTGATTGAAGCCTAAGACACAAGCAAAAGCACTTGTGTGTTTTGTGTTTCCTTCCAGTGCACAACCAAGATCTCAGGAAGAACTGATTCCTGCTGCAACTTTAATCAACAAACAATCGTAAGCTAAGCCGGAAAGTATGAGGAATAGGTCAACAATTTAAAATCACATAGAAATCCAACATTTCAGGTCTCCCTTTTTGTGCCAGATTTCCACTGCAAAAGAGTCACTCTTTCTTTGTAACTTTGTATTCTTCAAAGAATCACTCATTTGTTTGTCATCAAAGAGCTGAATGAAATGCACGGGGTAGGGAGAAGAGCCAGGTCTGTCAGCCCTATGAGGAACATACCCTTTTACTGACAAGCAGATCACATAGTAGTTGCCCTAGGCACAAGTCTTTATTACAAGTCTAGAATAAAAACACCAAGTGTCAACAGGTCCTAACCTAAACCAGCACAAAAAAAAACTAGACTTGTGTCTAAGAGCAACTTCATCTTTCCTGTTAAAGCATGAGCAGTGCCACACAATAAGACTCTGTCCCATTTCTGGCATACTGAGGTCACATAGGTAGTAGGTGGTCATCTCTCTCCTCTGGCTCTTCTTCTAAAGGTTCTGAGTTCACTCCTCTGTAAGCTGGGGCTTCCTCACGACTTCGGGACCGGCACACAAAATCACACCCATCCTGTAAATAGGTGATTTTCAAAAAAAAAAACATGAGCCTAAACCTTTAATGAGGCTAATTAATGACAAGTGCTGTAAAGCTTACCGCTGCCAGGTTGCCAACCTCCACCCAAAAAGCATAATTCGGGAATTGCTCCATCCCTTTGGCTCCAACAATCAGTCGCTGATAGAGGAAACCTCCAATCAGGTAAACAGACAGAATACAGAATCCACTGAAAGAAGAGCAGGCTTATGATTACTGATCATCACTGCTTATAATGCTGTATACTTTTACAGGATTTTGTGTCATTAAAGTCTTTACATACATAATGAGTATTATGGAGCCAGTGCTGAGCCTGGAAGGCAGAGCTGGGCACACTGCACTTGAATCCAGCTCAAACAGGTAGAAACAGTCATTTTCCCTGTGCTTGTTCTCCAGCACAGCCTGCAGCTGGCCCTGGGAGTTGATGAGGAGAGACAAAGGTAAAGTAAGGTAACACAACCTCAGAGAAGGAGACAGGGTGCCAAACTGCCCATTACATTGTAGAGACACTGGGCCATGTTCGGGTCATTTACATAACTAAAGATGGATGATTTGTCTGTACATCCTCCCTCTGTACAAAAATGAAGCCAAAATATTCCTGATGCAGGTACTGCCATAGCTGTAGCTCTGGTGATGTCTCTTGACGTCTACAGATGAGACTGGTGGATGAAATCGCAATATTGAGATCTCACCTGTTCTTTACTGATGCTATCTTTGAGAGAAAATTCTTGGATGTTAACTTAGATTTTTTAGTTTGACGCATTTCCTATCTGCTAATCTATGGGGGCAGGATTTATAACCAGTACTACAGGCAGTCACCGGGGGCAATCAAAATGTCTAGGCTTCATTTACATGAGGCTGCCACATTGCCCATGTTTATTTAGGTCTAGTTCAGACCTGCATAGTAAATGTTTACTGAGATATTTTTCCATTTTATCTCACTATCACCAAGATGAAGAACAACACTTGTGGTTGTGTGTGGGTGTGTGTGTCTTATGTGATACTTGAAGATGTCTTGATCATATTTCATCTTGACTCCAGTGCCTGACACAACACACCCATACCAACACAACCTATTGCATTATTTATGCTACTTTGGTCAAATATAAGGTAAGCAAGTAACATGTTCATTCTCAAATCTGGTGATCTTACCATTTTCGCAGATCTGTTGCAAGAGATCATGATGAGGGCTTTTCTCTTTTCCTTCTTGCAGTGCTCACGATATGCATCGCCATTTCTGTATATCAACATCACCCAGTCACCTGTGAGGCAGTAAAGTGTTAAAACTGTGTAGAAAGAGACTAAAAAAACATGATCTACAGCTTTAGAGTTTTTTTTCAAAAATGAACTGTAAACAACTTTTTTGGCCTTTAAGTTGGTCTCCAAACATACTGCAGTTCCTCAACTTAAGATCTCAAAATGGTTAACATTCACACACATGCCACAAGCATTTGCTCAACACAAAGTCAGATTACATTAGGGTTACATTCTTAAATTTTAAGAAGACTTACTTCCTCCAATTGCCTCTGTTGAATTATACAGGCCGATCACTGTTGTTGTATTGCCATATTTTTGAACAACCCCAGCACCTTGAGCACCGCCTGCATCCCCACACAACTGGAACACATATTTGTAACTGTCCTCTCCATCCTTGGTCTCTACGGTAAAGCTGTCAAAATGAGAACAAATCCCAGGAAATAATTAGTAACATGTGTAAAAGACATGGTGAGTTCCAGGGCTAATTTAATAAGTGATTAGAGACAAAGCAAAAAATAATAAAACAACATATTAATGACAATGAATGTACAAGCACACCATTGAGTCACCTCTTACCTGGTATTGGCAATAGGCTCTAGACGCTTAAGGACTTTGCGTTCAGGCTCAGTCTCAGAGAGCAGTTTGCAGTTCTTGGTGCTGTCAGTGGAGTACACCACACTCCAACACAGGACCAGCTGAACAGCCAGGGTCCACACCAGGAAGGATCCTCCAGTTTGACTACTGACCACCTGGCAAAAATTAAATAAATAAAATTAAAAAAAAAAAAAAAAATTTCAAAAATCATGATTTATCAGTACTCAAGTATAAAACATATTGTTTATTTGTGAACCATGTGAGACAATACAAACTGTCTACCAACAGAGAATGTTCCATACCATTTTTACTACACTGGAAATGTGGTATTTTTAGAACTAAGTTAAATTAATTTACCAGATAGTCGATTGGGAAGAGACTAGGGCACATTTTCAATGACTGATTAATTATTTCAGTCTTTTTCAATCAAAAATACATTTTTTTAAAAACTTTCTATATTATTAAGCGAACTTACTTGGATTTACTGAACCAAACAAGTTACTTTTAGTGCTGAGACATTAAAACAGACAATTTTCACTGATTATCAATTGAATAATTGAGAAAAGAATTTGCTTATAAATCTGTAACAAAATCAATCTTTATGTTTAAGTTCTAAACATGGCTTTTTCATCAGTCTGATTAAATACTTTGATTTGTCAGGTATTACATTCAATGTATCACTAAAAACAAACATGACTATTTCTCACTACTACCCAAAAATATACTGTAAAAACAAATTAAATATAAAAAGAACTAGGAATTTTTCCATATGGGTCACTTCCTCTTAAAAAAATAAAAACTAGGGTGGCGGATTTTAAACTGTATGTATCTCTTGTTAACTCTAAGCAATTTCAGCTTGCTAATTTAAGTGGCTCATGAAGAGAAAACAATTATAGAAAGACTCGATATAGGAAACTTTTTTATTGTTGTCTGATATTTAAAGACAGGAAATCAGGATACAACCTGTGTTGACTAATCTTTGCACCAGCATATCTTAACGTTGTTTACATTACTTTGCGAAATTTACAGTATGTTCATGCAAGATGTCTGTTATCTCCGCACGAGGCAGCAAGTTTTTATGAGGAAACAGTCAATTGCAAATACCCCTCTGACAAGCTTAGCAAAGTTAAACTACTGCCTATACATGCACCTACCTTCATGACTTCCTCTACTAAAATCAGTGTGGAAAAGGCGTCTATGTTGTTTACAGCTTTACAAACAAATAGACAGTATTTTAAATATGGTCAGTTGATAATGTAGTGAGCTTCCTCGCGCTAACTTCGCTTCCTGGTTTACTTCGTCTACAACAAAGCTGTTGTTTTGTTGTTCCTGAAAAAAATAAAGTAAACCCGTATGTAACCAGGACTTTTAAATAAACGTTATTATCTGCACGGTTTTCTGTCCTGGGCAATTAACTTGCTTTTCCTCTAAATGTGTGACTTGGCATCCAAGATGCTAGCAGCCTACGGACAGCAGTGGAGTGCGGAAGTGAAACTAAACACACGCGCGCATGTGACCCACCAAGCGGAGCGCCACCAATGAGCGGCCGCTGAATCCCAATACACCCGCATCACGTGACCAGAGACTTCTACAGTTAAGTTAGGCAAAGAAAAGCGCAAATATGGCATACCTGTAGTTTTATCTGGGTTGATTTAAAAAATATGTACTTTTGTCAACGTTACACAAATGTATCGCAGAATGTTGTTAACCATTATTTAATAAAATGCATTTCTAGATGCAGCTGGATTTAAATCGTTCGTGTTATAGCGGGTTTTAAAAATAATGATAGCCTAAATCAAACATCAGATTATGGTTAATGTGAATTTAGGGCGTAATGTGATCATTCCAGCAAATTTGTTTACATTTTATTATACATGTATTGCTGTTTGACTTGGGTTGACTATATTAATGATAATGAAGTTATTTGTTTATGGCATTGTTGGTAATGATGTCACCTTATTAAAGTTAACTATTTTACTTACACATTTTTCTAGGACCAAAATATGTCTTGCACTTGGTGTCATCCCTGACTTTTTAGCTGTAGTTTAGGTTCCCTCAAACCAGGCTTAACTAACACACTTTTTAACAAATGCTTTGTTATGTTGTTGACACTTGGTGTCCTTTTATGAATGTGTGTATGCTCTGGTTAAACTTAAATGTTAGGCAGATACATTTATATCAGGTCTGACGAGAGAGAGTACCAGTATTTCCAGTATTTTGCTGCAATTAAATCAACATTTTAAATGCATCAGCACCAACCGATAGCTACACTAGGCTTTTTATACAGGAGTCTGAACCTCATCCTTCAAACTTATCATCATGAATTTGAATACAAGACAACATTTAACCTGTAGAGTTTTATCAGGGAGATTTGCTTAAAACATGCCCACCCCTCTAATCATTACTCAATTTGCAGGAAATGAATAGTTCAAATTGATAGGATGAAAAACGATAAACCTTCTTTTGTAGCTTGTGTGTTTGCTCACTATTATCTTAGGTTTACCTGAGGGAACACTAGCTTAGTTGGTCTTATTTAATGCAACAGCCTTGCTCACAAAGAAATAGTTGCAAAGACTTCATGTGACAAGAGTTCAGAATTCAAAAGGTGATAGTTAGTAGATTTAATTGGAAGATTTGTTATATAACCAGTGTAGCTTTCTCCTCCTGCTTCTTGTGTTAATGCTAAGTTGAGCTAACCTGCTGCTTGCTACTGCACAGACAAGAGAGTGGAGTCGATCTTCTCATAAGACTATAAGCAAGAGTGGGAATAAGCATATGCCCCATTAATGGCAATTTGTTCCGTAAAAATAAAGGGATAGCAATAGACACTAAAATGCAAGTCTACGTGGTGACACTAGTTGAAAATGTTGTCCTCAAAAAATGGAGTGGAAAAATATAAGGTGCTGAATTCAATGCAATTTGACAGCAGTTCATTCTATAGACGGAAAAATAACCACAAAAAAGCATAATCATGCTAACTCTCACAAAGAGAGGATTAATTGCAAGGATATTTTTTTTTGCATGCCATTAGTTTGGCGTGGTGTTGGCCTACCTAATAAAATTATCGAATGCTTTAGTTAGAGATGCTTGAAACAAACTATGTACCTATCTGAATGGCAATGTACATCAATATATGCAAATAGGTAAGTGAAGTCAAAGTAGAGTAAAACCTGTGTTCGAGCCGTGCATAAAACAAGTGAACAAGCAAATGTGAATGTAAGTTTAATGTCTTTATTTGGTAATGTTAAGTACGGTTCTGTTGACTTCAGCAGTCAATCAATGTAGTTTAAGAGTCATTGTTAGACAAATTATTCACAGTTCACCCTCGCCCCTCCCTTGGTTTCCTCTACTGTAATAGTCTGTCTTGTTAACTTAAAATCATAAAAGAGAGTTTGTGTTTCATTTTTTCTTTTCTTTTGCAACCTCTCAGAGGAATGTTGGAAAGTTTTTATAGGCCCCAGTGAGCTTTCAAACCATGTGTGTACGCTCTCAATCCTCACTTCTATCTCCCCTCCCCCCACTCTCCCTTGTTTTATCATAGCCTTTGCCTTACCTGCCTGTTCTGTGTTGTGTGCAGACACACCCTGCCTCTCCATATCAACCAATCGGTGCTGCAACACAGAGTTAGCAAGGAGGTGTACTTCCTGTGTTAAGCGAGAGAAGAATGGGGCAGGAGAGAAGGAATAGTTGTGTACTTTATTTTTGCCAGAGCTTTTTCACACAGGCGATCCTGTCGTCAGTAGAGGGAAGGGGAAAGGACTGAAGTAGTGGACAGACTTAAGTTTGATTTATTATAGATCTCCCTGTTCAGCAACAACGACTGAGAGGAGAAGAGAGAAAAAAGGAGGAGGGGAAAGATAAGTGTCAATCTGTTGAGACTTGTTTGGGAATTTGAGGAAGGAGGGGAGGTGAAAAGAGAAAGGCAGCCAGAAGGAAAAGCAAGGAGAACTCAGGCATAAACATTAAGGTTTTTCACAGGAGTTTAAATATTGAGGGAAAAAGATAAAGATTGATCTATTTGAAGAGAAGGAGGACATTTGTACTGTCACCTAGATTATATAAATGCAAGGAATGAATTCTTTCGTGTTGTGCAATCCCATGCTTTTGAGCTGAGCTGGACTGGGGGGAGACCGCAGATCTCCCCAGCATACTACATTCAGGTGAGTTGTTCCACTGTTTTCTCATGGATTTCAGATCGGCTCTTCTGTATATTGCCTCTGGTTTGGACACAGATTTAGATCTGGCTTAGTTGTGGTTTACATGTTACATGCCGTGCCTATGTGTCACAGGCCCTTGCCTTCTGAAAGACGTGTTTCTGTGTGTGGTGCTTTGCAGGACCGTGCTGCATTCTTAGAAAACTTTAAGGGTGTCACCATTTCTAAGGCCTGCATATTCCTTTATCCTGTAAGGTTACTCTACAACTACATAGACTTAAAATATCACACAGCTTTGAGCTCCAAAGCACAATTGTTGCAATGTAGTGCAATAAAACAAATTAAGTAACACAGCTTTCCAATGTTTCTAAAGGTAGCAGTAACATGCGTGAAATGTAGTTTTTTAAAATATTTTTAACTCTTTGACAATAATTTGATACGCTAATGTTTGCAAAACTGCTTTATTCTTATATACCAGTGATTTGTCCCCAATTACTGTATTGACACTTTGTGATTGATTCTAAACTGATGATGTGGGCTGTTACTGTCTTCTAGGTACTCCAAATTATGATACTATGGGGACCAAAAGGCCCAGCTCTACCCTCCTTGACACTTTTTCTAACATAAACACATCTGACCGCAGGCTTCAGTCAGGTGGAGAATTCTCCCGGGATCCAAGTCCAAGGCCAGCAATGACAGCCAAGTCGGAGCGAGAGAGAGATGGCAACCGAGAGGACAACTGGAGGAGAGAAAGAGAGACAGATAAAATGAGGGACAAAGCAAGATACAAAGATTTGGACTCACGGGAGAAATACTATGAAAGAGAGCGAGCCCATGGACCCCGATTGAGGGAAGGAGACAGAGATTGGAGGGAGAGAGAGAGGAGACAAGAAGACGACTGGGGCAAAAATGGGAGGCCACTGTCAAATGTAGAGAGAGAGACTGAGAGAGAGATGGAGAGGGGGATGAAGAAAGGCGACACATTTCCCAGAATGAGAAAGAACAGTGGAGATCATGGCAGGAGGATGACAGCAACTGCTGATCTGGCTGCAGAGAGAGGGGAAAGGAGGCAGAGAGATAGGCCACAAAAAGTAGAGACAGATGACAGGGACAGAGACAGAGACAGAGACAGAGACAGAGACAGAGACAGAGACAGAGAGAGAGA
>JAQNCA010000030.1:9508691-9562389 GCA_029783725.1 Acanthurus tractus
CATATTAAGTGTATATAACTTACATTTTCTGTCGTCTGTTAAACAAACTACTTCCATGCTGCTTTAAATGTTGACCTGTTAATCTTAATGCTTGCAAGTTTGACCTGTTTCCTCTTTTGTTACTACAGATTTTACACAGATGCAGTGCATCCGAGCTTTTGTTGCCCAGCAACCTGATGAGCTGTCACTGGAAAAGGCTGATATCATTCTTGTGCACCAACAAAGCAGTGACGGTAAGACAGCCTTGCCATCCTTTTCAACATTTCCATGCACTTAATTTTAGAACAGCCCTAAGCCTTGTAAGCATCCAGTGACTCTATGATGTAATCTATCTTCTTACCAGGTTGGGTAGAGGGTACCAGACTGTCTGACAGGCATCGTGGATGGGTGCCCCAATCTCATTTGGACACCATAAGCAGCTCTAGAGTCCGATCACGCAACCTGTCAGATGCCCTGAAACTGAGAACGGCTACAGCTGCTGTTTAACTGGGATGCTCAGAGTGGGACTGATGTGTTTTGATGCAACTTAAAGGATAATACTGAACTGTCCTCTTTTGAACTGCTGGAAACAGTGCTATCAACATTCAGTGCTATAGTGTCAAATTGTTCAGGCCACAGCAACTTGCATGCTGTAGAAAGAATCTCAGTGTAGGATTGGGTCACTTGGTGAAATAATATATTGCCATACAGAAATGTGTGAACTGCTGTGGCTGACCTTAAAGACCAAAGGGATTATATGACTCCATTAACTGCTATCCACAGCACATTATAAACATTGTGTGATTATTTTACATCAAGAAACTGTTGTTGAAAGAAAAAAATGTGTGAAAGGGAAAATAGCTTTTTCAATAAACTTAATTTTAGAAAATGTATTATTATTTGTGTATATTGAACAGAATCTATAGTTGTGTCAATGATGCACGTTTATTGAAAAGTTGGAATCTGACAGACATTGTGCAAAATGTACAAGCAGTTTAGAGATGCACAGAGTATACACAGTGACAACATTTCAATAAATTAAATCTGTTGGACCATAATCAATTTTGAACGTTTTTTTACTTACTGATTTATGAGTGATTTGTGGCTTTTTTTATTACACAAGCTGTTCTGGTCTTTACTAGCTATGGCCGTGACAATTTTTTCATTGTTTCACGTTCCCAGATAGCTGTTACTGTAAATCATATAAAATCATTGGCATGTAACTTCATGACCTGTTCACAGGACAAAACGAACTGTACAGTTGATTAGAAAGGCACTCACATTATGCACGTAGTCTGATTAAGGCGTGGCTATGGGCGTGACCCTACGGCGGCCTGGCCCCGTTTCCAAGACCTAGCATTGGTCAAATCTGTCATCACTCAGATAAAACAGGGCGATAACCCGGAAAGATGAACAGTAAAGCGCATCCAATAAACGCATTACGGCCCCGCCTTCGGTTTTCTCTAAATGGGCACATTGCACTGTCAATCTAAACACTCGTCTCTGATTGGCCATTGATGTAGTCGGAGGGCGTTACAGTATTTGTTGTTGTTTTCGTTCATTAAATTCGAGCAGTCGACATCTTTAAAAAAACAGCGTGTTCCTGCAAGTCATGACTACATTTTGAGCAAATAATTTTATCCTCGGGTATTCTTTGGAGAAACTTGACGACGTGAGGGACCAGTAGAGTTAATTTGGATTCGTCTCGTTTTGAGTGAAGCTTGTTTTTTTTAAAAAAAAAGGTACGCGAGCGTTAACGTCTCGGTGAGCCCGTTAGCTTCAGTTGTCAACACTGCGGTCTGTAGCTTGTGCCTTGACTTGACTACCGAAACCATAGTTCTGTGCTATGCTCTAGTTTAAGCAAATAATAGCGAATAAATTAACGCAAGTTTACTCCCAAAATCGTGTATACAGTTTGTTCGGTTGTTCTCTGTATGTTACGGGTGGTAGCGCTATGTTAGCTGTTGCCATTACCGTTGTGAAAAGTGACGTGGCCTCATTTCGCAATGACCCAAACCACCGTGAGCCCAGAAACTCGTGATCGCAACAATCTGTGCAACAAAACAGTCAAGAATTGATATGAAATTGATTGCCGGTAGTTGCTGACAATAAAGATATATCGTGTTGATAAGTGCTATCATCCTTAGTTTTACTCTCCACCCACCGATACCCTTGTTTTCTTCAGTTCAGTTGTAAACAACTAGTGGCTGAGGTTGAGTCTTCTTATAAAGCCTGCCGTTTTTACTGTAGGATGAAGGGGTAAAAACTTGAAACAAGCGATTTCGGATTTTTAAATAAATTCCCGTTCACTCCATGAAACGCACAATAGTGTTGATAGTAATGTAAAATTGGCAAGGCAAAAAAAAAAAAAAACTTCAATTGCATACATTTCTTCTGATCGTTTCTTCTCTTAAGTGAACGTTCCAAGATTTGTATCATTAAAATGATGCAAAGATACTTTCAAGTAAATATGTCTTAAAAGGCATTTTTTGTCCCAAACTTTCTGAGACCTTTTCTGAATTGATGCAATCAATCAGTTGAGTTAATCAGCAGATATATTGTCATACCCTAGTATAACCTCTTCAAAACACTTGATTAAAAGATAGTCATTTTGAGTCATTTTGCATTAAACAGTCATCTGCTCTTCAGGAGGTCAATATCACTTGATGATTGAATGCACTAGTCAGCTAGTGCTCTTTCTCCTTTGTCTTCTTTGTAAATGATGCTATTGTGAGGGACTTCATGTTTTCTTGTTTGTTTCCTTGTGTTGTTTTCAGATGGGCAGTCAGTACCAGCGCTCAGTACCACTGGAGGTGAGGAGAGCAGAGGGAGAGAGAGTTCGGGCCAAACATCCTGACAAAATACCGGTCTGTCTTACATCTGGCAAATTATTGAGAACATGTTACATTTACTGATAGCAACATTTGATACTCACTGTCATGTAGGTCTTTTTTGTTTAAGTCACTTTTCTAAATAAAAGTTTGGATCTCTGGGCATATGCACACAGTGGCCTTCTGTTAGTAAACTCTGATTACTGTTTGGTTCTTTTTTTTATCCAGATCATTGTGGAGAGAGCACCGAGGTCTCGAGCTCCTGACTTGGACAAGAAGAAATACTTAGTGCCCTCAGATTTAACAGGTTAAGAAAACAAACACACACAGAAACCTTAAAAGCCCAGTTTTATTCTTTCAAGTTAATGGAATTGTGCTCATGTCCAGCATTCTTACGAGTTAGCCAGATCTCAAAGATTTTCACATGGTAAGAAACTGTTGATCTTCCAGAAAATTTAGAATGTAAAGAAAAGGTGGCCCTGCTAAGATTATGATATCATTATTATGAAGATAAAAAAAGAATTCAAGGCAACACATTGACAGTTTATTAGCAATCCTACTATAAATCCTTTAAGCTTTAGATTTTTATATATATACAAAAATAAATGACTAAAGATAACTTGACAGTGCTCTCTGGTGGACAAACTAAGCAAAGACAAAATGACCTCAAACCAAGATGGCTCTTTTGTTCTGCAATTTTTTGTTGCTGGTTGTGTGTTGCATACGCAGAGATAATAACACTTATCGATACTTTGGCCTGGCTAACTTATCAGTTGCAAAGAGCCACCTGTGACTTTTACAAGACCAGTTCAACTTTTGATGTCCAATGTGCTTGCTGTTAATGCATCATCTAAATCCGGATGGATCAGTAAGCTGCTAGTGATTCAGCAGAAGGTGACACGAATCTGTCAAACATTTATGCAAGCCTGCCTTGTTTATAGACCTTTTTTATGGCAGACATTTTGATAACAGGAGGGACAAAAGGAAATTTAATAATATAAATATAAATAGTTGTCTTACTGTCATGGCTTAGTGGAACATTGTGGAACTGAGCTACCAATAACAATTTTATTTTCATGCTTTTCCTGCTGAAACAAGCCAAAATGTCTACCGTGGTTAAAGTCCATTGTAGAGACAGACAGTGTGCGGCAAAGTTTAACTACATGATTCAGCCGGCAAGTTTCGGTGGTACAGATCCACATTTGCTTGTTTTTTTTCTGTGCTTGTGTTGGAAGCTGATAATCTTTATGTTGAACAATGTCTTTTTTGTTTTCTCTCACTGAAGCTGTCACAAAACTGACTGATAACCTGGTCATGTCTCACAGTGGCTTGTGTTCTCACTCTTCGGAAGAAATTAATCTATTGAGTCTGACACTCAAGGACCTTCTCACTCTCTTTCTCGCTTTCTTTCTTTTTTTAGTGGGCCAGTTGTGCTTCCTCATTCGCCAGCGTGTGTCTCTGAGACCGGAGGAGGCACTGTTCTTCTTCGTTAACAACTCCCTTCCCCCATCCAGCTCCCCTCTCTCTGCTGTATATGAGGTAACTGCGCCGCTTACATCCACATCCTCACAAGAGGATCTTCCCTAACACAGACACACATCAGCAAAATGAATGTAAACATATTTACAAGATCACATGGCTTTTTCAAAGTTATTTTTGAGTTTACCTTACACAGCTATACTTATGCAAAGTTTCAGCTTACACATAAACTTTTTCCACCCTTCACCTCGACACAAAATCCCCCCTGACGTCATTACAGCCTGATGCTGCCAATAAATCCGCTTAGACAGCAATGTTACTTCACTTTTTGTAATGACAAAAATAGCAAGCCAGTAAACCATGAACATGGGGAAAAAAAAAAACTGATGATAACACTTGGTGATTAAAATTGGTCATTTTATTTTTTTTAAAATTCATTCATTTTAAAAACAATGTGTTGTTGCATGCTCAAAAAAAGCAGTTACGAAATGTATCATTTCCAATTAAACTTATGCAATAATGTTGTTGAGCTGTGTAAATAAAATGTAATTTTATTCAAAGTGTGTTTTATTTTGTCACCTGTTCCTATCTTTTTTGAGTAACACCCGTCAGAGAGTTAGGAAGAAGTCAACGAATGTGACTAAACATTACATGAATTAACCTTTAATACATCACCTCTTCTGTGTGAATATTTCTGCCTATGTCAGTCAAAGAGATTATCATCTACAATCATGGCTGACAAAAAACCCCCAAAAAACACATCCCATGACTCCACCCTGCTTCACAATGTCACCAAGTTAAATCTATGTTTTTTATTGGTTAGGTAGAGATCGGCAGAGATTGCATGTGCCAGTGTGAGTCTTTTTTTGGATATGAATATTCTAAAAAGCTTTATATTGCCAAAGTCAACACGAGACTATCAGACATGTTACTGACTGCATTCATCATGTTCAGGCTGATTTTAAGTGGGTTGTGTGAGTGTGTCAGCCCATGTGCACATTCTTAAGTGCACCTGTCATGCTGAATTATCCATTAATCCCTGCTTTGTTTTCTGTACCAGGAGCACCATGAAGAGGATCTGTTTCTCTACATGACCTACAGTAACGAGAGCGTGTATGGTGCCTAAGGAAGGACTAAAGACTGAAGAGAGAGGAAGAGAGAGAGGGAGAGAGACTAAGAGGAGACAAAGTGAGACTGTCTGAGGAATAAAGAGTTAAGGCTGTTTGTAATGCTTCACATCACTATTATTCTTTGCATTAGTCCTCTTAAGTAACTACAGTACATGGTGGATGATAGGTTTTGCACAAGGCACAGGGGCTGGTAGGTTTACCTTTGTCAGTATTTCAGGGTGAGCATATTACATTTAAATACTCTTCAAGTTATGTTGATCCCTTGTGAGAAAGAAGAAAGTGGAAAATTAAAGAAAAAAAGAATGCATTTGAAAAAAGAAAGCTATTGAAATTTTGTTGTGGGAGCTCTCGTTATCTTTCTCAGTCATCTGTATTTAATGCAAATAGTATTTTTTTTCCTTTTTTGTAAATTAATATCATAAACTTTTGTGGAAAATAAAGATGAAAATGCATAACTTTCGGATTCATTCATTTCATATTTCTATTTCTGTATGTGTGTGTCCCTGTCAGCCAAAATTGTGGTTTTACATGTCAATAAAAAATAAAAAAGAAAGAAATTTTAAAAAATGCATTAAAATCTTTCTACTGCTAATGTTGCATTTTCAGCTAAACATACTTTATAACACTTCACAGTGCTTAAGAAACACTTGGAGATAACACACAAAAGCGCTTTTGACAAAAGCCACTTGTCCATTATGTACGTATGGTTTAGGGGAGGGACAAACAGGAGAAATCCTGATGAGGAAGTAGTCTGATATTATCAATTAAATTCGTCTCGTTCTTTCTGGGAACTTAATATTTAACACACTTTACAACAGTTTCATCTTAATTGGATCTGCGTGCCAAAAGGTTATGTAACACTTTAACCCCATATGTAAGACTTCCCGAGCAAAACGAAAGTTAGTAAAACAGAAGAGAGGAGCCATGGAGATGCAGGAGATCACAGCAGAGCTGGAAACAGCCGAAGACTTGAGGACAAGTAAACAGATGCTGGTGACCAAAACTGAAGGTAATTTAATTATTATACTGACTTCATTAAAAAGTTGTTTTGCAAAAGTGTTTTTAATGACAAAATAATTCCAAGAGTTTAATACAACACAAAGATTGTGCCAATATAAAGAGACTTTAGTATATGTTTTTGCATTTAATTGCACTTAATAACGGAAAGTTAGTCTTATGTCTCTGTGAACTTGTGTCTGCTGTCTGTCTGTATTTTTGTCTGTCTTTAGAGGAAGCAGAAAGAGAGTCCTACTCTAAACTACAATCTCCACCTGAGGACATCTATTCAGAAGCTTATTTTGGTAGCGCACTGGGTAAAACAAATGCAGGTAAACTTAAAAATATGTGTTTTTAGTGTGCAATGACTTATGCTTAAGCACAGCTTTAGGCATGCCTGTCTGTTTTGCAAACAACCTACAAACGCAGCATTGCAGAGTTTGTTTTGTTTAACCACAGTTAAACTGCTTTACACGTTTATAAAAATCTCAGTTTAAAGTATAAAAAATGTTAGTGCTATAAATCTACTTACCCACATTTAAAAGGAACTAACCAAGTGTTGTTATCATCAATATTGTCACTAGAGCTGATCAATGACCGCATTATGAAACAATTACTGACCAGTGTTCCGCAGAAAACAGATGCAGATGAAGATTAGAGAAAAGCAGAAGCAAACTTATGACATTTTTAAACCACAAGAAGAAGTCTACATCTAAACTGTGATTGTGCCATCCCTTGCATGTTCATAAAAGGGTTTATTTTTCTGTTTGACTAAAAAATTTGAAGTGGAGACTTTCCATGGACTTGCTCAAGAGTTAAAGGGTTAATCAAGTTTAAGGATTAGTGTTTACTTTTACGACCTGCAAGACTCCAGGTGTTTTGGATGATTGCATAATTTACCCAAAGCAGTTTTAATATTAACAGATAAAGAGGGATTTCTGGGAGGTTCTCTCTATTCTTATCTAATCAAAAAAATCAATTACTTCTCAAGAAGGCATCATTATATATTATATAAAAAGATAACAACAACAGTGAAATACTCAAGATATGTACATTCTGGAGTAGAATTAGTCCAATCATTACTTTTGTAATATGTTATGTTTTTGCAGTTTCAAATATCTAACCGAAACAGTCGAAATATGCACTAATTTACCTTCTGGGCGAAGGTTTAAAGTTCCTAGGTGCAGGACGGAGCACTACAGGAAAAGCTTTAAGCCAGCTGCTCTCGCTCATTTAAACAAAGCCTGGCATGGGTTGCACACAAATGTTTTAATATTTTTATATCTTGTGTTTCTTTGTTTAATGTTTTTAAATTAACATGGATGCTCTCTTTGTTATGCTGACTTTACTTGTACCAACGGGTACAAGTAAAATCACCTACCTACCTAAGGAGAGCTGCATCTTCTGCTAATTATTGTTTTTTGCTCTTGCAATTTGTTAAAATTAGAAAACTGTTTAAGAAATACAAATTTTATGTATGTATGTATGTATGATGGTAAATTGCCTCATTTTTAAGATTATTTTAAATTAATTAAATTAAAGTGAACCATCATGAGAGTTTCATCCATGCTGGGACTTCAAAGAATTTGATGTACACATGTTGAAAATGTTGCACACATTATTGACAATTAAAAATTGTCAATAACCCTGACCCTATTTAAAGAGGAAAAAATAATATCAGAGCCATATCATAATAGAGTTATAGTTTATATTTAAGGAAACGCTGTAGTTTTTCAACAAAGTCCTTCAGTATCACATAACTTGAATTCAGTTGATATATCCAGCAGAAGTAACCATAAAATAAGTTTTAGTAAATAATACAATTCACCTTTAACTTAGAATACTTGTACAACTTCCTAAAATTATTTGATAGTCAAACAGAAGTCTTCCTATCATATGTCAGATAGAAACTGCAATTTTCTTTTATTAGATAAACTGTATGTTGTTCAGTGTCATGACCTGTTTTACTTTTGTTTCCACATTTTGAAACATTTTCAAGTCTTTAAGTCTGTTTAATACAAAGCACCGATTCAAAAAACAACAACAGCAACAAATAGAAAACAGGACACTGGTAAATATCACAGCAGTGTGTTACAGTTTGAAACAACAGTGATCACTCAGATCGGACAAGTACTTAAGTGGATGTCATTATAAAATTTGCATGAAAGATAAGAACAGACATGCAGCTTAAAACTAGGACAGCAAAGCTAAACAAAGATACGAATAAACAAGGACATGCAAGTAGGTGAAAAAATGGGCTTGTACATTAACATTTTTGAAACCAATAATATGCACTTTTGTTTCTATAAACAAGACAAGTCCTTCTGCTAATTGTAAGGAAGCCAGTAGTGCAAAGGAATTTGTATTACAACAGAATAAAGTGCACTAAAGAGGAAGCATCAAAACTAATTATCTTCTCTTTGACTAGATTTAATGAAAATCGAATTTGTTTTTTCAAGAATCAGCATTTTTTGTACTTTAACTAGACAAAAAAAAATATGTTATGTTTATATTTTGAAGTTCACATGGACTCAAGAACGAGTGTTGAGGTGTTGTGAGGAAGGGAAGGCCTTCCTCTTTCTAACGTTTAAAATCTGCATCAGCAATGACATTTCATTCTGTTCTAAACTGCGTCTGACGCAAACACTCGTCTGAAATGGCCTTAGGAAGCCATTTTTATCTGTTGTTTTGGAGTACGGCGTCTCCAGTCCGACAGTAACCATCTGTGTCTTTCTCTCTCACACACACACTCATTCTTAAAGGGAGAGACAAAGAGTAATACAGATAAAAGTTTCAGGGTCTAAAAGACAAGTTGAGCTCTGTGCTCCATGCATAATTCACAAATCAGTTAATGTTGCCATGGCACCGTTTAAAGGAGGGGGGCTTCTTAACACAGCGCTCCCGCAGGCAGACGTGAGTCAGCAGGACAGGCAGAAGGAGCAGGAAACAGCAGACAAGCTCCATAACAAAATCCAGGGACACTGTTCACCATGTACATCAAATTTTGTCGCATTTATGGCGGGGATAAGAAAGACGAAACCAGGGCAGATTTGTCACCCCAGTCCAAGTTATCTGTTGAACTGGAGGGTGAAAAAGGTAGGGCAGGGCAGTTTTATTTTTTTGCAGTCTTGATGGTGGTTTGTGTGTTGCTCATAAAAGAATTTCTACTGATTTCCTGATGTCTTCCTCTTTAGGCAAACAGACTGGCGGGAACGTGCGTGTGTACCGAGCTGTGTGTGTGCTCCTCGCATTAATTTGCCTGGTGTTTCTGGTGATTGTCATTGTTCTTGGTTTGAAACGTGAGTATCTGCAGCCATGGCTCTGAATTGCTGCAAAACAAACCCCCGCTGGCTGGAATTTTATCTGTAATCACAAAGCAGAGCATGAGAGGATTGTAGATTCTAAAATAAACAGAAGTATATGTCACAATCTATTGCTTTTATTTCACTTGTTCCCGTAACAACAGAAAAGAATGCAGGAAAACATTCTGTGTGGTATCCTGTTGCTTTTCAGTAGCCTGCAGTGATTATTCTTTTTCCTCACAACTCCTCCCTCTGGCTCTGATTTCTAGTCCAAACTGGATCCACAGTCTGCCCGGAAACAGAGAAATCTGTAGCTACAGACAGAAGTTCCTCCCTTGACTCAACTTGCAGCCGTGACCAATGCAATGCCTTCTTTACCGACACTAAACCTCTATGTGAGTGTGACTTCAGGTGCACAAATGGATTGCAGGCACACCTTGTTCAAGCCAAAGAAACATCCACAGCAAAGGAAAAAAAATAATGATCCTCTAATCATGTTTTTTTAGTGATAGTTCTGCTTTCACAGTTTCCTAGGCTTCAGAGGAAGTTCGTAGTGTTTGTTTTTTAGGTTTTAAGGGAACTGAGAACATTTTTTTTGTATATAAAACAAGATACAGCTGAGTTTAGTCAGCTCTTTTGCTTTCTCTTTATATATGTTTTCTATAAGATCTCATACAGACATATGCATTTAGAAATAATGTGTGTAAAAAAAAAAGAAGGGTCAAAAATTAATGAATGCAAAACCACAGGGGAAAAACAAAGCAAAATGAAGGCAGAAAGGTTTGTTTTACGCATTTTTTTAATGTTTGAGGACACAGTGCCTGTTGTCACTTCTTTTAAACTTCGCCTCATTTACTCATAAGTTTTGTGGAGTGACCTTTTCTTTTCCTCTTTTGTTTACTGGACTCATCCCTCCTTCCCACCAGATCGAGAGTGTCGTCAGTGTGCTGACGGCTGGCTGACTCTCGACGAGTCTTGTTTTTTCCTGTCCACTTACAAGCTGAACTGGGAGGAGAGCCAGAAGAACTGCACCGCTCGAGGAGGAACCCTGGCTGTTGTTAACAACCCGACTGTTCAGGTGGATATGATCTTACATCTTGCCCGGATGCTGAAGCATAACCAAGCAGTTAAAAACACAGTTTTGTCTTTATGCCACTTTTTTTTAAATATCAATTTTGCCTTGTCTTCCAGAATTTTCTGACCACGGAGGGGAGACTGAAATACTGGATTGGACTGAAAGAGACGAATGACGACTGGACCTGGGTCAACAAAACTGCACTGGGAAAAAGGTGATTCTTGGAAAAACTTACAAAAGCACCTAACAGATTTTCAGTGTAGCTGTTGGGATGTTGTTACATTTTATCTGTTTTGTTGTACTGTCTTGTTTTTGTTTTTTTAAAAAACATTTTTTCAAAGAGTTTTTTGTCTGAAAATGTTCTGGATGCTTCTTGTATTTAACACTCATATGATGTGACTTTATGAAAGCCGAAAAAACAGCAATGATAAAACCTTCACATGGTTCATAATGTTTTATTTCTTTGTGACACTGTTGAAAAGGTGAAAACTCAGTTTTATGTTTATTACGCAGGTCATATGTAAGTTTAAGGTGGTGTAGACTCAGCTAAAGTACACTGAGAGATGTTCCTATTTTTCTGATTATCTCATTTATGAACACTAAAGAGGTCGAGATATCGGAAACACCTCTGACCACTATAAACTCTAACTATAACTATAAACTCAGTGCTCATTAAAACATATAATTACAACCACAAAACCCCATAAAGAGGTCAACATTATGAGCTTTGTAAAGTCACAGTTGCATTAGTTTTTTTTAGATTGTATAGGTAGCTCATAAAGTGGTTTAAGTGTGTATGTTTGTATATTTATTACAAAAAGTTAAGCTCCTGGATCTATGGTCTCTTGTAATAATCAGTAATATTTCTAATATTTCCTTTTGTTTGCAGTTATTGGGGAGGAACTTGGTCAAGCGGGGGATGTGTGATGCTCAATAGTAACCAACCAGCTGACAGGAACTGGTTCACAGCTTCCTGCCAATCGTACACCTACTTCATCTGCCATCTGCATCTCTGAAGTCACCCGTCTCTTCAATAACAGAGTTAATTAGAAAGTCAAAACTCTGTCAACATGAACCAGCTCTGCAATAACATTTCAAATAAATTCTCTGTCCATTTCACACTTCAATCAGCACTCAGTTTTTTCAGAATGACATGTAGCTTCTGAGATAGTAGTTTTTAAGTAGTTTCTAAGAAAGTAGTTTTATATTGAATGATGTTTAGCTGTTTGTTTAGATTTTTGTAAAAAAAATTTCTAGTAGTACTGAGTTGCCTTTTTTGTATTCTAGCCTGTTCATTATGCTTATGGTAGTAATTATAAGCACTAATCAGGCTGTTCTGCTCTCATACACTGTATGATTCTTTGTGCTGCAGGTGAATATCTTTATAAAATAAAGGCCAGTATGTTGCATTCAATGAGTTTTTATTCTTATATAAAAACATTCACAAAACTACATAATAAGTTCAATGTCTGGGTTTCACTGTGTTAAAGCTTGGCATAAAACCACTACTTGTTTTCTACATTGCTATAAAAATACTGCACTCTTCTCTATAGCATAATACTGCAGAAGTAATTGCACCGTTGACTATATATAGATGGATTGAGCCAGTTGAGTCCTTGTATTACAAGTTTGTTTGTTGATCTCTATCAACACTTTAGGTCACGCACATGTGTGCTGAGGTCTGTGAGATGATGAAAGGCCTCAGAGTATCCACCTCAGGCTCAAGTAGAATCTCTTTCTAGACGTATTTAATGTCCTGGTCCTCGTCCAGCTCCTCCTGTCCCATCTCCAAACCCAAAGCACTGTGGCGAATCATCTGCCACCCTGTCAGAGACCTCCTGTTGTTGAAACCTCCTCTGTTTTTAGGTCTGAGCCTCGGGGTTCCTGAGCTCGACCCCTTTGTTGCGTCGGTCTTCTCTTCCTTTTCATCCTCTCTGGAGAAAGCTTTAATGTAACGCCGCATCTTTTGAAACATTGGGTCGTTTCTGTCCTCAACTCTGCAGAGACGAGAGAGTGAAAAGGCCGTCACAGTTACTACAGAGGAAAAATACTCTCACTTTGCACATTATCACGCACACAATCGTGTTTAAAGGGGCTCCTTAGCAATGAAGTATTGAACTGTCCTTGAACCGACCTTAGTAGTTTGACCCAACGAAGAAAAATGCTCAATACGTAATTTCAGCTACTAAAGGACTTTATTAAGACAATAAAGAAATTGATTAATGATGCTGTAAAGAGATGTGGAATTATGGGAATTGTTTATTTTATTGTTTAACAGCCATCACTGCAGATGAAAACCTATTGGACGAATAGGCGGTAACATTTACAGACAAGGAAATGTTTAAAGGTTTTATCACATCGTGCTTAGTCACGTTGACTGACTACTTTTCTCACTCTCTGGCTCGTGTTACTGTGGATGTGAGCAACATGTGACCGAATGAAACATGTTAACCTGCAATAAAATTATGAATTAATCTGGTTTGAACACCGTTGGAAACATTTGGGATACTGTATCTACACAACTAAATAAAATACAACGATAAAGACATTTTAAGAAATTTAAATGCAAAAATGTTGAACATTGTATATTTAAATAAATGACCCAAATAGGCTTCATCACTAATAGTAATCATGATTTCTAATACCGCTATCAGATATTGTAATAACGATGATACAAATAACTGGATTGGAGTGTTAGCCTTTAACATGTTTTTAAATAGTATGAGATAGCATGTCTAACACTATAAACACATTGTATGTAGAAGGTGTGATATTTATGTTGCAAGACTGGAAAGAGTTAGAGATGCCCTTCTTTTTTTAAGCACAGCATGACTTGTTGCTGAAGTGCATGAAAATCTACATAAGATTGTTGTTGCCAGTGGACCACAACTTCTCCTTGTATGTTTTTTTAGCAAATATAGCAAGCCTAAAAAAATTTTTTTTGCACTGCATGACATAATCTTTGTTACTTTTGCAAGGGTGTTTTTGGAGAGTTTTTGTTTTAAGGCACTTTTATTTTTAAATTAAGTTTCTGATGATCAACAGGGTCTTTTGCTGCAGAAAACAAACTACAGCAGGAGAAGAATGCATATCAATTAAGAGCTTGACCGAGGGTCTAAGTCAGCCTGCAGAATAACTGAGCAATGGTTGAGAATATAATCTCCTTTTATGCTGCATCATTCAATAAACAGTTATGGTAGAGCAAACTTCCTGACATTTCCCCCACCAACTTTATCAGGAGATGATGTGGCACTGCCACATTATGCCAGTTAATGATTCTCGGTTTTCTCCGAAACAGACAGGCATGTGTTGGCTGTGCTCTTGGCAGCTCGTTCTGCCCTATTTTAGGCGATAATGAACAATTATACTTCTTCCATGGGAGCTTCATATGATAAGTCAACACTCAGCTCATGCAGGTGACACGTGGAGATACGTGTAAATGTATTGGTGCAAAACAGATTTAACAAAAGTATCATAATGTACATAAAATTCCCACCACACCTTTACTGACACCATTACGGAAGTTCAAACCGCTATTTGCACAAAGATTTTCAGAGCCTTTGGTCAGTCATATCTTTGCAAAAAACAAGGAAGTGTTTGCACCAAATTTTATGACTTTTGGCAGGTTGTATTACCAGTACAATGGACTACGTTATCAAATCACTGCCACGGATCACAGATCACACCCACACGCACCGAAGCAGATAACCTAGTTTTTTGAGTGCTAAGCTTTGAGTCAAAAAAACCCCCTTCATGTTTTTGCTCGACAAGCTTTTGTTTGTCTTCCTGTTACTGGAGCCCTGTTTTACCTGAGATACCAGCGCTCCCTCAGTCCGTAGCTGAGCCCACACACCCCAAGTCGAGGCCATAGGCAGCGTGGCAGCCTCCTTTCTAGCATCAGAGTTGTAGCCACCACCTGTACAACACCATTACAGCTGTTACCACAACACAGTAATTTGCATAGACATGATGATGAAGTGCTTCAGCGTATTTAGGTTTATATCTTTACCTGAGTCCTCCAGAGCTCGTCTCTCTCCTGAGCCACTCTCCAGTGTGTGTCACTCATCATAGCTATCAGTAAATTTAGCAAAAGGATGTAGGAGACCACAGAGAAGGTGCAGTGCAGCACGTGGACAATTGGAGGGGTGGCGATGGTGTGGTCCACAGGCAGATCTATGAGGCCCACACTGAGCTCGAACTGGGAGAAGAGAGTGATGGGAAAGGAGCGATATGAAGGAATGGACTCCGGTTCCTGGGTCATATACACCATCCACAAGGCTGAAAAGAAAAATGTTTTAAAATGATATGAAGGAATTGAAAAATCGGACTGCTCTTATATCTTATCTTAAAAGCTTTTCAAGGGTTAAAGATTTGTGTGCACATGTCACCCGAAATATACTCACAGGTGGAAAAACCAAGGAGGACAATGAAACTCAGCCACATAAACTTTGTCAGGTCTCCAAATATAATCTAGGGGGAAATGAGACACATAGTAAGTCAGCCTGCACACGCAAACAGGTGAACCTCAAAAACCAAAACAACAACTGAATGCACCTGCTTTCGAAAACATTTCTGCACAGGTGTTTGTGGAATGAAGTGCTATTTTACATGACTCATGGACTCCTCTGGTATGCACCACTATGTCTGACTGCAGACCCAGCTGAGTCCTACCTTCTGGATCATGATGACATAAGGCCCGAGCATTTCAAAACCTCGGGCGAAGAACATGACGTTGCACCAGCCGAGCACCAAACACACTGCCATCACCACGGCCTCGCCCTGCACCTCGCAGGCTCTGAACACGCACAGCAGCACCACCAAGCAGGCGTAGCTGATACTGTCAAAACAGTAGCAGAATAGTTAAAAGATATTTCAAGACAGTGTGTGTAATTTTGTGGTTTAGATGCATATCCACTCACAGAATAACATGGAAGGGGCCTCCCAATGCCGTCTGGCCAAAATAGCGCTTTGCCCCCACTCTCAGAATATCAGGGATCTGTTGGGAAAGGGTGCACAAGAGGATGTGGCAGTGAAATGCACTGTCTGTACAGTATGTTGGAAGGTGAAGCATGTTTCATAAATTCACCTCCAGTAACAGGATGACAAAAGCTCCAAGGACACTGATGACCTCGCCTGCCAGCCGCAGGTTGTCCTCATATGTCACATAACTCTCCTGAGGCACGGAGAGAGGAAACACAGACACATTAATATGAAAAAGCACAGTATTTTTAGACTGTGTTTCACATGCAGGTGCACACTCACATACAACTGTGAGCTAAAGCTCTGCTTTTACATTGATTTAAAGTGTGTGTGATTACATTTCGCTTTCACTTCATTTACCAATAAGAGGATATTTATTTAAAGAGGTACTGAACATTAACTCCACTTCTCGTTTCCCAAAATAGCTCAGGGTAAATTTCCTTTTGAAGTCATATGATGCACAAAATTTAAAGACCTTTTAGTGCCACTTTGTAAAAATACTTCATTACTTGTAACAGTCTTGTACTTTGATTTCTGCCTTGGTAAAAAAAAACAGCATTATTATTATAAAAATATGCTAAAAAAATTATGTGTTAATTTAAAAACATTTTAAATTAACATTGTGATTAATGCAAAACAAACAAGGTCCTATACCATATACATGTCACCTATTGTAACTATATGTGGAAAATAAATCTATGCAATGCAGTAAAAACTACAAAGTAGCATTAAATGTTAATGAATGTACTTATATTCTTCCACTTTTCATGGTCCTGCATGCAAATCACAACATATAGTTTAATGTGGTCACACTGAAATATAACTCTAACATACATCGAGTGTTTTCTGGACTCGGATCGTTTTGTCCATGTCTGACTTTGTGTAATTCTCAGGAGCATCCTTTAGAGGGCGATATGCACAACATAGTGTGAAGGTCCCAATGTACAGGAGATACAGGAAGAGCAGCAGCCTGATGCAGAAAAAAAACACTATCAACAAGACTGGACATTTGAACAGTTCGGATATTTTTACTTTTGACACGAACATCATTGTTACCTGAAGTAATGTTTCCCATACAGATTCCACTTCAGACTGACCAGCTGCCTCACAGGGGTCACCTCCAGGATCCCTCTTGCCTTGGAGAGCAAACACAAAATATTATTCAGTTTCTTTTCAGCATCGTATCACCGTCATTTTCTCTCACCAAACAGCTCATACCTCTCTCTGGTGGCTTCCCACGATGAGCTCCAGCACTGACATGTCATCAGCCCATGAATCGATCTCCGTCAGGTCATACAGGTTGGAGGTCAAAGGGCCCAGACTCCACTGGACTACTCGCCTTTTATTAACCAAATGCTGGAATGCCTGAGAGAGACAGAGGGAATCACAGCGGTGAGGGTTTGGATTAGTGAAATAATCTGCTCCACCTTCCATGTTGGGTTCTCACCCTGTAAGCTGCTCCCCCCCTTCACTCACCACAATGTTTCCCTCTTTGGCAGCCAGTTTGAGGGGTGTAAGGCCTCGGTAGTTGGGCACCATGTCGAGTGGCACTGACTGGTCCAGCTCTGCATCGCGTGCCATAATCAGGTCAATGGCCTGGCATGCAATGGTCTTGTTGGGCTGCAGGACCAAAATGTGAAGCACTGTGTTACCTAGACAGGAAACGAGGGGATACAAGAGAGTGAAAATGTGTAGACAGGAAGTAAAAGAGAAGACTGAGACAGAGGGCCATTAATGATGAATAAACTAGATTGATTAAAAGAGATTAAAAATGACACTTTGCTCTCATGTACCTCTGTAATCCTGGACCCTGGTGCTGGCACCTGCATCAATTATCATGGAGATGATGTCCTCATTCCCAGAACATGCAGCAAAAGACAGGATGTGTTCACCTGTTCCCAAAATGGACATTTTGTAAAACACCATTTGTTTTGTATTGCTTAGCACAAAAACACACATTACATTTATTTGGAGAATGCTTCGGTCCAGCAGACACATTCATTTGACGGTAAACATGCTGACCTACCGTAGTAAATGAGTCCTCCTATCCTCTTTCTAAAGTACAGACCAGTGACTCGAGGTGTGGCCACATCACCCCCACGACTAATCAGATGATGAACAAGATTGATGTTCTGATTCACCACAGCGATGTGGAGAGGAGTTACACCTGCAACAGATGAGGGAAGGACGTCAGTCCACTTTAAATAAACTGACTTTAATTTTACCTGTTTCATCTGCTGTGAAGTGAAACTTTTGTTTAACTCTGTATTTCACTGTTAACAGTTCTGTTCCTGGTGAGCTCAGCTGTAACCAGCAGTGAAAGCAGTGTTCAAATTATTGACTTGAGTAACAGCAACAATACCACATTATAAAGGTACTCTATTACAAGTAAAAGTCTCACATTCAAATTTAAAAAATCTAAAATCCTAACCACTACACCATACAGGACCTGTACAGTGTTAACACTGCAATTCATATTATGTTACATGCATTATTATAGACCATAATTAGCCACACTCAAACAAAGTCATTAAAGTCAAACAGAGGAGTTGTATTATAAGTGGCACTTACACACACAGCACCTTCAAGTAAAAGTACACTGTTGATTGAGACGAAGTCAACTTTCCCACTGCAGGCACAAGTGGCCTTATTTGAATTTTTTTTCAGATTTGTTTTTCCATGATAGGATTAACAGCACAAATGCAGAAGCAACTGCAGATTTTTGCAGTGCAACCTCAACTTACACAGTTAAATCATACGTCATGTCACTTTTATGTCACTCACTCGCCTGATCTCAATGTCTTGATGTAGTCAAAAGTAGTAAAAAGTAGTCATTAACATCCGTAAACCTTGGTTTGTTTCTGTGAAGTCACTTATCAAAGTCCTACCGCTATTGGTACTATTGGTAACTTCAACAGTAACTTGTATCTTGATCTGTTTCATCAATCTAGCTAAGTGAAAGATGACATTTTTTTCTTTTTTTCCTCATTGTGTGATGTGCTATCAGTCTGATAGCTGTCTCTTAAATTTTCTAAGTTGATCATAAAGTGTTCATGCTTTTTCTTTGATTGTCAGTCTGTGCATGTTAACCTTGGAAGAGCTCGGAGGTCATGGGCTCATTGATGAGTTCAGGGGCTCCGTCCATCAGAGCCACAGCTGCGTCCAGATTATCATTCATCACTGCGATGTGAAGCGCTGTCTCACCAAGAGCTCCTGAATGAGAAGATTACAACATCCCAGATTACAGAGAGACACTTCTCTGCCTTGAGATAACAACAACAACCTGGTGAAGTTATTGCAGTTCAGCCTCACCTCTCTCAAAGATATTTGTGGACGCACAACTTAGAAGTTTCTTGATACAACCAACACTATTGTTTTTAGCCGCATAGAAGAGAGGGATGTCATTTATGCTGTGAGAGGAAAGACAGAAGAAAAAAGCAAATTAATATTTTCAAACATGCAAAGCTTAATCCAGACATATATAATTTATTCTTAAAAGCAGAGGAAAGTTGTGAGAGTTTCTTACTGTTTGGTGTAGAGCAGAAACGTCTCATCCAACATCTCGTTCCATCCTTTCTTGTTTTGAAGGCGAAACCTCAGCTGGCTCCACCAATGGTTGAGCTCACTCGGAGCAGATCTGGCCAGGGACGGAGACATTGACACCTGATGTTCGACTGGAAGAAACAAATACAAGGTGACGTCTAAGTTGAAAGGCCAGAGAGAGAAAAACAGTCAATTACAAAAACATCAACAAAGACACAAAGTTCAGCATCAGTTTTTATAATTTAGGCCCTTTAAAAACTGATTATGTTTGTGTCAATTTTATCAAATTGTTCGCAAAATAAAATACAATAAAAGTAATTGCCAGAGATAGAGAAAATGTCTAAATCTTACCTTTAATCAATAAAAGTGCCTCTTCTCAGCTTCTGATGATTCTCAGTCATAACACTTGGTCTAAATTGGAAACAACACCTACAAAATGTCCCTTAGGAGAAGTGAAATCCCTGTGGCATCACCATTTTATATGACCCAGCCATGAGGGAGGAGACATGTGGAGGTATTGAGAATGAACGGGTGGAGAGGGAGGGTGAGGGGACTGCAGACAGGTAAGACAGAGAGAGTGAGACTGTAATGAGCAGGTAGACTTTCACCGCAGGTCAGTGATGCCACAGAGAAAGTTATGCTTTAAATTTCAACCTACTGTCGGGCCAGGAAATCCTTTATAATGCTGATCTAAAATTATCTTCTGCCCTCTGTCACCTTAAAAGCGAAGCGACAGTGGTCAGGGTTAGGGTTAGTCAGGTCTCTAATCCCAGTGCATCTGTCTGTTTCCCCCAGGCCTGTCTGCATTCCACTTAACACCACCAAAACCTGCATGGCCTGTATGAAAATTCTGCAACATCATGACAGTCAACACATTGCGGTCATTGTTTCTAGTGAACCGTTGAGGAAACCTGTTTGGAAACTGCAAGCATGTAAGTCTGAACCCGGGTTTTTTATCGAAACATGATTTTAGGTCACGATTATCCAGGTTGTGTTTTTGTTTCCAATGTCCTATTACAATGTGCTGGGTTTATTTTGGTGGAATAAACATGGAAATGATGTGCGATTTTTTGACATGTTGCATCTAGCAAGATTCATTCACAGTGATTTAACATGTTGAGCACCATTGATGTGTCAACAGGAATGATCACAAACACGGTAATTGCCACATTACAAAGACCATAATGATCATATGGAGGCTGGCAACATCATGTCACTTTCCTGTGAAGGCGGAAAACAAAGCTACTCACTAACTCATGTTTCATGAAATTTTCTTTCTTTCTTTATTCCCAGAAAGTTCATTTAGCAAAAAGGCCACCAACTGAACTCAACTCACAGATCTCATTTCCACATGAGAAGTTTTCATTAACTGCTGAATCAGTCAGGCGTTATAACATCTCTGGGCGGCTCGGATGTGGCGTACAGGTGTTTTGCTGCATCATTTATAGGTTATGACTAACAGGCTGGTCAGCCACAGGATAAACGGGGTTTAGGAAGACTCTTTAGGAGGCCCTGGTAATAGTTGCACATGTGGCGGTCATTTAGTATTGTGGAGATAATAGCTGTTTACCAGACAGGCAGCTCCATCCTAAAGTAGTGTCATAAAGACCGGTGGTTTCCAGTCTGTTAATGTCTTTATAAAGAAACAATAACACCATAAAAACATGATTTTGTGGTTTGTGCGTCTAGTGTTTCTGCCAGCGCTTCTTCAAAACACTGTGTTAATTAGAGTCGAGACACCACAGAAAACAATTATTACAGACTTCTCTGCTACGTTTATGACAGTCGACAGGTGCTCTTATTCAGAGTGACTTAACACAATAGAGCTCAATGATCATAATTAAAACAAAAGCGTCACACTGAAAAAAGTAGACTACCATCATTTCAAGAGGTTCAACAAGGAGTCATGATTTAACTTCAGCCATGTGCTCTTCTTTCCTTTGGGACCTTTAAAGAGAAATTCGAAGTGATTCTGTGACGTCACATCACCTAAAAAATGTCTGATTTTTTCCAACGACACAATTATGTCCAAAGGAAAATCCTTCATCTTTGGGGCAGGTCAAATATTTCTCCATAATTCAGCATTTTATGTTTTTAAAAGCATTTCGATTCTTTACTTTAATGCAACTACAAACACCCAGTTTGGGAATGTAGCTAAGTACCATTACCTAACTACAGTTTTAAGTTGCACAGCTCTTTACTTGAGTACTTTTATTTTCCTGCTCTAGACTTAATAAATGCTTCGTTTCAAAGGTATATTTTGAACTTTTTATTCCACAACATTTTTCTGACACCTTCATTTAATCTTTATTTTGTATATTATCATTATTTTTCATTTAAAACACATGGTGAGCTACTAAAAAATGTTCACGAAAAGTAAATATCTCTACATAAAATTAAAAAATACAAATAAGAAGCTACAATCGTTGCCAAATTAATTCAGAATGTTAAAGGGACAAAAATGAATGATAAAACATAGTTATGTAACACTACTGTGACATTTATAAAATCTAAAAAATACTTCACATTGATACAATAGTTGAATAGACTTAATCACTGGATCTTTTCTGTGTTTTGAAACCTATAATTTGAACAATAAAACTCTGACGGTTTAGACAACGTTAGCCACTCTACTCGCCTTTGTGAGACTGACATTGTAACAATGAGAAGACCAGAGTTTAACTGCAGTCTTATTTAGTAAAATAAATCACGGTGTCAGGGGTGTCAGACTGTCAGAATAATGCGGGGTTGAGTACTATCAGTTCAGATCTGCTGCGATATCAGCAACAGCAGCACATGTGGGAAACTGGTATCTGTTGTAAAACTGCTGCTGATCCCAGCAGATCCCAAACTCAGATTTTACTCAAACATGCTGACCTGTTCACTCTTCACACTGTGAAGGTGATATTAGTACATCAAGGTGACAATGTCGGTAGATATTTTAAAGCTAATGAATCAAATATTTAGCAGTCAGTTTATTGTAAGGACTTTTGTACAGACACTCACGGTCCCTAGAGAGTGAAACATTCTGAATTTAGTGATATTCTTCCTGTAGCACCACCATGAGTTTGATAAGTTGCGTGTCAGTAAAATTGTATCATAAATAAGAAACAAGAGCAAAATTTTTAAATAAAATCATATCATTTATTTTACAAATTTGCACAATTATGGAGTAGTGGTGAACACTCGTACAAGTAAACACAGCTAATATTGTGTGTAGCCTGACACACTTGTCTCAAACACACATACACACATTCACACACATACACACAGACACACACGCATAGTCACAGCATACCTGATGAACACAGTAACACACACTCATTCACATCACACACGAAACAGACACACAGGTACGTACTTACAAAGCATTTAGCCTCCTTCCTTCAAGTGTAAGTCAGAGCAGGTTTTGTCCATCTTTCTCATTTCACACATTCACAATGCTTCCACGACTTAGTGCCTTTACTCTCGCAATCAAAGAAAAAGCGGTGAAGTGTGAAATGTACACATATAAGTGGGTGTTGTTCGGTCCTGTCCTCATCACAGATGGACGTTTGTGTTTGCAGCTGAGGTGAAGTCTGTAGTTTCATTAGTACATGAGCTCTGTTGTCGCTGAGAGAGTGAGTGAGCTTCACAAACAGGGCTGCTCTCAATCCCTGGATATGTCTCTTATGGAGGGAAAAAAAACATTGGCTGATATTTATAAAAGCATCTTTTTGTTTTCTCAGTTTAATGGCAGTGATTCATATCAGCCTCAGGGTTTGCAGGACTGACTTTTTGGACATGTGGTTCAAAGCATTTTGTTGGAACACAGAACAAACTGTACATGTTTCTGCAAGCTAATGGTTACACCTAACAAGGTGACCCACAGGCTGCTAGGTAGTAAACTGTTTTCTTTCTTTTTTTTTTTGCTAGCAAATTTTAGCATTTTGGTGTTTTGAGTAGAGAGGAAGTGAAAATTTACAAACTACTTAAAAAATTTTTAGAAAAAGGCTTTGATTGTCTTTACGCAATTCTTTGTGTGGAGAAATCTCCGTTAGAATACTAACAAGAAACGTCTTTATCGTTCTTTGTACTTAATGGGGGAGGGAGAGGGAGAAGGTTTCAGGGAAGGACGGAGAAGGTGAGAGGTAGGACTGCAGGTGGGTGAGGAGAAAAGAGGACAGACAACAATGAAGTGAAATCTAGTGAAAAAACAACAACAAATCTTTAAAATCCTCCTCCTCCTCAGCAACACCCTAAACCTCACTTTGACCTGGACTGCAGCTCCCACAGTGCATCTGTTTTCTGTTACTTGTCTCGAGTGACTGGCAGGAAGTGCAATCCTTAATTTTTTTCACCCCTTCTGGTTGCATGGTGTAGGGTTTATCAGAATACACAGAGTGGCACTCAAAAGCTGATTCTGTTTTGGCTTAAAATGTGCTCCATCGACATGAACGTTACAGAAACCAGATACAACGAGCAGAGGAATGTGAAAACCACAGAAATCCATGGCACAGGCTGGAACCGTAGGTGGATTTCACACCTCCACCTGTCCCTGCATCAGATGGGCCCTGAGCTGCTGGGCTGCACTGAAAATCTTCCTCTGGTGTCCCAGCAGGTTCACCCCGAGGTTCTGGACGTCACTGAAGGAGAAAGCAGACGAACCAAAGAGTTTAGTTAAACACCTCAGTTTCATGTACATTAACTGATTTCCTGAAGGACAGATCTGGTGGGTTTGCATTAGTCCATAAAAGCTGATAGTAACTCATGCCTTTTTAACTGATGCTCAAAGATTTGTCTTTTTAATACTTTATTTTATAGATTTTTTAATCGAAATCTAGTGAACTCAATTATCAAACGTATATTTTAATAACTGAATAAGTAAAAATGTGCTGAATTTCTTTTTGTTGTAAATATGCAACTTGTGCACACTTCAAATTAGTGAGACCATTTTTGTGAAATACAATGTTTTGTGACAATGTAAAATAATAATTTTATACCTACACTTTTTAAAAATACATGGTCTTAAAAAAATTTGCCACTGTCTTACTAAGAGATGTTGATCAGTAGAGTTATTTAACTAAAATATTAATCTTCTTTTGATTGTTATTGATGTTGTCCTGACAGGTTGTGTTCCTGTAAACACTGATAAAACCTCCTTCTTGGCTGAACCTTCCAGGATACTCTAACCGAAATGAAAACTTTGATAAAAGATGTTTCTTTCATAAGTTACTTATAAACACCTGAATGAAAACAGAAGAAAATCAAGTGATAACTACGCTTTGGAAAGTGGTGAGCAGTAACATTAAATCAGTACGACTTTTCAGTTGCAGTTATGGAAAAGACACTTTAAATCCAAATGTTTCAGTACTAATCATCAGTACTTACTCCATGGTGAGCATGCTGACTCTGTCTAATGTGTCCAAGTGCGCCTGATCAAACTCATCCTGATATCTCTCCATCCTCAGAGCCTTCAGCCAATCACTGACTGTTGCCACTGACGACAAGTCTGTGGGGGTGGGGCTGAGCAGCGGCTGAGAGCAGCTTCTGTGACGGTGGGAAATGTCAGAAATGAGCGCATAAGAACCCAGAAATATAACAGATTGTTCATTGCATGCTGCCTCTGTTGCATTTTGCCAAAATCTGCTGTCTCACCGAGTTGGCTCTGCTTTGAGAGAGGCAGGATGCCTGATGAGACGATCCAAGGAGGACAGGAGGGAGTCGAAGCCTGGCCGGTCCCCTCGATCGGCCTGCCAGCACTGGAGCATCAGGGAGTGGAGGGCAGGGGGGCAGTTTTGTGGGGCAGGGAGGCGATACTGGTCTGCTACTGCCTTCATCACCTGCAAGGAGAGCAGGGAAGACAGACGACAAAAGTTAGGCAGATAGTGTGAGGAGTTTAGTGTAGGTAATTGCCCTGTGTAAAAGGTCACAGACGACTGGGGGCTTGTAAGAGTGACTAACAAAAAAATTATGCAAATTCCAGCTGCCTGACATTTTGTCTGTTAAATAAAGAAGAGATGGAGAGTAATGAAGTACATTCCTTTAAGTAGTTTTCTACATTTTTATTAAGCTTTCTCCTTCAGTTGTCACATGTTTGACTTTACAAAGATGATATTTGTAAAAGCACAATGTTTACAATAAGAAATATCAGTGGAACAGACAGGGGTGTCAGTACCTCTGATATATATCTATTTATACAAATATATGCAATTTTATTTAACAAATAAGGACTTAAAAAGTGTTTGCCACTAATACAAGCCTGCTTCAAATAAAGGGCGTTTACTTTCTGCAACTGAGGTAAATAAAAGTCTGGCCAATATTTTGAGGAAATTTGGGAATGTTGTTCTGTAGTTGTTGAACCTCAGCTTAAGCAAAAGATTTGAGTGAACATCCATAACTTATTATTTTTTTATTACTTTATTGATTTTGGCTTCCCCTGATTAGGCAACCTACATACTCACTTCTTGATTGCTCATGTCCCAGTATGGTCGCTCTCCATATGACATCACTTCCCACATGAGAATACCAAAGCTCCAGACATCACTAGCTGAGCTGAACTTGCGATGCTGAAAGGCTTCTGGTGCCGTCCACCGCACAGGAATCTTGCTGCCCTGATGAAGAAGGACAGAAGGTGAAATCAATTAATTATGTTGCACTAAAACAAACAAATAAAAAAAAAACAGGGTAGGTTAAGAACCACTAAATCTCAGTTCACTAAAACATACCAGTGAGGCAGTGTATGTGGGCATGTTGTGGTCCAGGCCCCTCATGAGTCGGGACAGGCCGAAGTCCGACACTTTACAGACCAGGTTGGAGTTGACCAACACGTTCCTGGCCGCCAGGTCCCGATGGACGAAGTTTCTCTCAGAGAGATAACGCATCCCTGCACCAATTCCTCTGAGCATCCCAACAAGCTGGAGGACGCTGAACTGGCTCTCATTTTCCTGAAAGAGTTGGGAGGCAAAACATGGGAGAGAAAGAGATTATTTGGTTCATAATTAGATGAAATGTGTTTTATCAATAAGAACATGCCAAAGAAAAAAACTGGTGACAGTGTGTTGGTGTCTCACTCTGAGGAAGGCATCCAGGGGCCCATTTTCCATGAACTCCGTGATGATCCTCTCTGGTGGAGTGCGAGTGATCACTCCCTCCAGCTTCAGGACGTTGGGGTGGTCAAACTGCCCCAGGACTCCTGCCTCACTGAGGAACATCCCCCTCTCTCTGTCAGATGCCCCCCAGCGTAGCGTCTTCACCGCCACCAGCACTTCCCTGCGACCGAGAGGGCGGTAACGGCCCCGAGAGACCTCCCCAAACTGGGCTGCAGTAGACAGGAGGCAGAACGGATTAAAATGTGCAGACAAACTATTTTATAATACAGTTTAAAAGAAAAAAAGAGTGTCAAGCTCACCTGCACCAATCACCTCCTCAACCTTGAGATGAGTGGGATCAATTTCACGAGCAAACTCTTTGACAGCCTCACTGGGGTCCTCATAAGTGGACGGGTCTACGTAATACTTAACTCCACCTGGAACATAAAAGGCAACTTCTAGAACTATTACAGTTTTTCTGTCCATTTTTTAACATTTAAAAACCGTAATTGTCATGACACTGCAGAGCACAGAGGCCTCATTCAACAACGTCAAAGTCGCTGTAATGTTTAACATAATAATACCTTGCCCTTCTGCACAAAGCAAACATTCAAATTAAAATAAATAATACATTTGGATCAATAGAGTTTAAATGAATCAAATGACTTTATATTGGATATACAAATGCCCACCTCTGTTGCTGATGTACCTCTGGAGCCTGTCGCTGTATGGACTCTCCCTCCTCTTACTGGCATGTAAAAGAAAAGAAAGTACATGAATGTGCATATGATAAAAAAAAAGCTTATACATCCGATAGTGTGCACAGATCAACATCTCACTGTACCTGCGAAAAACCACCACAACCACAATCGCTGCCACCACAAGGAGGAAAGCTGCTCCACCCATCACTGAGCCAATCAGCAGAGGAAGCCGATTCTGGATCTGTTGTGAATGTTCCTCTGTGAAGAGAAAAAGAGGACACCAACAGTTTAAACAGATGACAATTGTACATTTTTATTAGAAAACTTTATTTTCACATTAACTGTGGACCAAATATTGTACCCAGCTCGAGAATAAACCACAGATGTGAACCTCTTCATTAAAATAATCCTCAAGAAATTCCTGAAATGCAGTGCTGATATTAAGAAGATTATCTGATTGAAAAGTATTTTTTTAGTGGCCATTTAAAATAAAAAAACATTTGTCTTCATTTGCGTATGAGCTGCAATCAACACAAAGATTTCACTTAAATCTGGATAAAGTTAAGGGGAAGGTGATACCTAGTTGAGTTGTATCAAGTATAACAGAATCCTTTCCTACTATATTTTTCTGCCATTTTCCCACTGGCATTACCTTATCCTGACTTATCACTGGTAACTAATTGATGACACCCTCTTAATATTTATAAGCTGTCTTACTTTTAAAATGATCTCATTCTGTACATTATAACGGTTTTTGACTCTAAATTAGAGTGATTTCATCTGTTGTGTGTAAGCTGCAGTGATAATTTATTCTGGTTTCACAATAAATGAGTGCTGTACCCAGAGGCAGCGTGGTGAAGTAGATGGTGTTGCTGTAGGGGCCATAGCCTCGTTCATTTCGAGCTCTAATCTGGAAAGCGTAGATGGAGCCGGGAATCAGAGAGGGGACGGTCACCGTGTTGGTCTCACTGAAGACGCTCATCGCACTGTCCACGTCTGAACCCTGCGAGACACAGAGGAGGGACACAGAGTCAGTTTGGGCAGCTGTGAAGCATGTGTGGATGTGTGAGTCGCTGTTTACTACGTGTTTACCTTGTCATAGTATCTCAGCTGGTACTCCAGGATGTCTCCGTTGGGCCTGTCCGGCTGAGGCCAAGAGAGAGTGATGGAGTCTGGAGCTCGACTCAGCTGGTGCATCATGGGAACTGTGCTGGGAACTGTGAGAGACAACCAGTGGCGGTAGAAGTATTCAGAATCTTTACTCATCAAAGTTGTTTAAGTGTTAGCAGCAAAATTTATTTTAAGTGTAAAAAGAAAAAAACACTAATTCTACATAAAAAAATGTTACTTGATTAATTATGTTTTTGGATGAATATTTCTGCTGATTTAATGTTTCAGATGCACTTCAGTTCTGAGGATGTTTTAGGTTTAGCTAATTCTACTTACTTGTTCATACAGCTGGGTTGTTTAATCTACAGCAGCATTTCATATTCTAACTGATCATCACGTTTGTGGCATCACTCTCCTTTGAGAACCGCAAATGTCTAAAAAGTCAACTTTTAATGAGTTCAGAAAAAAGTCCTCTCTTCAACTTTGTGAAAAATCATTTTACATCTGATCCAAGAGGGGTTTAAATAGTTTATTTAACTCAAGATGTTAGAGGAGTTTCTCCACCCAGAGAAGAGCACTTGATCCTTTATTTATCAAAAAAAAAAAATCAAATTCAGAATTAGCTAATTTGGACAGTCATGTTTTTACTGGACAGTAAGGTTGTGAAAGAATGTAATTTGAAAAGTAATAAGAGAAAAAAGCTAAAAGTTAAAGTAGAAAGTGTATATAATATTTGCCTCTAAGATGTCATGAAGTGGAGATGTAAAATCGTCTGAAATGGAAATATTAAATAAAGTACAAGTGCCTGGAATGAGTATGTTTGCTCTGGAGTCCAGATGTATAAGCTGGGCTGAAGTGTCCTCTGAGAGAGTTGACCGATCGGTTAACTTTCTCTTAAAAAAACTCATATTTTCTTCAACACAGGCAGTAAAGTTGTGTTAAAGCGATGTTGACCACAAGGGGGCAGTGTTATAGACTATTAAGTGGAGCATGAAAGTGGAATAGGCACTTTTATGGAGCACCTCGTAGGATCTCACCATAGTTAGATGCTTTGCTGGCTCACCAGCCTCTTTAAAAGGAAATTTCCAGCATTTTTTTAAATTTCATAATAAACTCTGAGAGCTGACACAGATTTGGATAGATTTAGATTATTGAAGCTTGTTATGGGAGTAATAATCAGTGATCAGTTTTCTAGAAAATGGTATAACAATATACTTTGTCAATATAATGCCCCATTTTCTTCTCTTCCCCTCTCTCCTTCATCTACTTTCATCTTTCGTTCTGTCTGCTTTTTTGTCTTCTCATCTCTCATTTGTTCCTCTCTTCCTAGATGGTGACTATAATGGGATCTGACAGGATATTGTAACCTCGAGCGACCTCCTGTTCAGAGAGCAGGAGTGGAAAAGATGGAGCAGAGAGAGAAAGAGAGACAGAGAGAAAGAAAAAGAGGGAGAGGAGGAGAGAATCCCCAGATGGACACACACACGCACACATAACTACACAAACACATAATCAGAGCGTCTCTTGTCTTTCATCTCGTCCCTTTCATCCTCTCTGTCCTGTGCTCACCTGACTGGCTTGTAGTGAAATTGATGCTTGTGTATCGAGCTGGAAAAGGACTCAAAGCTGACACCTCATTCATTGCTTGCACCTGTCAATAAGAAGAACACACAGATGTGACATTTGAAGCTTTTTTCTATTAACTTTTATGACATGCCACTGTGTCTGAGAATCAAAGCGCGAGACATGCAGCTGCGTCGTCCAGTCAACAAACATCAGTAAATGGAAAACGTCCGCCCATTATGAATAAGAAATAAGCTATGATTTAGTTGAGCTAACCCAAGCTAAATAATGAATGTCACTGTGTATTTGCCGATGTAGAGCTTATGGAATAATACAGCACACAGGAGACGCCTCCTCTGTGGATTCAGGAAATGGTTCATCATTCATAGAAACTCACAACTCTCTGGTTCAGTGTAAACTTTCACCAGTAACCCAGAACAGCATAAAGTGCTATAAAGTGTTAAATCAACTCTCATAGACAATTTTAAACTGTTTTAAGGTCACAACTGAGAGTGTTTTTGTACCTTTAACAGGTAGATTTCCACAGTACCTGTATGAGATAAGTGACTCTGGTCAGCAGGTTGTTGAGGGTGACCTTGGTCTGTCTCAGGTTTGTCTGGGAGGGGCTGAAGGTGACGCCCTCCCCACACCAGGAGCAGGACGTTGGGTTGGTGACTGTGGCTGAGGGGCAGATGCGACAAACCACCCCGTACCACACTTCGCTGCGGCCACCCATGTCCACTGGAGGGCGCCACCGCAAGGACACCCCGCCATCACCGCTCTCATACTCCCAGGACAGAGAGACTGGCGCTGACGGAGGAGCTGCGGAGAAAACAGAGAGATAGAGTGAACAGGAGAGGCTTGAAATATATAATGTAACTGGAAGACACTTAAATGGAGGCATCTGTTAAAAAGTTTAAGACATTAAAGACGCTGCATGCTGGCAAAGACATTTAAGGGTGTAAAGTAATGGAAAGAACTTTATAAAACAAAATTTGGCAGTGACACAGTTTAAGCCAAGTGAGAAGAGAAACTAAGCACTTAGCAGTTTTTCCTGCTGTTGGAATTACATTTCCCATTATATAGTGCTAAATGAGGATGAATTCTGACTGTACATCCCAGTTCTCACAGTCTGAGTAAATGACAAATGACCAATGAGGCCCCAAAGAGCCAGGCGTAAACAAACAAACCAACAAAGCTCACTTGTGCAGGCAGAAGAGTTGGCATCACTGGCAGCTCGATAAAAACCGCTGCGACATTCACACACACTCGATCCCTCCAGGCTGGTTCTGCTGTTGGAGGGGCACACAGAGCAGGGAACTGAGCCCGAGACCGACTTGAAGTAGCCCACTGGACAAGCTTAAGGGAGACACAAAGAGACACAAGGAGGGTTGAGCATTATTCCCAGATTAAAACCAAATACATGAAGTGATGAGTGTTCATTCTGAGCAAATGCTGTCCAGTACTGTGCCATTTACTTTGCAGAGTTTTAAGGCTGCATGACACTGTCGCTCTCTGCTGGTTTTGCAGATTACTCCAACACATTGTCATCCAGACAAAAAAAAAATCAAAAGAAAAAAAATAAGAAAGAGAACTGACAGATGTGGGGGAGCAAAAATTTTAAGTATCATCATGAGAGCTTGACAGCTCATTTTGTCCTTGAAAACAGAAGACAACAAAACACTTCTAACTCAAGGTCAACTTACTCGCTTCCTCTGTATCTCTAAACGTATCATAAGGTCTTCATTTGCATACGGAGTATGCTCCATTTTAAACTGTAGATAACAGAAAGTTTGAGGATTTACAGCTCTGTCACAACTACTTTGTTTGGTTTACTGTTCAACATTTATTCATACAGGGATGTTCAAATAAATGTATTAGGAAGACAAAATATGACAGAAAAATAACAAAAAATACAGAAAAACTACATAAAAAAAGATTATTTATTTCATTTAAAGTGTTGCTGTACTTAAAATAAGGCTTCTGAACTCTAAAGAACCAAAATAATCTTTGAATTCTCAGACTATAGAGCAGAGGACCATCTGTGAACTGGCAATACCAGTGAAATACAGATTTGGGAACTTTGTTTTTATTCATTTTGTCTGAGACAAAGTCAAACAGCAGGCAGAATTTCTGGGTAAAGCATCAATTTTAGCTTGGCTTGTGGTTCCTCTTGAGTCAAAAGTTCATCTAAGACAAGGCGGTCTGTTGTTTGTTGTTGGTTTTGTCCAGCACAGTCATTTACTTGTGTTTACAGAGGAAGTGGCCCGTGTTAGCAGAGAGCAGAAAAAACCATCACCCATGCACACAAGTTCAAAACGGCACAAATGTGGCCACAAAGACCATATATCAATGTTTCTGAAGAATAGTTTCACATGTTATTAAATAGACTTATTTGCTTTTCTTGTAAAAAGTTAAATAAAGAGATTCATATAACTTATTCACATGATGTTTGTTCAATAAATGGAAAGCTACAGCCAGCAGCTGATTAGCTTAACATTTCAGAAAAAAAGGAAACGGGAAACAGCTCGTCTAGCCATGTGCTATTTTTACACTTTGGTTTTTGTACAGACTCAACAAACCAGATTCAACATGTTAAGAAGTGAGCTTGGGAGGTGCTGTTAGTAAGATTATATTAGCTCTGTACAAAGTCAAGCTAGCTGTTTCTTCCTGTTCCTAGACTGTGTGCTAAGCTAAGCTAACTGGTTTCTTGCAATAGCTTCATATTTACAGACATGGGTGTGAAAACTAAGTGTTAACTATTCAAATATTCCAGTTGTTCCTTTTCCTGCTCATCGTGTTCAGTATCACAGTAAGCACAAAGTTTCACTCTTAATCGTGCAACAAAATGTATATTAGGTTAAATAAACTCCATGGCCCAATCAGCTGCTAGCTTTTTGGAGCTTTTAACTTGTTAAAACTGGCCTTGCATATCTTCAAAATATCACCTCTTCATGAACTGAAAAAAATTCAACCCTGCATTCCTTTTCAGTGACACACTTTAAAGCAAAAGTTCAACATTTCTGGAAATATGTACACCACTTTTTGGTGGAGAGTTAGATTTAGGCTAGCTGTTTTTCCCTGTTTCTGGTCTTTGTGCTAAGCTAAGCTAATCAGCTTATGTATTTAACTTTAAAAAATATGGCAAAACAAGAAAGCAGCATCAGTTTTCCCATATAACTGAATAAGTGTATTTTCCCAAAATAGAAACTCCACCTGTGGAATGACTACCGCTTAACGAAACAGGAAATGTGGCAGAAACTCTATCAGAGATCATACAAATAATACATTCATCATGTAATTACGAAAAAATCAAAGCTGTTCTTTACTACTTATTGATCTCTTTTCCTTCCTCTCTTTTTTCCCCCACACACACATCCACACACACACACTGAAAATACCACTTGAACCTGCAGGCTGTTATCCTGTTTAATGGTGGAAAATCTTTGAAATGTGCCAATTGTTAATGTCAGCAGCAGGACAGCTGAGCACTGAGGTCAAGGTAACGCACTTCACATCATGCTGTTGTCTGCCAGAGCCTCGAGTGCTCATCCCGAGCTGGGCTATGAGAACATTGAGAGGAACTGCCGCCGGGTTGGTCTGCTGCCATTTTTTCACACTGTGTGTGTTTGTGTTTGTATGTGTGTGTGTGTGTGGGTGAGTGAACGCCTAAAGCAGTGTCGACTAAAGGTTGCATCGTTCAAAAAGAGGTCTCTGTCTGTAGGCTAAATGTGGAGTGTGTATATTCGGATATGGTGAAGCTGTCTTGTATCTCTGAGTGTGTAAATGGCACACCTGGTAACACCTGACCCAGCAGCTTAAAAGAGGGATCCACTCATTGTTTTTTAAACACAGTAAACATATTCTTATGTAGGGTTGGAGGATGAGAGAGGATGTGTGTGTGTGTGTGTGTGTGTGTGTGTGTGTGTGTGTGTGTGTGTGTGTGTGTGTGTTTGTTCCTTATGGTTGGTGGGAGTGGACCCCTCACCTTATTTATATAGCCTTTCCAAGAACATATACTATAAATCAAATGTCACATGTTGTGTATGTATGAGTGCGTGGATGCATGTGTGTATAGTAGATGGTGTTGGGGCAGCGTGGGAGCAGAAGATAAGAAGGTAAGAAGTGAAAAAAGGAAAGAACAAACAGTTAAAAGGCTTTCTGTGTTCTCACTTGTCTCAGAGAGCTGACTTTGCTTTCAAACAGGTGTGAAGACGGAAAAAATGGAGATAAAGGAGAAGTGAGAGGATGTAGAGCGGCCACAGAGGGAGAATAAACTGGAAATAGAGAAAGAAATGAATATGGAGATGGATGGCCAGAGACAGTTGTAGGATGAACAGTAAGATTATGTATATAAGCGCCAGATGATGGGTAAAAAAACAAGGAATAGAGGAGGAAAGAGGAGAGCAACAACAGAGGAGGAGAGAAAAATGTCCTCCTTGCTCCATTTTTTATGTCCCCACGGCACATTACCAGACGTGTTTCCTTACAGCTCTGACACGAAACATGACTTTGCTACAAAGCCTCTCATCGCCATTACGAGCTCCGTCAACAACTCAATGCCCCCCATCCTCCCCCCCTCCTCCTCCTCCTCCTCCCAGCCTCATCCACCTGATTATAGCAGCCAATGAGAATGCAAGCCCTCTGCCCTCTTGCTTGATCTGCAGCTCCCCCACCCTCCCGGCGACGTCCAACCACCCATCTTTTACTCCATCTCACAGCCATAAAGCAGGCAGTTTATGGCCATAATGAACGGAAACACACATGCCTTTACATCCATTCACTCTAGGAAAGAAAGGAGAGAGGGTGGAGGAGAAGTAAAGAACAGAGGAGTTACAGTGACGACTGGGAAACAAACATGGCTACTGTGGTGTATTACAGTGACAGATAAAAGTTCACTGAATAAATTAATAAATCAGACCTGAAGTGATTCCTTCAGCTTCAGCACTTGCTTTAATAATTGATAAGCTGATTCAGTCACTTTTCAAACAAAAATGCCCCTCATAACCCCAACAGCTCCAGCTTACCAAATGTGAAGGTTTGTTTGGCTTTTCCGTTTTATATCATGGTAAACTACATATCCCTGGGTTTTGGAACATGGTCAGACAAAACAGATGTCACGCCAAGCTCTAGGAAATTAATAGAAAGATAGATGCTGACATGGAGAAAAGTGTAAGCTCATCAAAGGCTATGTGCAACAAAAGTTTAATCTTGTAAAGATTAATTGAACAGCGGAAAATGAAATTAATTCTGCAGAGATAAACAGAAGTTGAAAAAAAGAGAGCAGTGAGTAATTTGATGTTAACATAATATGTTGGTATGTAGTTCGCTGACCCAATTTCTCTCTGTTTCTCTTCCTCTCCCTGTTTCATGCACTCATTCCCTCTTTTGGCTCCCAGCATAATCTCTCTCTCCCTCTCTCTTTCTCAGACACACACACAAACATGTGAACACACACACACACATACAAGCTCAGTCACAGATGCGACCACACAACAGGAGAGATGGGTACACATGGTTCCAACTGTAAATGCCGTCCTCCGCATCTCTCCATCCTTCATTTTCTCCATCATTCTGTCGTTCAGCCTAGAAACAGACAGACACCGAATCACATCTAATCTAATATCGTCCTTTTCCACATAAGCTCCGAGATGTAAAAACAAGTAATCCTTTCCTGGATTTTCTCACATGAACAAACAAACTATAGCCTACTGCAGCAAAGCAGGAAGGTGGACTTTATTAAAAAAGAAAATAATAACTCAAGCCTGTACTATCATTTAAAAATTCATACAAAATATTCATATTCATATGTTCAACAAAATAAAAAAAAATGCAGCAAACTACAATATTTTTTGCTTGCTGGTCAAGCCTGAAACGTAAAGGAATTTTTACAATTGACTTCAGTATTTTTTTAAATCCTGGCTACTGCCTTGAATTTAAGAACATCCTGACACAACAAGCTTGAGTTAAAACCATCAATAGCCTTATCAACACACTACTTGCTCTGTGATTCAACACACTCAATAAATTTGGCGAAACAGACAGCGGGTGGAATGTAGCTGTGCCAGTTTAAATTCATTTGTCGTCACTGTCTGGCAGCTCCGCACAGCCGACAGTCAATATTATATCTTATTGATTATTTTACTTAAGCTCAAAGCTTGACCTTAATTAAGCGACTGCAAAAGCAACTGAATGTCAACAAGTGCTAAGAAGTGTCAACCTGACATTTAATGGTGGGAGACACTAATGAGATAAAAAAAAAGCACAACTGGAATGAAACATGAAACAAATTCTGTCTCACTGTCTGCTTTGGGGAAGACATTCACGCTGTTTGGAGGAAAAAGTGGCTTTTCTCCACCAGAGTGGAGTCACCCATTACTCTGAAAATAATGTCACACTTCTGCTTTTATTTCCTCCCCCTGGCTGAATGTTTTTGTGGGAAACATTCACCACAAAATGCTTCGGGATAGTTAGCTGATGTGTCTGTGCTCAGACTTAGCGTTGCTGGTGACAAATCAGGACAATCTGACATGTTGAATATTTCACTGTCAGATGCACCCCAGAGGCTGACATTTTTTGGGAATCCAAAGGGTCATGGGATTCCTGTGGGAAACCTGCGGGTTGGAAATTGATTTCACTATTAATCATATGGGATTGGAAAGTGAAAAAAACAGCAGAGGAAGAAGGAGGGATGTGAATCAAAATAAAGAAAATTCATCAGTTTTTATATATAAATATTAATATAAATGCTAATTTACCTCAGGTGATCCAGCGCTCTTACAGCCAAAGTGCTGACCAAGTTGTGTAGACAAAATAATGTGCAGAGGAACACAGGAATATTTTAAAAAATGATGACAAGAACAGCAGATCAAAATCATTGCAACAAGAGGACAAAGATGAGATAGGTGTCGTTCTTCTGGGACCGGACAGGACAGTGTCACATTTAATTGCACGACAGAGAAAATACCAGCATAGTTACAAATTTATTTAAAGCCAATTTGAACATTTGGAGATAATCTGTGTCCCAAATCCTGAACAGTGGCCATATATTTGAGAGGAATCAAATGAAAAAAAGGAGCCTGTCTGGTAATGAAGCTCCAGCTCAGACCAGCTCGGGGAGCCCAAAAGCAGAGGAATGTTTCATGTTTGGCTGAACAGGTGTAATTGTGTCTCATGCTCAGTTGTGTTTCCGCCTCTCTGTCTCCCTGTGGGATGCAAATGTCAAGGTAGAAAAAAAAATCTCTCTGGTTTTTTTTTTGGTAGAAAAATAAGACAACAGCAGACAGCAGCTGCTGCTTGATGTCTGCCTGTGTCCTTATCATTTCTCAAAAGACTGAGGACAAGTTTTTATTCCAAACAGGGCTTTGAATGTCACGGTGATCATGTAGCAGCTGGTTGTTGTAGTATTGCTTATTATAAACAGGTTAATAAATGATTGAGGAATGATATTTTAATGTCTGTCTGCCAAAATGTCTGCTTTGTTTCAGTTAACTACTTAATTTCTAATCAGTCCAGATGGTTAAGTGTTGGTTTACTGAGTCTCATTGTCACAAGCAGTTGATTAACAGGTGACTGTAAAGGTTTTACACTCGTTCTTAGGTGTTTTTGTCCTTTGTAGTTACCTTTTCATTTCAAAAAGACAGGATCTTTTTACCTTTAGAAAATGTGAATATAAAAACATATACCAAATTTCTAATCAAATATTAAGGCCCTGGAAATCTACTTTCTCAATCAGCCTTTCACTGTGAGCGATGGGTCACATGTAACTCTGCTACAGCCCCTTAAAAATCACACACAAGAGATTTACAAATTATTTTTTTAATGCTCTTTTCATTGTCTTTAGAGCTGGGGCTTCCCTGAAAAAACACGATGTCAGGTGTTTCCATATACAAATGAGGATTTAACCAAATCCAAACTGAAATCCGATGATGGTTAGGAGTGGGACTCAAGTCATTATAACACATCTGCACAGTCCTGACAAAGCAGGTTAGTGTCTGCAGCCATGCCAGTGGCTCTTTGTGGATTTACTTCCTGCAGTTCATTGCTTTCAGCTACATGCTAACATGAGCATGCTAACATACTCACAGCTACCATGATAAAATGCTGATGTATAGCAGTAGTTCTCCAAAACAAAAACATAGTATTTACACTCACTGTCTCCCCTTTTTTCTCTGTTTTTGGGTCTTCGATCTTTTCCAGAATAATCCACTTTCACACATGGAGATTATGGAGAACCCGTTGAATCTTAATATAGAAAGCAATTAGAGCTGTGTGTAGTTAAAGGCAATCATTTAACACTGACATTCATTTTCACATGAGACTGAGAGGAGAAGAGTCCACTTTAGGGTCCCTTATTTGTCCCTATGAATTATGTCTTGCTTGAGGGGGCAGCACTGCACTGGGTGTTGTTTTCTCAAAGGAATCTTAACCAGAATTAATTTACACTGGAGTAATTTACTTATAAAGCAGGAAGCCCAATACAATTAAATGAAAAGGTTAAAAAGTATGGAAATAAACTGTAATTCATCTTGTGCTGGCAGCAGAAAAACAACAAAGACTTGATGTGTTTTCTCTTGCAGCTTCCAACCAATGTGAAAGTTTAGTGCAGAGCAGCTTAGACTTTGCTCACTTGGAGCTATTATTAAACGTCCTTGGTTCTTAATTTCTAATAAGAACAAAATGTACAAGTTCTAATACTTAAGAAGGTTCGGTGCTCCACTTTCTGATGAGAACAAGGATTGGCTACTCTTAATAATCCTTGACGACTGCATCGTCAGTTAACCATCTGTCTCTTTTCTGAACATAACCAACCAAGCCTGAGAGGACAAAAATGCAATGATGCCAGTGCACATCATTAGTCTGCAAAGTGATCAACAAAACATGATCAGATGAGAGTTGGAACAAAAAGCCCAAGCAGCGTGGGCAGCAACGTGCTGGATCAATTATAAGCAGTCAGCAGAGGCCTTTTGCACTGGCAGCTGAACAGTTTTCGAGGGGTGATTTGTCAGTAAATATCAATCAAATGCAGACAAACACAAGAAGCACGTCAAGTGTAGATGTAAAGCAAAAGAGCATGAGCGCATTTCACAGCTGACTTGGCAGGGCTGGAGGATTAATTGTGCTGGAGTTAGTTAGGCTTTGAGGGCCCCCATGCGAGGGAGCTGAGCAATTATTGCCATAGAAATTCCTGGTAGGCTAGGTTTTTTTTTTTTAACTGTAATCCTGGCATTTTCAGTCCTCAGACATATGTGGATAGAGGAGGAGGCATGTATCAACTTCACAGAAGGATACACTTGTGCATACTCCCACATCTACACAGAGACACTCGCAACCGTCCACTCGGTTCCCTTTGCGCCCTCCGATTTTATTTTATTTTTTTGCCTGCTCAGTTCTTTAAGTCATTAACTTGCATCCTCCTATCTTTCACTCTCCCTCCACCTCTCCCTGTTTTCCCTCCACTCCCCCTCTCTACCCCTGCGGTTTCTGTCACTTGTTCACAGACGAGTGGCCATTACATCGCTATGACCTAAATGTGTCACTTCCCTCTCACTATGGCTCTCTCCCTCTCTGCCTTTCTTTCTCCTCCTGCTCTCTCCCTATATCCCTTCCTGTCCGTCTGGACAGCTCTAAAATTTTTTCCACTTCTTTTTCCCCTACTTAAAATCACTTGAGGAAGTGCAAACGCTTTTCACCAGTTTTTTCTGACCCTGTTCTTGCTCTAAGCTGCGTGCTCTTCCATCAATGTATCTTCTTTTCTCTGCTCTGCTGTGAAGTTAGCAGTAAATTATCAATATATATATTCCCATCTGTGAAATACATACATGCTTACAAAGCATGCAAATGTTACATCGCTACAAATGCAATGTTTTGACATCACTGCCTCTGCTCTCTCCTCTCTTCCTAACTTGACCCGCCTGCTCACGTTTCCCTCTGGTCTCCACATCAAACAAAGTTGTGTATCAGACTGACAGCAACTCCTTTCAGTATTGATCCAGACTCTTCCCATCTTGAGAAATAAAAGAAGAGAACTGACAGGAAGTCAAAACTGGCTCAAAAAGTTGATGGATTACCACTTTGGTTTTTTTTTTTTTAAATGAACATTTTAGTTCATTTAAATAATAAGTAGTCCTTAACATGCTCACTTTTTAAAAACATTTTAAGGAGAGCCTCACTTATCAAAGTCTGTTAGCACAGAAAGGTGGGTTTCACTTTTAGATTATAAATTTAAGCAACCTTCGGAACGTGGGAGAAGTTTAATCTTTTCTCTATTATGATCTGTTCAGCTTCAAAATTAAGAAGACATGCAACAGTCCATGTCCTTGCCTCAAGACGGATCATTCGTAAAATGCACTCTCCATCTGATCCACTGACTGTCATACCTCCTCTCAGAAAAGGAGACACCCTTTTTTTTGTAAAAGCTAAATCATCAAAACTAATGAAGAGTACTTAACTTATAATCGTGACACTAAACCATCTGAGAAGTAATGCAAGGGTTTTTCATCACAGATGAAAGAAACATGGCAATAAAAGACGTCTCTTAACTGACTTTTTAAAGTACAGTTTGTCATGTTATCTTGTCAAGTGTGCAAACTAAGTTTTTGATTAGATTTGTGCAAATTTTGGAGTTCAGCCCTCCTCAGCCTTGAAAAACATTTGTTTGGTATCTTAAAACTTTTAACGAGGTGAGTCAAGGAAATAACTCAAGTGATGTCAATAGGAGTATATCTCCGCTTGGCAGGGAAGGCAGGCAGACATAATAAAAATAAATTATTCATTTGCATTACGAGCAAAAGAAGACAGACAAAAGTAGAGTTTTCTCGGCCTCTACTGCATTATGTTTCACTATCATCAATACAAGCCATCCAACTTTTTACAAGACTGATAACCTCAAGCATCCACATATGAAAAATCAAACAATCAAAGTGAGCAGTTTTTCTCAGACTTACCCAGGCAGGCAGATCCATTGATGTTGGGCTCGAAGCCTTCATCACAGACACATCCTCCAACAGGAACCATCCACTCCCCTTCAGCGTTGCAGTGCATACGAGGGGGCGTGCCTCCCTGTGCTTTACTGTGGGGGACACAAGTCCCTGTCACAGGAACCAACGCAGTTGTCTCTGCCCCTGAGGGGGTCGCCGGGTAGGACGCCAAGTAGAGGCTGGTGGCTGGACAGCGCCGGTAGAAGATAGACACACCCATGAGGGAAACGCAAGCTCCACTGTCGACAATGGCCAGGACGAATCTGAAACAAGGTGGAGAACATTCAGAGTCCTGGGAGAACTGATGTTTGTAAAACATGAAAGGCAAAGTGTAGTGCACTGATGATTACCCATTGCGCGTGAGGGGGGCAAAGCTGCGTGTCTTAATGTTGATCCGGCTGTATCTGTTGGGTTGATACTGATGAGGTGAACTGGGCTCCACCTTAGAGAAACTCTTATCAGCTGCGATGGTGTCGATTTTCACCCAGCCCTCCCTGGTCTCCTTCTCAGTGGTCGACGGCTGCAGTGAGGATAATGAGCGGCCAAGATAAAACAAAATGGTGTGGACAGGACATGTGGTTCAAAGGAAGAGAAGAAGAAAACGAGGAAAATTATGGACCTTAAAAGCTACTTGTGCAGACTAATAAGAACTGGAAATATATTAAATATGCATAAAATCAAAAGAAAAAAACAGAACTAAGCAGAAAGATGACAAGATGAAAGACAAGCTCAGATTTTTTGCTGTTTTTCCGCCTGGCTCATGTAAAATATGAAGTAGTTTAGTGAGAGGAGTAAATGTTGACTTAGATGTATGCAGGTCCCAGTGGGGAGTGCGTGCTCAAGTCCCTGGAAAGACTTTCAGCGCTGCAGTGCTTCCTGCTCTTCTGCGACTCTTCTATGATTCCTCATCAGGCTTTGATTTGCATTTTTTAAAAGCATCTTACTTCCCTTAGGAGAAATGCATTCATCTATACAAATACCGCATCCTTCCCACTGTGACTGCGACTGCACATGTATCTTATGCAATTCAGACTCAGTAGCTCAAAAATGTCACAGAAAATAAGGAAAATTAGTAGTGGATGCTTGAATAAATAAAACATATTTGGACAGACACCAAAAACACATGTTAACCGGTCCAGTAAATTTCCTGCAATGAGTGTAAAATGGTCACTGTTGTATGCCTAAAAAAATGTAATTAGTGGGACTGAATGAAATTTCTGTGGACCACAGTGGCACATTTTTTCAAATTTGTGAGCCATAATTATCAAGAATATTTCACACCATTGTAGCCAGAGAAAGCTTATCAATCCCAACTGTTTTTCTTGGCAAGTAAAACATTACAATTACTCTTTGTTATGAGACGACAATAGGTTTTGTTGTTTTGGTGCAACATGGGCGTAAAGTCAATGAAAATCGCATTCAACTGTCTTTAATGATTCTGTCTGAAGGTTGTTGGCCTTGAGCAGTGTTGAAAAAACAGAATGGGTTAATGACATAAATGACAGGGATTCAGTCCTTGTTTATTTGATGGGATCAGGTACACCTAAATGAGAGTATTTGGTTTTTTTCAGTTAATCTGTATCCCTGAAGATGTTGAGCTGTACCATTCAAACCCAAATCTCAGTTACTTAGGACTTTAGTATATCCAACTGTACCATCTCAAACTGTAACATAACTAACAACTATAAATGTTTTATGGAGCTAAATAATATGCTAAGCTTCTCTGGTAATATCATAAATTTAAAGAATAAGTTTGAGGTATTGTTTGTTATTATTGTATGCATGGCAAATGAAGAAGCATGTCTATGTCTGTAATTTTATTCAGTGTACTGACTCTAATCCGATTATGCTAGATTAGCTGATACTTTTTAGTTATTTAGTCCAACATTATGAGCATAATGTGCTGTAATTATGGATGATAATGTTGTTGGGTCGGATTTGTCGTCTTTATTCCATAATACTTTTTACACTCCAGACATATATTAGCAAGCTAAGTTTTCCATCAGCTACTTCAGCTAGTCAGGCAATGCTAGCAACATCCCAGACAATAGCAAATATTTATATTATATGTAAATATTTACTAATGCCTAATTGCCTGACTACCTTTCTTTCTGTGGTGATACACATTCAAATTTTACCTAATCTCCATTTTGTAACACAAACATATATAACATACAAGGCAAAGTTTGGTCTTACAAGGAGCTTTGGCTAGTGCTCACCAATAGATAAAATTGTAATTTAGGTCTTAGCTTCTCTCCTCAGTTGTGCTGCACACAAGCTTTAAGTGTTCCCATCTGACAGAGAGGAACACTTGACTGTTGAAGTAAATAGCTGGGAATGAGGGCCTGTTGTGTTATAATACTGGGGATTTAAACTGGGGCAGGAGTTTTGCAGAAAGCTGAGAAAAGGCTTATGAGCTTGTCAGGCGAGACGTGTAAAGCTCACAAGGTCTGGAGTTCATCTCGCTCCTAATATAAATCTAAGAGGACATTTGCTATGTAAATACTAAAATATGTTAATTACATGGTAATTGCAACGTAGCGCATCCAGTGTTGTTCTGTCTCACCTCAGCCACCCAGGTCCTCTCCAGCTCTCTCTGGGAGTCGGCCTGCTTGTAAAACAGGGTGAGCGTCTCCCTGCAGGTGGGTGACGGTGATCGCAGGCTGGCGCAGTCACGCACTGAGAAACGCAACGTGACAAACACCCGTGGAGCTGAGTGGCGGTACAGGAAGGGCGTAGCTAACCAGTTGTCTTGAAGACGGGGATTTTGGTTGACATTGCAGACCTCGAAGGTTCGGATGAGTTTTCCCCGGTCGTCCAGGACACTGACTTCATCCCACTGAGAGTGACAGAAGCAATATTATGAGCTTGTATAAACACAAGTCTGTAAAGAGAAACATGATTTTAAGCAGGAAGCTCTGGGATCCACCTGCATAAACTGTAAAAACCCTTGTGTGTTTATGGTTTGTTCATACTGGTGAATCGTCTTTAAATCTTTAAAGAAGGTTTACATCCTATAATGTAAATGTTGAGCATAAAGCCAAAGTTGATTACATGTAGATCATGTCCTTTTGCTAACATCACACACTGTTGTTTGACATCTTCATCCTCAGTGAGAAAAGTGTTATCAAGGATTTGTTTTGTCCCAGTATAACACACACACATACAGATATATTGGCACTGAATCCACAGTTGATAAACTGGTCTAAAATCTCTGCAGTGATGTAGGTCATCTCTATGTCCTTGTTATCCACAATAGACTTTCCACTGTCTAATTAGGTAATCAATGATTATAAAATCAGTAATTAAATGAACCACTTGAGCCATTAATTTAGAGCATGAAACATTTCATCACAAAGGGTGTAGACAGTATGATAGAAATCTATACTCTTACTAGATACTACTTACTAGATTATATCCTTATTATTTGATAATTATAACCCTGTCTTATGTCAGATCGTCTTTTGTCTCCATGTACGCTGTGATTCTTTGTCTTTCCTGCCTTTCCTTTTAAAAATCCACTGCTTCCCAACAGGTGTGAAGTGTTATCGAAGGCAAAGCTGAATTGAATTCAGCCTCGAGCTTCAGGAGGCAAAAGTGTTGCGCAGATATTTCAAAATCTTAGCAAGTAAAATCCAAACATGACAAATAGTAAGAGAGTAAGTAAATTCAAAAAGCAAAACAGGCAAACTAAAAGCTAATGTTGGCATTTTCACACATGTTACAGTGGTGCAATAATATGCTACAATAACCATGAGTCAGTTTTATAGGACATATTAGTTTCTCTCTTGAACTGGTTTTGCGTTTGTCTGTGTTTCATTGTTGTCATGTGATGGGTGGTGCACACTTGTGCGTCTGACTTGTTGCAGCTGTGGTGTAATAAAAACAAGAAGATTGTGTTGATAGATGAGGAAATCAAACCACATAAACGCACAAATGGATTTAGACATGGGTTGAAGCTCAATGGAGAAAAACGAGTAGCACAGAGACACTCTTCTGAATGAGTCTCTGTCACATGAGTCAAAATGTAAATGTGGGCGCCAGGCTTAGTTTCACCAATTATACAGTACGGTGCCTCCAAGGATGAAAAGGCTCGGTTTAAGCCTGTTTCGCCCTGAGTGACAAGCAGGGCCTTTTCTGTTGTAACACAGAAGAATTATGTATTAGGCCTCATCATCATTATTCTCCTTGCAACAATAGCGAGAGGACAAAAGGTCCTGACACCCTATCAGAGTGCATTTCGGTGAGTTTCACTGTTTGTGTATGTTGGTGTAACCCTGCATGCTCGTGTCTCTCTCTCAGTGTGGTTCTGACAGACAGAATGGACCGAAATATTCGGAGCGTCACACATGAGAGACTGCATTCATATTTGGTCCAATTGGAATAATGATAAGATCAGTGAGCAGATAAAAAGAGTCGGAGGCGCTGTCAGTCTAATGGAGTGAAAGGACACGTTTTCTCCCTCTCCCGGGCCGTGATTCGTTCTCTGTCAGACATGAGAATGAGGGAAATTGGATGGACGGTGACAACAGAGAGCACATGGTGGGATGGAGGGATGCATTTGGGGATTAGGGTTATTCAAAAGTGAGGAAATAGTAAACAGGGAGTGTGTTTTGTGTGTGTGCGTGATTGTGTATTTGTGTGAAAGCGTGAGGTGGCTGCAGTAAAAGCCTGACCATGTGGACTTTCAGGTACAGAAAATAGCCACCGGTACCCGTGGGTGGCATTGCGTGCAGTTTGCTTTTGTACTTTTGTGAAAAAAAAAAACAAAGGTTTCATTTGTCTTCTGACCCCAAACCTAAAATCCCTGGCTCCCTTCCCCTCCTCTTCCCTCCCCTGCTCCCTTCCCTATTTCTCCCTGTCTCGTTTTCTCCCTCCCTTGTGAAGAAAGAAAGAACAAGAAAAAAAAAAAAACGGGGCAGATTGGGGAGGAGGGGTGGATGAAGCGTTAGAGAGAAAAGAAAAAAAAAAAATAGGGACGACTCATCTCCGTGATTTAATTTGAACCGAAATGCCAGGGAGCCAGAGAGCAATCTCTCCAATGACGGAGGGCAGGGAGGGGGAGATCCTCGGACACGACACGCACAAACAAGTAGAAGTAGAGAGAAGCACGTACAGATACACCAGGACATATGCATGTGCACACACACATGCACACACACACATGCACTCACACACACAAAGCAAACACACAATGGAAGAATAGCGAGTGGAAACAAGGGGAGGGAAAAAAGCAAAGACTGCAGTAGGAAGTCGAGAGTCTGCAGCTTGACACTGAAGGGAAATGGGGGGCAGAGTGGAGATTGAGTTTGGGGATAAAAGGAAGAGCATGATGCAGAGACCCAGTGGCTCTGGGACTGTGGAGGGCAGAAGGGAGGAAAGATTAAAAGAGAGAAGGAGATGCAGGGGGAGAAAAAAAATGCAGAGGGGCTGCTTGTCAGTACTTTAAAAGAGAGTAAGAAGAAGCAGGAGGAGAAGTCAGTAAAGAATATCCACCGCCCCTTAAGAAAAAAAAAAAAGATGGGATGTGAGGAGAAGAGTGAGTAAGGGGTTAAAAAAAGAACACACACTTTCTCTCTCTCTCTCACACACACAGACACATACACTCACACACACACACACAACCGCCCTCTTTCTTTCCCCCTCTCTTGGTCTGTCTTTCTACTTCTCTCAGCTTGATGCCCCAGGTCAAATAACCATATCTCCATCTCAGAAGCACTTCTCATCCAGGGACCACAAAGAGAGAGAGAGAGAGAGAAAGAAAAAACTCATGCAAATGCTTGACTTGCTGACGTACAGACACACACACACACATGGATACACACACACACGAATGGCCTCCTATTAGCAGCAGCCATCATGGTTCACAAATTCTTAACACATGTGCCCCTAATTAATCAAACATCATGTACAATTATGGCCCGACACTGGAGGCCAGACTGCGGTGATAATGACAGCGTGTAAAGCTAACGTTTTGTGTAAGATGAGATAAAAGGCCTGATGTGAGTGTGTGTGCTTGCCAGATGTTGGTGAGAAACTACTGTGCTTTCATTTAATACTCTCTTAGCTGCCAACGTGCAAAAATGCTGGTCGCTGTTATTGTCGGCTCATTTGTTCGCCAAAGCTAGCACATTTTATAAATGTAGCATGTAAGCTAATTTCATTTCATGCACTGTTTGGCGCACTTAATCTATATATCAGATATCAGATATTGTCCTCATGTGGATAGAATTTAAAGAAAAATATTATTCCATACTGGCAGAGTATTTTTGCCGTAGGAATTTTCTCCGCAGTAACAAGTACAAGCACCGTCCCGCAGTGGCGACGCAGTTTGACTGATCATTGCAAAGCCGATGACAATGAAGGCGATGTATGTGTAATTATGAGCCATATTAGAACTGAGCCTCAATCACTCACAGATGAATGAATTTAACTGACCCAGGGATTTGACCCTAGCACAGTCACGCAAGCACACACACGTACCCCCTCCTTATACACACACACACACACACACACACACACACACACAACATATATTTACACAGCTCAAGGCGATGCGACAGCCTTAAATAAAAAGCAGCTCTAGAATGGGAGAGCCATGGTTCGAGCACTGCAATCTTCTCACAGATGAAGACACACAGTGGAGATCAATAGAAAAAGCAATTTAGCCCTCAAAGTTTTCTTACAGGCAAAACAAGACTTTGCTTACTCTCAGGCTGTGTACCACCTACCATTGCTGGACCAATCAATGTCAGTTGACAGATCTTCTGAAAGATAGTACTGCTGAACTTTTTGGCCTGATTCTGAATCTTCAAGCTGAGATTTATAACTTTCTGTAAATTTGTGACTGTCTGCAGAGATGCAGCAAAAATAGCACAAGTTTTGAGAAAGCCTGGTGTTTATTTGAATCAATTCAATCAATGCAGCCTTGAAAAATATGCAGGCTAACACAATGTGTACTCCAGGGTTCATGCTTGGTTTTGATGTGTAAGAAAGGTGCAAACATAGTGAGAAATGCATTGAATTAATTATACTGGCTCTATTTTTAACAGATTGTGTGGCCATGGACTTGAGAAAGCCTGATTAACCTTTCTATAGAGGAGAGCAGAGATCTCTTAGCATGTTAAATGTGCTTGCTTTTTTTTTTTACAACTAAGCTTATAAATATATTTATGTTTTGTGATTAATCATTAGTCTTTATTATGATTGGTTAAGATGCAAATAAATCATTATTTTTTTCTTCTTTAACTTTTTTTGGTGAATTTACACAACATTGAATTACACATTTTGAATTATTACACAACAGATCTTTAATCATAACTAACATAAAACACAGACATGATCATCGATCGTCTTTTCTCGAAACCCATCTTTTAAGTTATTGCCAATTGATAATCAGTTATGCATTTTTTGAGAATAACGTGTCTAATTTTTGATGGTCACAGCTTCTTTAAAATAACTCTTTTCCGCTTTTTACCGAATATGTATCATCATTTTGTTTTTGACTGTTGAACATAATAATGGCAACTTGAATATGTCACTTGATCCAAGTAATGGTAACAAGCATTTTCCACCATTTTCTGTCATTTCATGAGCAGTTTAATCAATAGTGAAAATATCTTTAGTTGCAGCCCTGCATGTAAGTAAATGTTTACTGTTAACCATCAATAACCTTACAGGATCGTTTCTACAAAAAATGTGTAGTATATTCTTAATCCCTCATCAGAGTTACACCAAGGAGCCAAAAAACAATGTAATTATAACTTTACACTTAATACATAACCATGTGTAACATGTGTGCAGCACATTTAAGTGGCCTCCCAGCATGACTGCTTTGATGCTCCAACAGCTGGAAAGCACATTGACAGCGAGCTCCCTGCTTACCCCTGTGTCTGGATAGGTGGTCCAGCCCAGCTCGGAGGTAGACTCTGTTGTGTCCAGCAGCATCACTGAAAGGTGAGGAAACAGAGACAAAGACAAGGTATGAGAGAACAGACAGACCACACCACTTTGACGCCATTAGATTGCAGCCCAAGAGAATAAACTTAAAGCTAAAAAAGAGAAGTGACTGTGAAACAGAATTTGTGATCATGGCAGTCTCTCAAGGTGTGAATCACAGTGATACCATCAAGTGCTAAAACATGGATCTGCTCCAGTGATGCTGAAGTTGAAATGAACTTTAACGATCAAGCAGTCTTTTATGCTTCAGTTAAATACTGAGTGGTTGGAAGTGGCTTTCCTTTCAGTGGAGCAGGTCCACATTTCTCTTTGATTTTTTGCCCCATGTAATAAAATCAGAGAGTGCTCCAGCTGTGCACATCTGTCAAACCTAATAACTGATTCAGAGTGATAATGCATTTTGGCACAAAGTTCTGCTGTTTAAAAAATTAAACTGATTGACCTGATGGGGCACCGTGATTAAAGGTCAAATTTTCAAACTTTAAAAGGCCATAACAGTTACTGTCACATTTGGTTGTAACTCGGTGGATGATGGTTCTTGTAGTTGGGCGCAGTGGGGGTTCTACATGTTCAGTGTTGGGTTCCCTTTGGTTTTGAGTTTTAACACACATTTGTTCACTTCCAATAATGTAGTGTGAAAGCTTGAGAATAGCGTGTGACTTTTATGTCGCGGTGTATTTTTTTTCTTAATTTTTTTCTTTTTAGGTTTAAGCACTTTAAAAATCTGTGGCTGGCAGAGAAATCACACACACAGACACCAACACCAAGTGACTTTAATGCTGAGTGCTGCATTCTGACACATGGCAGCTTCCCACACAAAACTGAAGCCCTTGAATTTTCCATTAGTATTCCAAATCTGTGGCTGTCGTTTCTTCAGTCTGGCACAGTCTGCGCTCGTCGTGCACACAGAGGTGACAAAAACATCAGACTTTGGGTTTAGGATGCTTGCACAGATGGAATAATGAAGAAAAACACACAGTGCCTGATTTAATAAAGCACAACCCTAATCAGCAAAAGGGCTGCAGACACATAAGCACACAGCATCGTGGGAGGAAGCAGTCATCCACCTCTGTTTGCAAATAAATAATTCTTTTCATTGTTGTCATTCAAATTTCATGCTTTCGTTTCAATTTCATGTCACATAACCGTTCACCAGAGAAAAGGAGGCTCTCTCCTTCCTCTCTCTGACAGCCTTGACAAAGAGGGACAGAAATATAGGCTATTATCTACATAATCATCACACACACAGAATAGGATTTGAAAAGGCATCCTGTCTTGCCAAAACATTGGTGACCCGCCGAGATGGCTCAATTTTTATTTCTCAGGTGTACAGGCTTGCACACACACTCTGCATCCCTCTGCCCGTCTGCTCCTTAGTAAGTCAGATAATAAGACACTGATATCATTTGTAGCTTATGATATAAATTCACTCTCACATCTCTTGTCTGACTGGGCTGTAAACAGATTTTTTTTTAGGATTATACTCACAGATGGAGACACTGCAAATCTGTCCTCCAATCCTTCATTTCCCTCCTATTTTTTTTCCTTTTACAAGCCCCCCTCCCCTCCAGTCTGTCTGTTTTCTCCCACTAGCTTGTCTTTACGTCAATCTTACTAAATTCACACATTTTCCATGGAAGTCCTCCAGGATTTGGATTCATATGAATTGTATCAAGAAAAGAATACAAATGGACTGTGACAGCAAAGGCTTATATGCAGCCACAGGCATCAGAATAAATAGTTTCTGGTGCAGCGTACGTCAGGACAGCTTGGCGGCTGGAACTGCAGAGCCGATCAGGATAAAATCCACCAAGCCAGGATGTCCTAAGCCTTTTAGAAGAATGATGACTTCCATTAGTGACCAGTGCAAAGCATTACAGTAACGCTGTTACTTTTGACAGTAACTAGTACTCTACAGCGTTATTTTTTTTAAGTTCCTCTCTTGATACATTTCAAAGTATGTGAAAATACTCTACAGTGATTAATATTTCGTTAACCATGACTTTAGAGTTTTAAAAAAAAGCTATAAAAAGGCTGGCAGCAAACCTGCTCTTTCTTCTTCATTGAGAAATTCTGCATCTATCAATCAGAGGCCTCGTGCCAAACCCACTAAATAAGCAGTGTGCATTAAAATGGCCAACAGCTAGAGGGAACCTCGGAAAGATTCAACCATAAATGTCAGAGCCTCAGGCTGAGGTGGGACTCAGATGAGAAGTCTCTTGTGCTCAAAAGTTTTATCCACTCCGGAAAACAGTAATTGTAACCCTTCCAGGCACCTGGACAAGCAACAAGCCTGCACAAAGCTAGCTGCTAAAGTCCCAGACACATCTGAACTCATTCAAGTCGTTCCACCAAAACAACAAGGCTGACTTTTAATTATTCGGCTTTACAAGCTGCAAGCATGTTATGTTGTTGAAATGATGCAGTCTTGTGCAGTGTTTTTATTTTTTAACCACGTTCAAGGCAAATTCAAGATACATGTTCTGCTAATATGAAAAATTTAAAAAAGAAAACAAAAGCTAAAATGAAAGATATAGGAGCAACACAGCTATTATAGGCATTTCAAATTAGGCATTTAAAAGGTTACTTAATAGTAATACAGTTACATTTTAAATAACGAAGGGTGCAAATGTAACATATTACTATATTTCTGTAACTAGCACAACACTGTTAGTGACACACTTTTCCCCAACTCTTTGATGATGTCTCTGTGGAGGACAGTTACAGTTGCTTTTAAATTCAAGAATGCATTAAATCTCCCCTTTATTAAGGTTATAATGCTCATTTTTATTGAGACAGTTTTAAAAAGGGTTTTATTCAACTTCAAAATCAATTTGGAGAATATGCTTTCTGGTGAACTGTATTTCCTTATATAGGGAGGTGTCTGTTATTCATTGAAGCATCATGGATCAAAAAGATGGGGCGGACAAAATAAAAATAAAAGGAACATTTGTCAGTGTGTGGGCTGACATGAAAACAGCTTATTGATTAGTTTTAAACCTTCTGTGACTCTTGTAAAAAAATCATCCATCATCTGTCAACACAATTAATGATCACATAATGCACAAACATGGCAGACATGAGAACTACATGCTCACATATGCATTTTGACCCCATTAAGCACCGTCCTATTTATATCAGATAAGAACACATAAACACACTCACACACACACTCAAATGCTGCAAATATGTCATCCCAAATTCAATTAACCCTATGCTTCAGGGCAGAGTCATGCATAAATAATATATAGCCAACTATTTTGACATGAATATTTATGCCTCTACTATTTAGCTTCTTGTCGTAAGGCCTTGGGGACGACAGGTCCTCACGTGGCTTCCACTCTGCCCGCGACAAACCTGTACATGAGGATTACATGGAGGAGTGTTCAAAGAGCTTCATGCATGTCTCATTGCGTGATATTAACATATTGAATAATTCACCACGGCATCCTAGGATAAGTGTTGAGTGCCGTGTTACACACACCTTTGAAGGATTAGCTTGATCTGAGGCACCGTGACTGGATCTCGTGTGCATGTGCGAGACAAAGTTGAACAAAAGAGAGGGACGTTTGCAGGCAGGTTCGCTTAGCAGTAAAAGCCCCTTTATTTAACTTTCAGACAACTACGCCACAGCATCTCTGTTATTGGTCCAACTCAGGGCCAAGACACTCAATGTTTGTCCCTGACAGTTTGGAGAAGTGCTGAGTCTGCAATCTGGACCTGAGTGCTGTGTTAATGCACGGCGTCTCTCACGTCTGCCCGCTCTTTTCTGGTCTTCTACTCACTCAACTCAATATCTTTTTTTTCTTTTTTTCCTACCTCCATCCTGTCCCTTGTCCCTTTCATCCTCCACCCTCTTTCTGAATGTGTGTATTATTCATCTAAAAAGTGACAGAAAGCCAGGAATGTGTGTACATTAAATAAGGAGATACACTGTGCTCCATTATTGATGCTAGATCCGCTGTTTGTTTGGGAAGAGCTGTGACAGAGAAAAAAGGGACAACTTTAGAAATGAAAAGGCAGGATTATGAAGCAGGAATGAGAAGAGGAGGATGGGATTGTGTTGTGCATATGAATTCGCTTCTTTCCCCTCCTCTTTCTGACTGTTGCGTGGGTGTAAATGCTCTTCTCTGTTGTGCAGAGGTGACCCGCATTAGTTCATGACTGTCCCTGCCGCCACTCGAGTGTTCACTTCAGCTGAGTGACCCTCTCTCCATCCATTTCTCTTTGCCCAACACTTTGCCTCCCTGTGTGGCCATGCATGCACCGACACTCTCCAGCGCTCAGAGTAGTGCTGTTGTTCACGTCACGCCTCTTCGATGGCAGATGTATGCTACTTCACCACGCATTTTCCAGGCAATAGAGCCCCCCGACACCCAGCAAAGGCTTTCCCTGTTAATATTAACGTAGGCTAGAGGGGTGTGAGTGTGTAATATCCTTTAACACCAAAGTAAAAGCACCTACAAAGAGATTCACAGGTAACAACAAGCACACAAGCACGCACACTCACAAACACACATTTTCAAAAAAAAAAAAAATCCCCTCATTGCCTGCAAGCGTTTTCGGCAGTGGTCAGGTTGTGTTTTGTCTTCTGTCCACTCATCCACCCATCTCCACCCAATCCTGATATGCTCCAGATGCTCCCGCCCACAGACAGTCAGTCAAGGACAAAGCCCACACCAAACCATCATTACAAACAACCACAGGGTGAGAGTGATACGCCAAGACAGAGAAGGAACGAGAGGAGGAAGAGGAGGGCAGAGAACTGAGGAAGAAGGGGGATTAACGCAATTCCAGAAATAAGCATGCACATGTCAAAGGGAGTTATCAAAAACTCTCAGCCGCTTAAGCTGAATGAAAGTGCAGCTGCAAAAAGCAGCACTTAAGCCAGGTTAGATGACAGAGCAACGTCTGCAACGAGTTGCTGAACAGGCAGCAACAGGCGCAGGTGGGAGGACATTTCACCAACTCTTCCATGATTACAAGACCTTTGCAAACATA
>JAQNCA010000030.1:9564654-9608005 GCA_029783725.1 Acanthurus tractus
TAAAAGTATAAGTAATACAGAAGTATTGGCAGCAAAATGTAGGTTACTCAGAGAATCAGACAAAAGCACTTTGTGCTAAAACTGAGTCCCTGACTGATAAATAATTTAATATTTCTTCTTTTCATTTTTTTTGTAATGGTAAAAATTTTGACACTTTATTTTATTTACAGCTAGAACTTTAAACTGGATAGACTGATATTTCGGCCTGTTAGCTTATTAAAAATATATTTATATCAGTGAATTTATCAATCAACAAAAAATGACAGCACAGAAAAAAACCAAACAAACAAGCAAAAAGGTTGGAGGTCATTTAGTGTTTTCAGTTTGAACATTGCCTTTAGTTGATGGACTGGTTCAGTTTTGAACAGGAGCTGCATACTACTAATGATAGCCACTGGTTAGCCACATGGTAAAACACAAAAAATGCATAGGTGTGAATGATTTGCTGGTTAATTCCATTTAAATATTTTGAAGATCATAAACTCGTTATGTAGTGCTGCATAAGAAGAGAAATATTGCCAAAGGAACATAATTATGTAACTTAAAATTCTATGTCAGTATAGAACTTGAACGATTATTACTTTCCACCAGTGCAGATAACACCTGTGAACACTTTTTTAATCTGGTTTGATTTTAGATGGAAAAAGTCATTTACTTTTTAATCAGATATTTAATTGCTTAACACCTTAGTCTTCAGTTTGTGCTCTCAGATTAGACTGCCTTTTCAGGTTATGACACAAGTTTTACTAATGGCACAAGGTTAATTTCTGGATATGTATAGCTCAGTGAGCATCACTGCTGCTCCACTCATCCATGACAGGAGGAACTGGAGGGGCATCAGGTGTGCCTGCTGCTCAGGCCTCTCCTTCAGCGTGGTGTGTTAATCCAAAGTGAACACGCAATCCTCAACACAGATCCAACATTTTAGAGGCCGGCTGTTCACATCAATACCTTGTATCAAGAATGCATGTGGGCGAACGCATCAACACTTGCACAGGCAGCATGTGAGAGTGACAAATTAAAAGTCTTGTCACTGGCATGCAAAGAGACAACAAACTAGCATTATATGCTTTACTGCAAGAAAGTAAGGGTAAAAATGACACCCTTTTATGGTTTACAGAGATGAATAGGGGATGTAAATAGAGGGTTCAGTGAAAGCTGCAGACAGTCAATAAACAATAGAAAGACAGACAGTAAACATATCAGTGAGCCAATCTCCCAGACAAAAACGTCATCTACAGCGATCAAAGCCAAAGCAGAGGCCAAATCCTCCCTTCGTGACATGACTAAATGTTTCAGTTCATGTGGATTTGAATTGACGTCTATACTTTTGGGTTAATACTGTATTATGAAGAGCTCTATTTCAATCGCACAAACAGAGTCAGTAGGCCAGTAACACTGTGCAGCCTCCCTTCCTCTCATTCTGTCTCATCTTAGTCCAGGCCATCTGTTACGAACACAGCTCAAATAATGTTGCATGAGGCTGACATATAAGTTACCTCTGGTATAGACCATTACTGACACACACCTCACAGTAAACTAAAGCCAATGGAAGATGAGCATGAACAGGTGCAGCTCTTTCCAACGTGCAGCCAGATGCTTTGAAAGTAATTGCGTGCTGACGGCTGAAACCCTCTCAAGTGTTGGGGACAGGATGCAGGAGCAGGAGCTATGTATAGGCAGACGCCAAGCATGCATGCACCTATAATACACGTTCACATATATACAGAGGCACACACACAGAAACACCCACACAAACACTCACATATGCACACACATATAAAGGCAGCTTGAGTCATCAAATTATCATCAAGACTCTCAAGTCAGCCCACTCTGATGTGACGAAAAACACTCCATAGATGGAGTCTCACTTAACTATCAGCCTTCCAGACAGGCTCCCTCTTTGTACTACCGACTTGCAGTCTCGTTCTAGCACTTTTGAAGGCATCTAATGTTTACATTTATGAAAAGTAAGTAAGGAGAGTCATGAGTTAAGAGAGCAGAGCAGTGGAGAGGAGACACATTCATTGAGAAGACTGTGGAGAGACGGGGAATTGATAACAGCCTTGGAGAGGGGGCAGGGGTCCTGGCTGTCATATCCCAAAGATCATGAGTGACATGGGGGCCTGTCGGGGGGGGTCTGGAGTAGGAGGGGGCGTAGACAAAAAGAAATGGATAATGCAACTGATTATTCATTTGTCTCCTGCCTTATTTCCATATTCTATTGTTGCAGGAGCTTGATAGGCCGCACCACGCACCTGGCACTTCCATGCCAACAAAGTCCTATCTGATGTGTGTCCCAAGTGGCATGCACAAGCATCTAAACACACACAGATGTTCTCAGAGCACACGAAACTAACCGACACAAAGCTGTGTGAGGTGGTAATTATTTAGGGAGCTCCGAGGTGGAGTTGGAGCCCCTAAAACTAAAAATGAACTGGACTTTCTTAAGGTGTTGCGGCCTCATGTGCCACAGTTTCACACATTGTCAAAGTACCCCGCTTTCCCACAGAGTCACATTCTTAAAGAGCTATTACGGAAGCATACCAAGTGTCCATCCTTCACTTGTGGGCTTATTATGAGCACATGATGGGAGCGCTGTGCAAACTCTCCATCCCGCTAGACCGATATACACACACACAGACATTCAATCACGGATGTAATGCAAATAAATTTGAGTAAAAGTTTGGTTCTTACCTTCCTCAGCTGAATTAGGCTGGAAAAACAAACAGAGAGAAAGAAAGACACTCCACATCTCCACTACAGAATGACACTGACAGAGAGAGAGGGAGGGAGAGAGCATGAAAGAGGGAGATAGAGTGAGTGTGTGTGAAAGAGCGAGAGAGGGAGGGAGAGGGGGGTGAGAGAGGGGGTGGAGTCTGTTTGCTCCCTTTATCTGAGTGAGAGAGAGAGAGAGAGAGAAAGAAGGAGAGAGGATAGGGGCTGGATGGATGAATGGATGAAGGAAGGAGAAAAATATTTACAGAGCAGCACATACAATAAGTACACTGCCAACTAAGGAAGTAAACAAAACAATGTTGTCAGAGAGACCAGAGCTAGGGAGAGACCAGAAAGACTGAGAGGAGTAAAGATGATTTTTTTTTTTAATTTAAAAGAGACAAAGACAGAGAGAAAGCACAGAGGAGTCAACAAGAAAAAGTGACAGAAAAGGGAGGGAGGTGGAAAAATTAACAAACAAGTTTGCCTGGTCTCCAAAACAACTGTCTAGACATGTCTAACAGCATCAGTTCCAGCTCTCTTCCAAAGCTTTGCACACATTTCTGCAAGGCCGCCTGGCAGACTGTGCCTCAAACTGTGGCATCCCTCACGTCTGGACACTGTGCTAACTTGCATTTTTTTCAAGCTGTGGCATGTGAGTGTGCCCAACTTCTTTTTTCCATTTTTTTTCTCTTGATCTCTCTCTCTCAGCTCTACCTTTTTATGGAAAATGAGTATAATTTAGTCACATATTTGGATGCTTTCCATGCTTCATGTGGCTTCACACTCACTCACACTTACACCCCCCCACCCCAAGACACACTCCCCGTCACACTGGATTGCTCATCCAGACAGTATCTAGACACATACTTACACATTTTACAAACACGCACACACATATACACATACACTCACATACAGACATGCGGAGCTGAGCACCCCTCTTGACCATGCACACCACTCGCTGGTAAGAGTGCAGTACTGCAGCTTGTTGATGGGCTTTCATGCCCCAGTTCACTGCACTGAGAAAGACTTCAGTAGACTCTTGCAGGGAGATGTTGCCCATTGGCTTGACACAGTTAGATGGCCCCATTCCCAGCCAGCCGGGGGCACTTCACCCAAGGCTCTTCGCTCTGAGGGGCTGAGCTACAGAAGGTGAAATGGTGAGGGGAATAGATCAACATCCTCAGGTTATTGTGGAGCAAATTACCACTAAATCCATTTCCTGTTTGTTCATCAAGAAACTGTTACATGTGGCAGCTTGAATCGAAAGTCAGTGTCTTGTATATTTTCAATGTTTAAACGATTACTCAGTTATCTTTGAATTAAGCCATATCATTAACTTTTTATAGTGTGCACATTTTTAAGCAAATGGCATTATGGGAAAAGTCCCAGAAATAATATTTGGATTCAAAATAACTGGAAGAACAAAATATCTATTACAAAAGAGAATGACGCTATGGACCAAGTTTCTTTAAGAAAAAAAGGGGGTAAATTAAGTGAAAACAGAAAAAAACATTAAGTTCAACCATAATATATTTGAGAGGAACAACTACAATCAAAGAACAACTGCAAAGGCTATAATTTGAGAATAACTTTTCCTTACATTGCAAGTACAATTTCATAAAAAATCTTCATTGTGGAAAATTTACTTTTGCCTCCGCATATACTCTTGTTTGGCTTCTGAAGCTGTGTGACCAAAAGGATATGTGACCTCATAAATCTTCCTCATGCACACACATATAAAAATGTCAACACGCTATATCTTATTAAAACTAACTGTTCAGCAGCAGCTGCAATGAATAACTGAACGCAAGTTTCCAACTAATGGCTTTATTTCAGTGTTTCAGAGTGCTGGTTAGCTCTATATTGAAAAATTACACAGCTATCTGAAATTTTGACATAGTGCGGAAAGGGAAATAAGTTGCCACAATGCTGAAGTGGGTATCAGACAAAGTACTAGACAAATCTTTTAAACTTTCATTTAAGCACAGACTGCAGTTACATTAAACATTCATGACAGGAAACTTCCTCTGACTCATAGCATTAAAGAAAAAAACAGACTGTTTATGGTCATAATTCAAGTCACACATTCCCTTAAAAGACTGACAACCTTATTTCCTTTTTTAGTTTCTCAAAGCAAGCGTCACTTGCATTATTGCAGCAGTAAAATGGAGGAAAAGGCAACAATGACAAAAAACAACAACAAAGGTAATCTCATCAAATTTTTGTGTACTCTCAATTTACTCACTTTTTTACATCTGTACTTAAGGCAAATAGTGACACAATTATAAAGTATTCCCAGTGTACAAGACAAACTAGGCAATGTAACATTGATGAAGCAGGATTATAAGGAACAAATAACAAGCAAACCGTACAATATCTATTTATACTTACATGTATCTTACATAGTATCCATCTACATACATATGAAAAGAGCCCACATGTTTTGCAGTAAGCAATCATGATGAATATGTTGTCTGCCGGTGTACAAATAAAAACAATGCTGTGCTAAAACATTGAAAAGGGCCTCCTTATGAATCATATCTAGAGATAAATGCAGCTGTGCAAACATTGACACAACACTTTTAAGCCTGTGTACTACTGTTATAGTTGATCATGATATGATAACTAGATTTTCTACAATACACTGGGGTCATTCAGCAAACACCGTGGAAGTTCTGTTGACACCAAAATCATTTTAGATAGACCTATTAATAACAGTAGTTTTATATTTTTAAAAAACACTGTCCTTGCAATAATAAAACAAAGTTTATTCATTTAAGGTTCTATGTTTATTTTTTATCAATTTATTTGAATAGCCAACTTTGGGAAAGTGTCTTGTCACAGATCATTTATGGAAGTAGAGCCATATTTTAATGTTAATTAAATCTCACATTTAGTTTATAAGATTCTATATTTAAACTGTATTGATATAATCTAGAATTTTGTAATAAGCTTTTAAGTCTAATAATTGTGTTAGTTATTTCATTGTTGCAAAACTGAAAAATTTAACCTAAAAACTCATTACATTTAATTGTTTCATGATTTTGATACAACTGCAGACGTGTGATTTATCACAAGCTGGCCATTGGGAAATTGAAGATATATCACCCCATGTTACAGACCAAGTTACTCCTCTTTTTTGTAATACCAGTTTACAGCAGCTTTGTTTTAGAACAAATAAGCCTTGTGAAAACTGCAAAAAATTTTGTATGCATTAGTTATTGCATATTGTTGTCCTTATGCTTAAGTACTTTTCCTTTTATTCGAAAAATACAAATATGACACATTGTAACAAAAGCAAAACAGGAGATACGTCCTTTTCACAAAGCAACCGCAAACAGTGATTCCTGAGACCCCTAAGTGTCCTGGGGTCCAGCCCGTAAAATTTTTAATCTTCCCCATTATTTAAAATCAAGTAAATTCATGTAATGTTGCTGAAACATGTGGAGCTTTATGACAAAATGAAAATAATAAATGTTTTTTCTTGCTCTTATTCATCCACTGCTCTGCCTTTAACTAAATACTCAGGCTGTGACAAGATGTTTTTAAATAAAAATGTAATGTTTTTTACATTATAGGCAACACCAATGACAAAGAAATGACACATTAATTATTTACTGCATGTATAAAATTATAAAAAAATACATCAAGCTCTACTTATTGTGGATGCATTAACATTGTAATTTAGTTACTGCTATTTAATACATTTTAGGTACGTAAAAAGGAATACATTTCATCAGATTTGTGTCACTTGGTTTCCACCGTTTATGTAGAATGACCGATAAACATGATTTCAGACAATTAGAGCATGTAATAACACATTTTTGTGCGTAAACCATTAAAATAAATACAAATCATTTAGTGTTTTTTATTCATCATCATTATCGCACATGGCTAATATCTTAATATCTAATATGTGTCTACCAATGTGTTTTCTCCCTCAAACAGTTTGACAGTGATATGATTTAACACTATTTTAGAGATTGTGAGACAATTTTTTTCTTGACCTATGCTTCAGAAATTAATGTAACGTGCAAAAGAATTTCAAGTACACTGGTGGATGAATGCCTTCTCCGTTACATGACAGTTGGAAGCCAGTTATGCAGCATAAAACAAGTAGCAACCTGAGTTTTTTGTATGTAACTGCTGTAACGCGTACCATAAATAACTGCATTCCCACATATTTTTATGTCATGCTGGCTGTGAAATGAAATTATGAACAACACAACAGGTAAGTTTGTGTTAAGGCATGGCTCAAGACCAACGGCATCCCGTCGTCCTTGGGACAGCAGGAAATAGTGATAGACAATGAAAAATGTGTTTTGGACGCACAAACGCTTTCACCTCCCCACGACGAAAGATATTTTTCATGCGAACAAGCTTAACTTTCGCTTAGCAAATGAAAAACCGAAGTAAACGCTGGCTTCCGTTTAGCGCGCGTACTCATATACCGTTACTATAGTAACAGTAGCAACTGTCACTGGGTGACGTCTCAGCGCTAGACTCAACGTTACGCAAAAAAACTGACAAAAAAAATATGATTTCGAGATATTCCTCTAAATCCGAAAAATGATGCAAGAAGTTTTAACTCGACAGGGTATACACGACATATTTCTCTCCCGATGGTACACTGTGGACTCTACGGTATCGAAATCAGCAGGAGAGAGGTAGTTAGCTGTTAGCAGCAGGTGTTCTGACTGCGTGTAGCCAAGGGTTGGGGTGTCATAAGCTAACGGAGCTAACAGCTAAGGAAACTAATTGAGCTAATGGTTAAACACACAGCAGTAGCTACTGAAAGTTGTTCTTCTGGGGAACATGAAAACAGTGAACTGTAATTTAAAGTAACAAAAGTAGTTGACAGTAGTTGAGTACAGTTTAGAGGGTAACCCCAGCAGAAGGTGCCAATAAAAGTGAAGAAAAAATTTGATTTTGAAACAATTTATGTAAAAAAAAGTAAGACTGAAGCCCTACTTTATGGAGACGTTGATAAGTCTTGGCAGTGCTTCACTACATATCATTTTTAAACAAACAATATATTTGATGCAGACAGTACCAATTTACAGGACTGTCGCTGTTAGTTATTTATTATAACAAAAACTACTGACTTCAAACACACAAAATTTCTCTACTCTTGGGGTACTTTGTGCTTCAGAAGTAGAAGAAATGTTTTTTTCTACTTCTACACTCTTAGATATGTTTATTTTAGCTTGCAACACCTCTTCCATGGGTAGTCTATTGACTCAAAGCAACATGGCTCCCTCCCCTTAACAGCAAAGCACATCAGGCGGGAAGACAAGACGGCAAGTCAGTCTTTTCTGGGTCAGACTACCAGGTTCCAAAACAAGCTTTCAAGCTTGACCTCAATACTTAAAAACCCAAATCCTGCAACCTTTTAACACTGGGGGTTGTAGAAGACCTGAGGCTTAACACTGAACATATGCCAATCTTCTTAAATGGCAATATGCATTGAGATGGCACTTGGAAAGTCAAATTTTAAGTAACAATAATTCTGTTATGTTTTGCGTATGTACAAAGCAGGATAATGTGGTATTTTGTCAATTTAAGCATTTTTAACAGCTGAATTTTAAGGAAACACTATTTAATTTAAAACGGCACATAAAATATTTATTAAAAAAATTAAAATCTTTTTCATGAATACATACACTGAGTTGGCTTTTCCCAAAACCCCACTTTTCTTTCATTATTTCTGAGTTATTAAGTATAACTCCTTACAAAATCCAAGTGCTGGAAACCTGTTGTCTGATTTATTCCACATTCCTTCATCTCTCTGAGGATGCTCACGGCTTCCCTGGAAGATCCACCATGGGAAACTTTTCTGTGGGGGACATGGGTGGAGCGTCTTTGCTGTCTGGCAGGCCGACAACCACCGCCTCAGGCGGCGGAGATTGGGAGGATTTCCCTGCACTGGCAGCAAATCCCTGAGCGATGTCATCAAAGGTTCTTCCTTTGGTCTCAGGCACTCGCAGGAACGTGAAGATAAAGAACAGGATGAGAAGAACCGTGAAGATAATGAAGACATAAGGACCGCATAGTTCCTGATGGAAGAAGAGAAAGATGTTTGTAACTGCATGTCGTACTCATACTTGTATGTCTGAAGATTCAGTTAAGTTAGTGTGTTCATACTTCTAATTTAGGGAAACCCAGCCCCACTAGAAAGTTGGCTGTCCAGTTAGAGCAACCAGACACAGCCATGGCAGCAGGTCGTGGCCCCTGGGAGAAGAGCTCTGCCACAATGAACCATGGGATGGGACCTGGACCCATCTCAAAACTGGCAACAAAGCCGAACACAGCAACTATGGCAAGGTAACTGAGAGATGAGTTTTTTTCCTGTTCAGAAAGAAAAACAAATAGAACAAGGAGATGTAAGAGAGAGCAGTGGAGGCACTTAATTTTTGCAAACAAAAAGCTCACAGGACAATTGGAGTTGTGCAAACATCACTCACCACCAAAGACAGGGAGATAGTCATAATAAGGGCACAGATAGCCATTCCAGCCAAACCAATCAGGTGTAATGTCCTGCGTCCTGCCCGTTCAACCAGGAAGAGCTAAGTCAAAACATGGAAAAATACTGATTAATAATCAAGACATGACAATACAAGACAGGCCTTGAATTGCAGCAACCAATATGCAGATAGACACTTACAGAGACAACAGTGAACACAGTGTTGACAACTCCAGCTCCTATTGTGGCATAGATAGGTTGAGTAACACCAGCTTTGTCAAATATGCTTGTAGAGTAGTAAAAGACCTAAAAGGGGGGAAAAGACAGGAGTTATTTTTTATTCCAGGGAATAAAAGTTGTTTAGTGTAAATGATTCCATTTACATGTATTGTGCATTCATTGATTGTCTACTTGAGGGAAGACAAACAATCTTTGAACACAGCACTGACATCCTCACCTTTAAATATTGCTAACTTTGCCTGTTTTTTGGTGCTGGGTATGTGGTGCACACTGGGTTTATAGAGCTTTTAGGGTTTAAAAAAAAGTGGCTAGAAACTGTGCCAATCAGAGAGATGAGTGTGAACCACAACAGTTTCTTGTTTTTGTTTCAAGTTTCAAGTTAAAATATTGATATTTTATTGCTTCTCTTTTTATTGCTTTTTTGCTTCTATTATAATATTGCTTTGTATACTTTTAACTTTTTGGAATACATTCACAACAGACATGTCCACAAGTTGCATTATTAATAACTCCATAAACTGTTGTGCTGGTGAGCGATATAGGTCATGAGTGTTAATGTGTCTGTCAGAGTTCAATCAATGTTGCAGCCTTTAGCTGTAGGCAGCAGCTTTACTCTGATTGTCAGGTCAGATGCAGCAACTGCTAACATTCAGTCAGCATGGTTACATGACCTCATTAACAGAACACCTATTAAGTACCATGGTGTTTGTCACTTTCCTCTGGCACTGAGAGGCTGATACTATTCCACTCAATCCAACATTGCGCGGAGGAAAGATGCATCTTTTGTTTTGTGTTTTACAGAAACATATGTAAAATTTCAGAAAAGACTTGTGTGAGAAGACAGATTTGATTGCTCTCTCACTTCAAACTGACACCTGATAATTATATCTCTGACACACCATTATCAGGCAAGATATTTACTTACAGCGTTTATGCCAGACAGCTGCTGAGATAGCTGGAGAATGATGGCGATAATGATTGGCTGACGGTAGTTGGGGGAGCGGAATAATTCAATGACGGTCACTTTCTTTTCCATGGCCATCTTCATTCCTTCTTCCCTCATCTCCTGGATATCATCGCTCACATCATCACAGCCACGCAGACGCACCAGCGCTACAGAGAAGAGGGGATGGATGAAGAGAGAGGAGGTGAGTACATTATTTATGCAAAAAAAATGTAATTCTTTATATTATATTTGCATAAATAATACAGATGGGAAGGATCTTGGAGTATGTTACATGGTGAAAGTTTTATAAATCACAGGGCCACCTCATCAGCAGGACATGCTTCAATCCACTGGTCATAAAAATTTATGAGTAATTTCAGATTCAGTCTCATTAAAACCTAATGCTGCCATCTTGTTAGCATAGTGTAAACTGTCTGAAAACTGACCTTTTCTTGCCTCCTCCTCCTGTTTGAGGACAATGAGCAGGTAGCGAGGGCTCTCAGGGCAGAAAGGCAGCATGATGGTCTGCAGTATGGCAGGCAGGATGGTCAGAGCCAGCAGCAAAGGCCACAGAGTGTCTGAGCCAAGCAGAGACTCCAGACCAAAGATCTGAAATACACAGAAAACAGAGGATGAAGGGCTTAAGTCAAATTATTTCTACTGCATCATATTTCTTTCACTTTACCAAACACTGTTGGCTGCATTGGCCCCCTTGCAGTAATGTCAGTAGGCTGTTTCCCTATATACAGTCTGTTCATCACATGAGCTTTATTCATAAATACAAAGAGATGAAGAGATTTGGGTGAACTATGCCTAAAAATGAACGGTGCGTTCACACCGGACGCGATGCGAATTTTCGCCTCGCGTTGTTGTTGAGTTTACTTGCGAGTAAACAACTCGCGAATATTCGCGTACTTGCTGTGGCAGATACCTCGAAAATCTAAACGCCGTCGTGTATGGGTCAGTCACACCATCCAATTTTTGATGGACAAGAAATTTCTTCCAGCTAAGCATAAACCCTGTGTTTAAATTATCCCAGAAACCCAGAGCTCTGCACAACCCTTATATTAAAAAACATTAAAGTAACATAACCACTATGTCACAGCATCATACCTGTGCCACAAGGATGCCAATAACTACACCCAGCTGGTGCAGTGTACCGAAGGCTCCTCGCACAGCAGTGGGAGTGATCTCTCCAACATACATGGGCGTCAGTCCCGTGCAGAGACCACAGAACACACCGATGATCAACCGGCCAATAATGACCATCTCAAAAGATCGAGCCACAGAAGACAGTCCCATCAGGCCCCCACCCAGCAGAGCCAGGATGTTAGACAGCAGCATAGACTTGCGCCTGGTGGAGTGAGAAGTGATTGGGAGTAGAGTGTAGAGTGAGAAGAGACATTAACAAACCAAAGACATTAAACTTGCTTTCAGATTTGATATCGAAAACAGCCAAATCTCACATTTTAAAGGCTGAAACTGAATTACAGACATTATTAGTCCATTTTCAAAGTTAGCGAATTAATTTTCAATCAATTGACTAACTGTTCAGTCATTTCAGTTATAAGCAAACAAATAAATCAAGCAGCTTTGTTTCCCTTTCTTTGGTGATATTGTTCACATTTAAAAAGAGTTTGCTAATAGATAAAGATGAAGGATACTTTTTATTTTATTGCCTTTTGCCAATAAACCATTAACTGCACCACAGTACTTACTTCCTGGTGTTCTCACCTGCCAAATTTGTTGACCATTGCTCCAACAGAGAAAGACCCAATCATGCCTCCCACACTGAAGATGGCCACAGCAAAACTCCACACCATGATGTTGGTTCCTTCACTAAAAGCCTCCCCGTGCCGCTCCATCGACACATTATTAAAAAAACTGCGCAGTTTCTGTCAAACCACAGAAACAGGTAGAAGGATTAGAAAATGCCAAGAAAGTATTTGTCTTATTTGTCTGATTTATAATTTAAATGTGTATTTCAAGGTTTTTGACACATCCACATGGGGGCACTACTCTAGCATTTAGCACTGTTTCCTGGAAAAGTTGTGCTCGTAAATAAGACCAGACACACTGAAAAAGTCATGTCTAGTACTATAACTCTAATCTAGGCCCACTTGCAAAACCACGGACACAGAACAACATAAAATGATCAAATTCACTTAAAAAAAACAATTAATTAAAAGATTTTTGCTTGTATCTTTACTCCATGAATTATGTCCATGCAAACCACACATCTTTATAAGAACTGATCCAGCTGTGTGGCTTACATGTTACAAACACACACACACACACACACCTTCTCGGGTGCATTGATGACGCCAGTGTTGTAACCAAACTGCAGCGAGCCGATGACTGCAGTTGAAACACAGTAGAGAAGGTAAGCAGTCACCTTCCTCTTTGGCTGTTTAGAGAGAGAAAGACAGACACACATAACAGATTAAAACAATGAGCAGCTGGAGTTCATGTACGATCATCCCCAAGAGTTTGTGTGGAGGACATGGCCTGTTCCTGGCTTCACAATGCTTTTCTTGTTTATGGTGACACTGGGAACAACACAATGAGCCTTTCTACATCTGCCCTCCCTCCTTGTTTTCAGCTCTCTGCATTAGTGACACTCAAGCATTGCTGTGAGAACTAGGTGTTACAACACAGTCTCCGTGATCTGCAGCTCTGAGGTATTTCTCAGCTAAGTAGCTAAAGACACCCTGAGAGAATAAGACTGAATCCTATTGTGAATGTTTTTCCCTGCTGGTTTCAGAATTAAAGTGGGCTTAGCTCATAATAACAAGCTAATACACCTGACATTAATCCTTTACATGGCTATGCTCCCTGCTGGGGAGTGAAGTTTGCAATATGTAAAAGTATCCAACCAAGCAGAACTGAAAAAGGTAATTGGTTTAAATGAAGTGGCAGTTTCAAATCTACAATGCAGAGGTATTGCGCCAAAAAGCGGAAATCCCCGATCAAAGTTTCACTTGAACTTAAGAGCCAGGCCAATCATTACATCTCTTTTACGTTTTCAGTAACACATCAACTGTCTAAGAACTATTGCAAAGCATATTAATTGCATCCAGAATATAATGGTCAAGCTAATTTCAAATAGGCTCATTATAAAAAAGAAATCCATTTTAATCATCCAGTTTATCTGTCTGTTTTTTAAATCTGCCCGTTTCAACACTTACTTGCGTATGCAACATCAGTGAAATATTCATGTTTTTTATTAGTACTTTGTTTTGCACATTTTTTAAAGTTAAAAACAAACACTTCTAGTGGCAAGTGTGTGCTAAGAGAGGCACAGTGAGCTTCGTTTTAATGTGCAGGATATTTTTATCTGCACAGATAAAATAAATTCCTCACATGTCATGTAACAGCGTCCTCACTAGGAACAAAGTGGCACAATATGAACATCATTAGAAATCTAAGAGCAGTTCAAGGAGTTTTCCTGAAAAAAAAAAAAACTGTTTGTTCTTTCACCTGGTCTGCCTCCTTTCTTTTGACTCACATCAACAGAAAAGTTCTTTATCTCCTTAAAGAATGTGTTTGAAGCAGTTTGGTAGTTGTGGCTGCTCCTATCAGACGCACATTATGTTACTATAACCCTCCACATAGATAAGAGTGAAAAAACTCACAGGAGAAAAGGATAAATGATTTGAAATATTGATAACAGCATAATTTGCAAAACTGGGACAGTGATAATCAGTTGTAATTACGCTACAGTGTCTCATTCAGGGGAACATCATGACCGTGTCATTATAAGGACTAAAATGTGGAACACATTCATGTGAATACAGTCTGTGACAGATAGAGAGACACAGGAAGTGCTGCTCCTACGATAAAGTGATACAGAAGAGTAAATACAAAGTCCTTGCAATAGAAAAAAAAGGGAAGGATAAGCCAGAGAAGCAAGAACTGACTCGACTCTTTCATATGCTTACTGATGTCTTCTGTTATTCCAAGAGTCACTCTGTATTTATTGTTAAGTCAGAGTGACTCTTGGTTTGGATGCTTTAACTGTGCGTTCAGTCTCCTAATCTGCTCTACACTGAGCTGCCACACTGAGTCAACAGATGCTTCATTTGAAAGATCATTTACAGTGAAGCAAATGACAGTCAGTAATAGTAAAATCACAATAAGTAAGGTAGCTCAAGCAGAACTGCCTGTGTCCACCAAAACCATTACTACTGAACTGTTAAACTTAACACAATGCTACAAATGCCAGCAGCCTGGTGGAGCGTTTAGCATCTCTTCTTCACTGAGCTCTGCACATTGTCTCTTTATTTTTGTCTCCACAAGCTAAAAAAATGTTCAACTTTAGGCAAAACATTTCACCGTCACTATATACTCCACTGTCCAATCACAGGTAACAAGGAGACAAATTCCACAAAGACCGTCTGTCAAATCCTACATGTTCATGTGCTGAATGGCAACAACAGATATGAAATTATTACTGAGGTCTCTAAGTATCCATGTCTGATCTTTTCTCATCCCCAAAGAGCCTCACAAAACCTGCACAGACTGGATGGTTGGTCCTCCCTCTCAGTACTCCAGCCCTCCCTTCAGCCAGAAAAAGTATTTGACCTTGGGCCAACATTGTTACATTCACTTTCAGGTGATAACACAAAAAACTATTTGCAAAAAAATTGGTAGGCCTGTTTGCAACACATTCCACATTATAGCAAACAAAGGGTTTTAGCTGAGAATCACCGTGCCTGCCAATTGCTCTCATCCACTTCCAGCTGAGTGAGAGGAGGTCAGAACAGAAAGCACTGCTGCCATGACTCCTTTTAATTTAAAATAAACTGTTTTTGTCAGTTAATTTAAAAAATAGCCCTGGCCAGTGGATCAGCCACACCAGTAGGGTAACTTCTTCACTCAGCTAGTCGGGTACAACAAATGCATTTGTAGGGTTGGGCTCCTTGTTGCTCTTAAGCCAAAAGTGCACATGGGCTTGTAGTTGTGGTTTTATATATGGGTGTGCATGTGAGATACACAATTGCATCTGCAGCAACATGCAGGTGTTGAGTAACATTTAGACATGAAGATTCATATATCAGTCTGTCTGATTAGGGAGTGGCTGGCTAAGAAAAGAGATTCATGCCGTCATACAGGTGTGGATTCATTTCACGGCATGTGTTTGTATTTTATATGCATACATTTCTTTGTTGTGTAAAAACATAGTAGTTTAAATTTGTGTTTTCAGTTAAACATACTATATGACATTCTGCTAAAACTGGTAATGGTCTGTAAGTATCAACAACTGTTGACAGATTACCCGGCTGGAAACGTAAACAGTAATGCACATTATGAAAACTGAAGCTTAAAATGCTCTGAAAATGAACATTTTAGCATGCGCACATTCATGACAACTGAGAATTTCTGCTGATGTGAGATAACATGATGTGGTTGAAGTTTACAAATTATGGTAGTTCATGAGTCCATCGTTTCTCTCAAAATTCAGAGTGATGACTCTGAACTGACATCATTCTCTCTACCTGCCACATTCATGTCATCTTGCCATCTGTCTCTCTTATTTAATACCTGTTTCATAAAATAACTTTTCTTTCTCCTTTTATGTTTTTCACTACAACACACTGACACTTTCTTGTGTCTCTTTGTCTTAAACTTGACTTAAGCAGCGATCTCTTTTCTCTCTGGTGCATTTTATAAGGAAGGGAAAATATCTAAGTGATGAGAGACATGTTCGGTTATGCTCATTCAAGTCTTTCTGGAGTACAATCTTGCATTCATTGTGGTTTGGTGGGTGATTACACCAACACACGACATAATGTTAAAAGCTTGAGTAACACCCATAAAAATGGAGAAACTGCTTGCAATATCTTTCAAAAGACAAGCCACAGGGAAGGTTTGCGAAAGCACACAGTGGCAGTGAGATATGCTTTATAATGTCAGTTTGAGTGTATTCAAATTCACCTTTTAATCAATGACACTAACTCTGCATGTTGTCACCACAGCCAAGCCCTTTTCCTCTGTCTTACAGTTGTCTTTTTTCATGTCTCTTCGTCCTCTCACTATTCCCACATCCAGCCTCTCTAAGCAATAAAGTAGAACACACTCAAGTTGAAACTTGTCACACAACAGCCGTGTCCCACTCCGTCTCTCTTAGTCATCTCCTGAAATGCCCGACTTCTATCCCCAGTTCCTGCTCTCGCCAGAGAGGAAAAATACTGAATTGCCCGACTGTGACTCGTAAATACCAAACATTTATTCATTAAGAGGTGTTGCCTCAAAACAGGCTTAGAATAAGACAAACAATGGCAAGGTTCAGGCTGAAAAACCTTTCCTCTGCAGGAACCAGTGGGAATTGAACAGACAGCTTGAAATAATGTGGGTACAAGAATGAGCAGGAACTGCACAGCAGCATCATGTGGAAAGTGGTTTACAGCAAAAAATTAGTTTCAGGTTTGAATAGAAGTAAGAAACGTTATATCACCTTATCGTCCTCCATCCGCTCCATGTTTTCTGCTTGATAGAAGTTGTTGAGGACAAAACTGCAGGGACACTTCAGATCACAGTGTGAAGCCTCTTAGACGAAGCTTATTTCCTTACGAAAACACACACACACCTTTGTTCAAATAGTCAGCTGGAGAACCTGAAAATAAACAAAGCCAAGAGCAATGTTTTACAACCTTTAAGCAAACATGCAGCAGAGTTTTTCTAGTACAGATGTGTAAAGATTCTGATCATCTTGAGGGTTATAACAGAAGCTATCACATCATCCTACAACTCATAACAACAAAGACAGTAAACTGCAGACCTGTTGAATAGCAGAGCACTCTACGCCAGCTGAGCAACTTTACACTCAGTGATTTCAACAGGAGTCGGTGCCCAAAATGACAGCAGACCCCTCCCTCTGCCTCCGTATTCGCCCTCCTCTTTTGCCCACTTTAATTAGGAAATCTAAAGAGAATAGTGATGCAACTTCTCTCTTTTCAAATTCAAATATTACAGCTTTGCTCATACTAATCATATTAACCATAAAGTGCCATCTCAACAGGCTGCAGGGAATTTAATAACCCACATGGCTGCGATGGAGCTCCATGTGATGCTGCGGTCTACAGATCAAGTGGATTTCACTGAAATAAATGTCTTAATGTGCGCAGTGGGATACTTTGATTGTAATACGTTGATGATCAAACAATACAAACATATAATTTCGCATCTAAAATTAAAACATGAGTAACAGTTTTCTACGGCGACAAACCGCAAGTTACTCAGCATGATGAATGAAATAAAAGTTTACCTCTGTGTGAGACTTGTGCCAGTCACCCTGACCTATCCGAAAAATCCGATCTTGTCCAGACCTGTTTGCTTTGTCAAAAATATGCAGATCTCCCTCTTATATCTGTGACATGTGCGTGCGTTTTTTGTTTTTTTTTTTTTTACAGTGACACACGTCCCCCGGCACGTTTCATTAAACACCGCCTCACTTACTCATACTGTACTTGGGTTCCCGAGTAAAGTGCGCAAGCAAAACTTCCCATCCGGCCGACTCATCTACTAGGGTCGTAATGTCGGTGGCAGCAGCGCAGATGTATTTCCGCTCGGGTGAAGAAGGAGGACGTGCTCGAGCGAGCGTACAGTGCGGACTAGGGATGGAGAACAAACGGTGCCGGTGAAAGGAGCCTCTGTGCCGCTGCTGGCCCGTCGGCTGCCCACTGTGTGCGCGAGAACAAAAGGCAATGTGCACGGGCTACAAAGTCTGGTCATGCAGAAATCATGAGACCGGCTCAGTGGGTGGCAAACAAACGGGGAGCCCTCCTAATTCTTATTCAACTAATCTTCGCAGCCCACCTAAATCCCAGTGTGGAATTTGACAAGTTCTCCAGAAAAACGCGAGCGAGAAGGGCCACTTGTTGTTCAGGTTGTGCTCAGGGTTTATTGTCATGTTTCGCACCTTTATCAGACATTTCTTGACAGTTTTTATTCAAGACTCTGGACTTGAGTTTGATTTGGATTTTTGGGTTATAAGTTAGGTATGAATATATTGGTCACAGTTTAAGGAAGTAGGTTATTGAGGTTTAAAACATCTCCATAATATCTCCAAAAGCTTTAAACGATGCAGACAAAAAAAATATGTAAGTAAAAGTGATATTTTTCCTTGTCACAGAAGTTGAGGTGCATGTTCAGTTCAGCTGTAAAAAAAAAAGTTCACTTCCAACATGAAGATCTAAAGCAGTGTTAAACCCAGACACTGCCCCCCAAAAAAACCCCAACAATAAAACTTCTGCTGAAAATGTTGAATCCATGAATTGATACAGTGAATTAATGTAAAGGTTCAGTTAATATATACAGTACAAGGAAACAGGAATTAGTCAACAGGTTGCTGAGATGCCAAGGACATGACCTCTGTGCCCTTTGTGCACTTGTAGTACACTCTGATTGGTTTTGAAGACCCACTTAAAATGGAGTAATTAAGTGAGGTGTTTTTCACTATCGTTAAGTTGTAAGAGATTAGATTCGGTTACAGCTGGAGCTCATTTATTTTTCTAGTTTGATCTCTCATTTATTCACACATCTGGTCATAAACTGGTGCCTGTAAATCAGAGTCCAGTCAGACAGAAAAACACCCATTGAGTGGAAACTGAATCCTTTATGGCATCAAATACAGTTTGATAACAAAATAAAGTGATTCTAGTGACATATGAGTCTTAAAACAGGATCTAACCTCATAAAAAGGGATTTTTTAATAATACACACCAGTGACCCCTGTATGCACGTTTCTTACTCATCGCTGATCTCAAAGGAAACTTCACATGTTGCATCAGAATTTTGATGGTTGACTCCTACGTGACAGGAAGAGTCGCTCTAATGCAAAGAGACGACTGGAGACGTGTGACCTTAAATATGCCATTATGACAACATCAGTTCTATTTATGTCCCATATAGATTAATTAACTTTAGAATGCATTAAATCTACCCATTTGATCAGTTCTACTCACATTTCGAGTGTGCAGTTTGTAGTCAGAGCCACGAGGTAAAAATCGAGCGGAAATCTGTTGTAATAACGACTTCATATGAAAAGTGTCAGATTTTTGATGTGGGTGGATCCTGTTTCATTCAGTCAAAAAACCACAGAAAGAGGAACAAAGTATCAGAGTTAAACATGCAATTCTTCAGGTTTAGAGTCTTTAGAGACCTGCAGGAAGTGTTTGCAACAATTCTTCAGAAACTGAACTTCTCCATCCCATCTGAATCCTGTGGGTTGTTGCCAGGGAAACCAAATCAGCACCATCTCCAGTGATGACCTGGTCTGTGTGAGCAAACCATATTATAAGACATCTGCAAAGCCAACACAGACACACAGAGACAGAGACAGCGAGATTGAGAGATAGGGAGGGAAGGAAGTGAAAAAAGATGTCTCTGTCTCTGTGTCTCTCTCTCTCTCACACACACACACACACACACACACCATTAAAAAACAACATCCCATAGCCAAATATGTCCATATGTAGGGGACTGCTGCCCACTATTTGATACATTTAAAAAAATGTCAAACTACATGTTAATGCAGCCTGATTTCTCACTTCATTAGTGCAAATGTAGCTTGATGCATAACACTCTGCATAACACACACTATTTTAAACAGTACATAATTCTTGCATTTACCTTCTTTAACCCTCAAGGTTAAAGAAGGTAACCTAGAGGGTTAAAGAAGGTAAGGGTATTGCAAAAAGAAGAGTTACCTTTTGAAAATGGAGAACAGAATGCTGACAAGTGAAAGGACAGGAAGTGACAAAGATATGTCTAAACACCAAATAGATAAGAAACATAAGAAATAACTGGTCCTTGGTGAGAATAACAGAAGGCTTAGCATTAAATTCTTTGCAGAATAAACTGTCAAGTTCATTGCAATAAATTTAACAAGCTTGAATTAAAAGATGTGTTGCTTTAGAAAAAATTATTGATAAAAATTCAAAATAAAAGTCTAAGGCTGGTCTGTGGTTAGCACTATATCCGTTCAATCTGGTTTAATCGAAATGCTGAGTAGACCAAAGACAGCTCTCAACAAAAAACAAAGAAAAAAAGGTTCCTAAAATATTATAGCTATGTTGTTCAGTACTGATCTATAGGATCAATTACATTTTTCCTGACTGAAACACAAATTCAAAATCAGTGAGTATTTAAGGAAAAACGGTTACATTTTATTCTCCTGTCATGCAACACTTTGGAGACACTGACACTAAATGGCAGTTTTAATCATCTGATTATTCTTTTTTTCAAGTCAAAATTATCTTGAAAAAAATGATACATTTGGTGTCTTGCTGGTTTTATCTGTTACAATAACCAATTAAACAAAGAACAAAAAACATCGATGTAACAGGTAACTCCAAACTTCTCAGTGGCACTGTTTTCCTCTAGGTACATCAGGAATAAGTTGTTTGAAATGGCTGAAGGAGCACTGCATGAAATGTTTTCATAATTCTACACAGATTTTGACCCCAAACCTTTGGTACAGTGTGGCATTTTGGCAGTAATTTATTGTTAATGTAAAAAAGATAGACATAAACAGGGTTACGGAGTCATATCTACATTATAACAAATGTAGTTTGTTACAGTTGGATGAGGTCTTGTGAGGAGTTGTTGGTGTAGGTTTTTAAATGGTGAAACTGTGTCACCTTGTGTATAATTTGCCATTGAGTCATGCTGACCCACATTGCCTCTGATCAGATATATCACCACGATGACATTCAGTTCTCTGGCAGTAGCAATCTAAAGAAAACAATGTTTTTATTTCACTCACTTGATGCTCTATTTTTTTTTTTTTGATAGTTTTTGCCCAAACTACGTCAGCCATCAGCAACAAAAAGCCGGAAGAGTTCATTTGGTCTGCAAATCAACACAAAGAAGGAGGACGCACCCTTTCTGGCGTGTCAGGGCGTATTGTGGCATAGCTGAGGGAAACAGTTGCCAGTGGAGGATGTGAGGAGCTGAAGATTATAACAGGAAGATCACAAGTGTGGTCTGAAGACAACCGTGCCACTATTTTCACTGTTGCACAATACAAGTTAATAAGCTTGAAACTATCTGAAAATGTGAAGTAGACAAGGAATAAGTCTGTCAAGTTTTGTCAAGATTAAGACATTAGCAGTCAGTTGACTAGCTGATACAAAACTCATAAATATTTTATATAAAATATATTTGATATGTTTGGAGGGAAAAAAAATCGACAGGGTGTGGTTGACTGAGCCCATCTCCAAAGACTGTTGGAAAAATTTAGGAAACTACTGTACATGATGAATAACAGCACGGAGGAAGGAAGCTTTTTGGGAATCCAGAAAAACCTTTGTTTTTAGTTTGGTTTAAACTGGTTATTGACTTCCTGGATCTTTTGGGACAGATCAGCTATAAAAAGTTAAGTAATGGATAAAAGGAAACAGGAAATACAGGCAAAACTGTCAATGCTTTCAAAGTTAAACCTTGTTTTCTCATATTTTTATATCTGTGAATATCTTCTGTAGAATATTTGTGCCATGACTACACACATTACATGTTTCCGTTTCTGATGAGACACACTAATTCTTTATTTGTACAGAATTTAAGATCAGTCAAGCGGTAAAAGCGCACAATCCCTCCATGTTAAAACACCATTACAATCTATCAATCAGTTTTCTTTAGCTGTCAGTGTGCAACCCTGTGTCAGAGCTTGAGGATTATCCAAATACTCGAGATACTGTTACCCAACATCAGCACACACTATCTTTGATATGGTTCAACAGTGCCACAGTGTGGTACATGCTGAGTATTACAACAGTGTAATTCTGGTAGGGTTTTGCCCACTCCGCCACCCTCTGGAAAAAATGTGTTATTGTAACACTGAGTTTTCACAGCAAACAGACCTGAGGGGTGTCTCAGAGAGGACTAAATTAACACTTTTGCAGATTACTGTGTATGCTGACTTTCCTACTGTAAATATAATTATCATGATAGCTGAAGGCTGTGTTGGGTAATCCAGAGACACTACAGGTCTCTGCAAGTTAAAGTTGAAAACCGTGAATGTGAACATAATTGACATATAGAACCACTTTACTTCAAATTAACTCTGGAACAGCTGTGCAAATCTTAGCGATATAATTTAGACTGCAGGACCTGGTACAGACCTGCACACACTCTAATGACATAAAGCCTGTTCATCTCCAAGATTTGTCTCACAGTATCTTGCCCTGCCTCTGATAAAATCAGTCATCACTAAGAGGGAGGACATATCTCTTACATCTACACCTGAAAAACAACACCAAAAATTGACTGCAGTGGTATCCATCGGATTTATTTTGTGTAATTTAGTCAAAGATTTAAGGAAAAAGTCATCTTACATGGGCAAGTAAATCCAATTTTACTGTAACTGTCTAATGAATAATCTTAAAATTTAGTGTGCACCACATTTATTGATTAATCAATGAAAAGAGTAGTTTACAATAAAGATAGGAAACAAACTTCAGAATTTGACATGCAGAGTAAAAACTTGTGCGTGTTTAGGTTGTAACTGTAATATCAATGTTAATGACCACGTGAAAGCTGTTTGAAGTTGTCCTCAGGCACACGACAGAGGTAAAGGTGCAAGTAACAGAATGTCCGGCAGTAGACTGTCCTGATCAGCCTGGTTTTAGATCTTTCCAGGGAAACTTCCGCTCTCAATCTGCTCGTCCCATTTGGAAACCTGTTGGGAGATTTCAGAGGAAACTTTATTCCTTTTACAACAAACTAATGCTCAAGTATCAGCAGAACTGTTGTTTTAAATTCACAGTTTTTCATGTCCCTAGAACATAAAACAGAGGGAGTTTCTGAACATGGAAGTTAAGGTCTTCACAATTCCACCTTAAACCTGTACAGGTTCAAAGACACATTTTATAGTCGAGTCTAGATTGGGTCCCGGATCTGTTTAACAATCTGTCTTCACCGATGTAGACAGATTTCTATGGGCTGAGTCCCAAAAAGCTGGTTATATGAGTGGGTCCTTGGTAAAATATGCTTTTCATGACTGAAGTATTAGAATTATACAGTTTTAGTAATGCAGATTGAAAATCTATCTAAAAATTAAACTAATAAAATCCCAATCTGAGAAAACTTTATTTACAGTATGTCACATGGTTGAAGATTTTCTCCTGAGAGTCAATGACTTTTGATCATTTCAACAGGGATTTGCTGTTCACAATGATGAATTATCAGGGGACAAAAATTAGAGGATCCCCTGAGTGGATAATGGTTCAATTAGAAAGTATAAAAACAAAAAAACTTGTGTGTTTTAACACTTTTCTTGGCACAGAGGTTGATAATATTCATCATCACCAAGCAGAAAGGCTTGGAAAGGAAAGGCCAGGAAAGACTTCTGACATTACAAGTTTTGTTTTGACAACTTGTAAGTTAAAATGAACTTCTTAAGGGGAAATAAGCAGTAATATCAGTGCTGATTGGGTCTGTGTCTCCTGGCTGAGTTCAAGCCATTCATTTCTCGATCCTAGTGCAGGTTTTCAGAAATAGGCAAGTGTGGTTCCCTAGTAGGTTTTAGTTTCCATGTCATTTGAGTGTGATGTAATATGCAAATAACCTCAAAAATATCAGCTCAAAGAGAATTGGATTACTATTTTTTAGGATCCAATATACCATGTGCAACAGCTTTGAGACTATTTTTAAGAGCAGATTTATTTCCCTTTATCACAGGCAAATAAGCAGATGTCTCTAAGAACCTCAGACTTAAAGTGGCCACCTATAGACAACATATTAAAGGTCATCGACAGAACCAAATGAAAAATTATTTTATGTAACAAAATAAACCACAGAAAGGCAAAATTAAGCAAAGGAAAAAGAACATCAACTAGTGGGAGAACAACAAGCGTGTCTGGGATACATAGCCATGGCTCTCCACTACGACATTCATTGTGTGCATGGAAAAATTTCCAGCTGCACTCCTGGAAATTCATTTTGTGGTCTGTTCCCTGATAGGAAACCTGAACATACTGAGGAACTATCAGAACTGTTATTCCTTAACTTACCCAGCTCATGGGACAGAGGCTTTTGTAAACCCTCTGGAACCAATCACAGGGAGCCACATCCTGGTCTTTGGCTGACAGGGCCTTGTTGCACCTGTGGTAGTCTGGAATGAAAATAGCAAAAGGGTTTAAGGGGTCATCTGACACAGTGTTTGTACTTTAAACACCATAAATAAAAAAACCACAGACATGTATGAGGATGAGGACAAACAACACAATATCTAGTCTGACAGGATAAGCATGCAACCAGAGCTTATCTTGGTTTACTACTTTGCACATTTCATTAATAAGATGTTTAAGGTTTAATGTGAGGCAGAAAGTGGTAATTAAAGCACTATGATAATAAAGTATCAACAATGCTAACTATACAGCAATGCATTTGTGTAAGCAAAATTCACTTCATACGAAAATGCATATATCTGTGGTTTTGATACACATTTTGTGCAGATTTGCGCAGAAACTGACAGTATTACACTATTTTGCATTACTTTAAAGTGATATTCGCATGATACATTTTTTTTTTCAGTAGGTCCTTTTTAACCTTTAAAGTTTTATGAGCGGGTAACATAACATAACACAGCATAACATAACATACTGATCAATGTTCTCACCCAGGTAGTTCTGGAAACAGTTGCGGGTCTGGTTGGTGTTGGGGAACCGGGCGTCGAAAGGAGCAGTCCTGTAGCCCTTGATCTTCTCTTCAATATTCTCAGCCATCTTTACGAGGTTAAATCGGATGTCTACACAGTACTGAAATGAGACAGAGCCATGATTTAGATTGCACAAACACTCCTCAAACTTACCAAAACTTAATTATGATTACTATTTCTTAAGTCCAAAATGCAAAGAATCAGGTATCCATGGAAGGTAACATTTGATGTATCATATTCAAACCCCGACAAGTTTAAGAGAAGTCAGCAAGTCAACATGACAAGACATAAGGTAGAAAAAAAAACATAATGAAAAATGTTATTTCGAGCTGACACAGCTTGACACAGTGTAACCTTACCCATAATGCTAAATGTTAACTAGCTTAGCAAGCACTAGCGTTGTGATTAAACTTTATTTCAGCTTCACTTTGTTTATGTATTTATAAATTGACAGTAATGGTTTGTCATCTGACCTAAGGAGAAATAAAGGCAACTATAAGAAAGCTATTTGTATAACTAGTGACAAAAACATCGTGACACACGGCCACGCACCTAAAAGTTAGCATGGATTGCATAGCTTCGTAGAAGTATTTAGTCAAGTCAATGCTAGCTGTTAGCCCACTGCTAAAATGTTCACATAATCTAGATCTGATTATTAACGAACATATTTGAAAAGTCCGGTGGTACCAAATATGTTTGTGAGTTAAAACTATACAAGGTCAAGTAAGAATAAATATTAGCACCAAACCAAACCTAGGAGTTGAACAGCTAACCTTGTTGTGTCCTCGGTGCTCTCCGGAAAGACGTCCTTCTGCTTCAACGCGCAAAGGATGCTGGGATACCGGATTGTTGACAAGAAACCTGAAACGACACTTCCTGTCATTTTTCAGTTTTCTAGGGTTTTAAATTGAGCTACAAAGTTTATATTTGACACAGGCTTGAATTCTTTTACTACTATGTATTTTGTATAAAAACTTTTTTTTGCAGCAGTCAAACATTCGCTATACATGACTTATCAGGCGAGATTTAGTTGCACTTGTGCATCATCCATGAGTGAAACTTTAAAGTATCATTAACAAGGAAAGTATCTCTATTGAGGCCCCTGTCATAGAGTGACAGTTCTGTTTTAACATCTAATGAAACAGAGACAAACTAGACAGTGGAATATATCATACTATTTTTATTTATATTTCTTACCTCAACGGTAAAATTAATCTAGTCAAGACTACACTATGTCAGTGGGATTAGGAGAGGCAGTATTGACAGGCTAGACAGCTACTTTGTCATTTTTAAAGATTTATGATTTTAAACCATTACATCATCTATCTTGGATGCAGAGATGACCTCACCTTCCTTCAATTCTCTCTAGATTTGAAAGGTGGATGAAAAAATCGCATAGCCTATTCTAAGTTTGTTACAGAATCCTCCTTTCCACAGAGACCTGCAGCTGTGGTCAGCTTGGGTTACATAGGCTACAATAATATGCACAGCAATGTTTCAAACCAACACAATTCACGTATTCATCTGCAATCTCAGTGTGTGCTACACATATATTTTGCCAAATACCACAGGCTGAAGAAACTGCTTCTGATGCCATGACAAAGATAACCCTTATATTTAAGTGGCGACACAACAAATTAGCTTGACTTTGGTATTTCAAGTCAAAATATATCTATGTGACTATATTATATATAATACAAATTTGTTGAATGATGATCACATGATGCTCACAGTGCTGACTAAAAATAACAAATCTAATGTTACATGTATAGTACGTTGTCCACTCTAAATTCAAGTGATTCGTTCTCTTCTCTCTCAGTGAACAAAGACTCTTTAAAAAGATGGAAAAGCCTTTCAAATGAGACAAGTTGTTGACTTGTTATGAAATACGCGGTCTGAAAATGTGGAATTTGGAGGATCTAGCCCCTGAACTGCGACACAGTGACAGTCCCTTTTCTCTCTCCATCACCATCTTCCTGTTGAAGACAAGGTCAAAGGTCACAGGTGTCTCTGTTGCTTCCTTGAGCTTCCTGTCTTACTGTGTGTGTTTCCTTTATCCTCTTTCGAGCAAAATTTCAAACTGGGCCCTTGGTGTGTTTTGTTATGTAATAAAATCACAACACACAACTACGTTAAATAGCCACATTCTTGAAAATATGTTGTAGTTTTGAGACCCTGTTTAATGTAATCTAAGACCTTAATAAGATGAAACTGTGATCTCCATTTTTTTTAATCCAGAAAGAACAAAGGATAGATGTCCATATTTTTGGTCTATAGTACAGTATACAATATTCCCTTCAAAGTTTTAAAGGCTCACGTATGTGAAATCCCCGTCTGTCGCTTTCTACCAATCGCTCCCTCTCTTTCTCTCTCACTCAGTCAGGATATAGGTGTTGTCCACTGCAAAGGAAGGAAATTCTGTCACTTAGAACAATGGGTCTGTTTCTCTATCTATAGACCCAGAGAGGCTGAGAGCCAGAGGGAGAGAGGGAGCAGATCTCGTCCAGCTAAGAGAAAAGGGGTTTATTCAGTAAAAGAAGATTGAACCAATGGATATGAAGGATTAGAGCTATGTATGCAGATGTGTGACAAGTTGAGGCCTATGAAAATGGAATTTCGTCGAGAGAAAACTGAAAAATACAAAGTAATTAAATTACTTTGAGCTACGTATTTGCATTGCAGTAGTGAACAATCATCATAGCACACTAAAGGAGGATCATAAGTAAGTGTTGGTAAGTGTCTCTTAAATCTTATCCATAAAATCACTTGAAATTCTTTCATATAGCATTCTGAATTTATGTTTTTTTTAAATATTTAACTACAACTCAGATGACAGGATGCTAGTTAAAAAATTAAATCTTTTCCTGTATGGAACAACAAAAGGACATTTTGGATGCAGACACACATGTCAAGATATGACAGGATATGTAACGTTGCTAGAAATTATATATCATTAGGTCATAATTTTCCATGGGAATGCCAGATTTTGTTGTGGGCTACAAATTCCAACTGCAAGCTGGTAAAAAGGCAATGTGTTCCTATATTTGGATGGTTATTTACATAAAAATAACACTAAGAAACAGACAAACAGTGACTTTTGGAGAGGGTATTCCCCCCACAGGATAACAGCTGGACCTGAGTCCTCGAAAAGATGCTTCCTGTTTGAAAAATGGGGAATTCATGCTATGATTTTCAGGGACTACTCGAGGTGTTCTGAGTAAATTTTTCTGTTTGTTTTCACAATGTTGACAACTTGTAGCTTTCCTGTTGATATTTTTTGATGGTGACATCATTCTATTGTTATATTGTTTCAATCTTGGCATTGCTGACACACATTCCTTACTACAGTGTAGAGGTAGATAAAGCAGATTACAGTATCCTGACACACTGCAGATCATTGAATTCAAATGCCACATGTGTGTTTATTTCTTGTTCTCCCTCTCTGACAGATGGAGGGGTCTGGCAGTCCTCGCTTCAGAAAGCTGCATTTCCCAGTGGGTCTGTGGATCAACTCACCTAGAAAACACTTTGCAAAGCTTGGGGGTCGCTGGCCCAGTGCTATCTCCGTCAAGTCAGTCTAAAGTTCATTTCTATATCCTGTTTTGTTTTTCTGTCACGTATGTTTGTTCTCAGATTATGCTTCTTTCATGCCATTATTGTTGAGTTAAAATTCAGAGCCTGTTAAGTGTTGTTCAACAAATGTTTGTGTACTGTGTCATCTTATCTTGCTTTTACTGTCATTAGTTTCCTTCCAACCCTGCAACATTTCCCTGTTTTATTTTAGTCCTTGTTGTTTGTCCGTGTTTAGTCAGTCATAATTCACAGCTGATTGTTCCCTTCCTTTCTCCTTCCTCTCTCCTCCATCTGTCTTCCCGTCCTCTGTTGTTCCCAGGTCGACCACCAGCTCTGACGCAGCCTCCCTTCACGAGGCCCCGTCTGCTCCTTCCTCTTCCCTTTCTAACTCCACCCCCTCCCTGGCTTCCCCTACCCCATCCCCATCTCCCTCACCGGCCTTCCTCAGGCCGCGGCCTGCTGGGCCCCAGTCACGCACAAAGCGCCTTTCCCATCTTTTCCTGCGAGGGCGCTCAAACAGTGACCGGGACCGGGCAGTTGGGGAGAGGGAGCGAGAGGTTTGGGCTCACTCAGCTGCTCCATCATCCCATCACTACTTGCCCCCTGCTTCTTCCTCTGCCCCAGGCCTGATTAAAATATATGGAGATGCCCTCTCAAGTGGGGCCAACTATCGCTCCCTGCTGGCCAACATTCACTCGACAGCCAGGCAGCTCATCGCCCAGGTCATCACTCGGTACACTGAGAGAGAGAGGGAGGAGACAGATGACGCAGGTATGAGAAAGGGAAATTTTCTCTCATTTGGACCTTTGCAGTGACCCATTACAAGGAATTGTTTGCTCAAAAAGTTTTAACCAATTGGGAATGACTTAATACAAACATAAACTCCAGTGTTATGGAAAAATAATTACCCCCTTTCCTCCTCCCTTCCTCCATTACCTTCTAGTTCTCCAGAAACACAGCCCAGAGGACTTCCTGTTGTGTGATGTCATTGGAAAGCCCATCCAGCAGCCAGATGGAGCTATCAAATGGGAGACAGAGTGCCGGAGAAGTGTTGCCCCATGGGAATGTCCCTTGTTGTTAGTGGACATGTGGCGGCCTAAGGACGGATTTGAGCGGCGCTTTGAAATTCAAAGAAAGGAAGACTATGAGAGAGAGGAGAGGGAGAGGGAGAGGGAGCGTGAGAGGGAGGGAGAGAACTGCCAAGGTGTGTACACGAATCAACAGATAGGTACGTTAGCATGCAAGGAAACTCTTAAGCACGACACAGTGCCAGACTGACCGATTTTCTGATTGTCTGGGCAACAGGTGTGCGCTGGCGGCGGAGCAGAATGTCGTCAGGGGGCGGACCCGAGGAGAGTGAGCGCGGTCACCGTGGGAGGAACACAGAGCTCAGGAGGAGCATCAGTGATATGAACCTGAGTCTGCGGCGTCGCCAAGGAAACCACGTCACCAAAGACCCACATGGCTCTGGCAACCGACCTAACAACAATGGAGGGGTGCCGGACAGGAAGAACATTGTGAGCATGATCAACCCACAGCCAGGAGAGGTAAAGAAGACAATGTGGTATCATGCTGAAAGTGGAATTAAGTGTGCTTTCGGTGTTCTAATCATCTTCTCTTAACCCTCTTTTTCAGATTAGAGCTTCAAGAGCTGAAGCAAAGGTTGGGTGGACAAACCAGCCAGCGGAGGACGAGAGGGATTACTCAAGCTGTGACCTGGAAGTGATGTCACAAAGTTTGATCCTTCCACCCACAGACCGGCCCTACTTTCTGTTGCTGCAGGGTTATGATCAGAGCAAGGCAAGACATGCTGACAGATGATATCGCACACACAAATACTCACAAACAACACCCACGTACACGTACACTATGTAAACAAAGACGCACACAGACACACACACATGATATACTCTATAACAGGGTGCACACACACTGATTTGCAGATATGCAAACTAACTGGCATGTTGAAAAGGATTTGTGCAGATGTATACGCGCACACACACCCTGTACATGACATCATACCTGCATGTCTGTAATCGCCACATACCATCAGGGTTTCCATCTCTTTACAAGCCTCACCCATTCAGCATCCTGCACAAAACAGCCTCAGAGCAGCACAATGCCTCAACAATTTATCCAACAGAAGCACAAAACGCCTCTGTGTGCATCACTCACACACAATGACCTCACACAGGTCTCCATTGTAGCAAACTGTGACACACTTCATACCTTATCGACCACCTTCTGCTCAACTTAACATCTCTAAGATGGAGATTGATATAGACCATTGCACTTAAAAGATAACAGACCTCCCTGACTTTCTTGTGCCCTCCAATGTGTGTTTTGTTTAGGATTTTGTTTTGTACATCATGGTTGGACATACGCATGTGTTTGGGAGAAAGCCCACGATGAGAGAGAGGGAGAAGGATAGAGAGAGGGAGAGGAAGGGAAAGAGGCCTCTGAAGGTGGAGACATTTCTCTCTGCTCCTGACCTCTTGGCAAGACACTTACTGGTCAGGAGAGACTCAGCTGTTCCCGAGACACCCACTGGACAAGGTACTAAAACCGTTAGCAACTCATATCACACTTGATAGATCCAGGATAAACTTATAGCATCACAGTCAACCTTAATCCAACTTTGTTTTATCATAGCTCTTATGCGGCCCTTCAGAGGAAGTGAGGTCACACACAATGGAGTGGCCCTTTACAGGGAGACAGTTCTAAAGCCTGGGGATGTGATTGGACTGGGGAGACACTTTCTTTTCCTGTACCGTGACCCCCGTGTGACTCCAGCTCCACCACTGGCATTGACCCTGCCGTGGCAGGGGGATGTCTCCACCACCTGCTGCCCCTCTGGGTTGGTGGACAGACAGGAAGCACTACGGCAGTACCTGGGATCTACTGAGGCAGTTCTGAAGTTCCACCCCCGTCATGCAGATTCTCTGTTACAAGTGAGACAGGAAGAGGACGCTATAAGCGCTTACTGTCCCTATACTGTTAATCTAACATTATATAAAAATGGACTTGATGACATACTTAATGTTTATTCCTTATTTTTCTTTCAGGAGATAATCTCCAAAAATTCTTCTCCAGACTCTGGAGGCGGACCTTTAGCTCCTGCTTATCTTCTGTCAATCATGATTGATCACGCTTCCAAACACCTGGACCCCGCTCTCACACCACAGATATTACTTAAGTCAGCCAATCTAATTAAAGAAATTGTCTGGGTAAGTAAAAAATAACAACAGCTCAAAAAGATATGTAAGGGGGCCTAGTAGAAGTTATTACACTAACAATAAACCCAGTGAAAACGGTGATCAGATGGTCACCAAAGTTGCTATGATTCAGTCTGAGGGTGAATAAATGTTTGAAACAAATTTCATGGTAATCCAGTCACTAGCTGTCCAGACAATTCAATCAAAACCACAAATGTTAAACTCATAGCAGTGCCTGAGGAAAAGTCAGAGGGAGATGGTCCTTTGAGAATCATGAATGTCAGTCAGTCCAGTAGTTGAATTACTTCAGCTTGAACCATGGAAACAGACTAAGAAACAAAGCAGATCAATGTTTGTTTGTCTAAATACAACAGGTCAGCAAAAAAATGTCCTACATATCATGATTTGTTGAATATAATACTAAAATATCTAAGAGGTTTAGCAGTGATTCATCTGAGGAGCTCAAAACAAGTGAACCATCAACCCCTTTTTTGGGATATTTTTGCATGAAAATATTGCCATGATCCCACCTAAACAAGTTTGGCAGAAAAAACATCAGGAAGGCAGATTGAGACTTCCATATTCAGTCAGTCAGACAGAAAAACCAGCAGACAGACGAATGCCGTTCATTGTGGCCTGTTACGTTGTGGACAGGAGCGAGGATGAGCTGATGTCACTGCCCTTCTGCTGGAAAATCTGCTGTAATTGTCCTGGCTACAGGGCTAGACTCTGCTCCCCCTCCTCCACCCCCACGCTAAGCCAAGATGTCTCTCCTCTCTTCTGTCTCCAACTCTCTTTACAGGATAACATTAAGGAATTTGGGGATAAGCATCCCACGCAAAAGTAAGAACATTTTTGTTCTACGTCATGTTTCCTCTGTTTAGAGATCTCCTGCTGAGTGATTCATGATAGGCTACATTTGTGCGTGTGCTGTTATGTCTTTGGTAAATTTTTGTAGTGTGATGAAAGCATTGTAGCACAGCAATGTTGGAAAATGGTTAAATTATAGTTGAGTAATGATAACTCAGTCTATTTTTACCCACAGAATGGTGCGTTTCTCTGTTAAAACACAAACAAAACACTGATGGAAGAATGTTCACAATCATTTTACAGCTCACATAACTTTACTATGACATAAATGTGTCAAGTTCCACAGAGCAAGAAGGTGAGATAAGCACCCCAAATGTCCTGAAACTGTCATCAGACCTTCGACCATTGATGTTCTGGATGTCAAATGCCACAGAGCTCCTTAACTTTTTCCAGGTCAAAGTCGAAGCAATGGAAAAAGAGTGGGAGTTTGAAGGTGAGAGTCATTTGAAAACTACATAAATGTATGATTTAAGTTAAAATGAATATTATAGATTATGACTGAACAGAACTTTGCTCATTTTGAATGAAGTAAAGCAGACACAAAACCCTCAATTCCTCTTAATGATCATTTCACAAAAGCCCCAGGGGACCCAGTTCTGACTGCTGACATGGACACCTGTTCAGAAGCTCTGGCACAGCTGGATGATGTCATTATGCACACCTTCCAACAGTGTGTATATCACCTTACCAAGGTACGGTCTTAAAAAAAACCTCACAAAAGTTTTAAAAATGACAAAAAGAATACTTCATAACAATTCTGTGCAGTATGCTATCTTTCTGTTTGCCCCGTGCGCAGTTCAGTGTACATAAAATCCACATACCTCACCATTTTATTTTTGTGGCGCCAGATGTCAATCAAACTGCAACTTTGGAAAGCCACTGCCAATTAAACTTCACAGAGACAGGAAAATGTCTTTCATAAGACTTAATACTTTTTTTTTTGTTTTCTAAGATGTTTCTGGAGCTGTCTCACCACCACCCTCAATTGAATTTAATTTTTTCCAGCTGTGAGCAGCTTCTCCATTTCCTTTGTGCTTTGCATTTTGGGACAACAATGTGCACCAACAGCACATTTCAAAATTGACCATATTAAATATGCATACAGTCCAATTACAGTATACTTCCTTTTGTCTCTTCCTTTCTTTTTGTAAACATGCTAAAAACCTGCTTAGAATTAGTTAGTCTAACACGAACTACAGCTAAGGCTCAATGGACTGTCATGTTAGCAAGTATTTGGTGATTCACTACAAACTGAAAACTTTATAACACTAGAAAAAAGCCTGAGAGGATACTCCCAGAGGTGGACATGAATGTCTGCACCAAATGACATGGCAATTCACCCAGCTGCAGTTAAGACATCACAGTCCTAACCATTAAACCACGAACCTCAACCCCAACGGTAGGACTATAGGAAAAGTCACAGGATCATCCCCTGGAAGCATGGATGTCCATGCAAAATTTTTTATTGCAATCCATCCAATATTTATTCAAACAATTAAGCGTGGACCAAAATGGTGTACCAACCAACTGACAGACTGACATTGCCATCCCTCGAGTCACCCCTTCCATCATTCCAGCAATATGTTTTTTTCCCCATAATTTTTTAAACAAATTAACTCAAGTTTCTTTCCTTTCTGTCCACAAAGACCCTGTACTCACTCCTTCCAGCCCTTCTGGACACCAACCCATTCTCTAGTGAGGAGAAGGAGAAGGAGAAGGATGGAGCTCAGGGAGCAGAGGAAGAGGAGAAAAGGGGAGGGGAAGGAGAGGTGGATGACGTGTCTACCTTACCGCCCAAAGTGGCTGGCTTGGTGGAGGTGTACCGCTGTTCCCTGATGCTGTCCCGCGAGGCATGTCTGTCCCCACCGCTCACCTCCCAAACTTTTGGCTACCTCTTTTTCTTCACCAACACCTCCCTGCTCAATACTCTGCTGGAGAGAGGTGAGAGGGCCGAGGTCAAAGTCAGTCTGTGAAAAGCTGAGGAGAGAGGAGTCATGCAGTCAGTGAAGTTACTCGGTAAAACAGCAATATCTACAGTGGTGTCTGGCATTTGCTAACAATAAGCTACCGGTCATACCAGACCAAGTAAAGATGTGGGAAAGGAGGATTGCTTTATTTTTTTTCCATTCGAAAAGTTATATAGTCTCTCTTTAAGGGTCAGAGTTCCTCAGAGACACATCTCACAGGCTGAGGTTTATAAATCTCCTGTCTCACTTTGTTTAGAAAAAAAAAAATTCAAGCTTTTTTTTAAAGTAAACATTTTTTCATCCCTCTTTTCTCCCTCCTGTCCACTTCCTTTCTTTAGACGGGCTGTTTTCCTGGTCCAGAGCTGTCCAGATCCGTACAAATTTGGACCTAGTTCTGGATTGGCTACAGGGGGCAGGACTGGGAGACATAGCCTCCGAGTTTTTGAAGAAACTGTCAGTCACAGTCAACTTCCTGTGTATTCCCAAGACTCGACTTATCCAGGTAATACAGCTATGGTACATTGAGTCTTCAATTCTCTCCCGAGAACATCAACCACTTTCATTTTTCTTTCTTTATTAACCTCTCATCTCCCAGTCATCCTGGACCAGCTTACAGGAAGAACACATGTTGTTAAGCCCTTCCCAGTTGCACCACCTGCTCACCCATTACAAGCTGGGTCCAACCAGAGCCCCACCAGCATCCTGGGCCCCACCACCAGGCACAGAGCTGAGCGGAGGTTATACAAACACAAATTAAAACTAACCCTGCAACTGAGACTGTGAAATGAACTATTAAGTCACTCGCTTCTTTTTCTTTTTCTGATCTTTTAGACATCTTTGAAAGTTTCCTGGACCACCCTCCTCTAATCCTGCCAAACGAGACTCCACGCCTTGACCTTTCCCAGTCAATACCGAGCCCTGAGCTGCAAAAGGAAGTGACACGTCTCCGCACCTTCTTGTGGGGACTCGACCAGGATGAGCTCCCTGCAAATCAGAGGACTCGGCTTTAAGGAAGCCCATATTTGTCTCTCTATGAATGTCTCACTGAAGTAAAAAAAAAGCATATCACCAGAAACAAGAAACCAAACTGCACACCAAAAAAACAAAAAGAAAGAGAGAAAAGAAAAATGAAAACTGGACATGTTTTTCTGCATTTGTGTTGCGTGGTTGTTGTTTTTTAATGACATTTCCATATCAGTTCATTTATTCATATAGATATTTTCAAGTAAGAGAAATGTATTGGCCTTGGTTTGTCTTTATAGGTTTTATTCTAAAGCAGTGAGTGAAACATCATGTCTGTTAAACCATGCAGTGTTGTGCTTTACGTGACTGTTTTACTTGGCTTTCATTTATGTTTCTAAACTACTTGTTTTTAATAAAACACTAAATGCTAGTCTTACAAGACTTGCAGTTTTCTCATGATCTTTGACAGGCCTGTTTCCCACAACAGGGCCCCTCGGGCTTGGCACTCGCCTCAAACACCAAAGGATTATTCCACAAGGTGGCAATGCAGGACTCATTCCCCTCTGACGTTAAATGATGAGTCTGCAGGTGGAACTGCTTGAGTCAGGAGGCAATCATACAACATTATCGTCTGCTCGAAAGGCTCATTCTCATTTCCTGTAATAATGGTAGACTTTTACAAAGGGTCATGACTCCAGCAAGCAAATAAGACTATGATGACCACACACAAAGGTTAACTTAACCAAGGTAGGATGTTGTATACTCGTAATGGTAAAAGCTGGTGATTTAAGTGCAGGGGAGATTTTAATTTCCCTTTGGTTGATGTGACGCACTAAAGTGGTCTAATCTGTAGGGTTTCCCCATTTCATTAATGTGGTACAATCCCCGGACCCTATAAAAAAAAGTGCAGCTCATTAAGCATAAATTAGCAACTGGCTGTCATGAACATACAGCAGACAGGTGATATCATCAAGAGTGAGTAACAGCTTAGCTCGAACTTGAATTGTCACAAATTTGTAATATCCAGTCAATTTCACTGTCTAGTCAACCAGATGTCTTAAGAAACCACGTTCTTTGTTTTGAGAGTGAAGCTCTATGACGTCCAGACAAACTGAAGTTTCATCCTCCTACTCTGGCATTCAACCAAATGGCTTCCTTTCTTCCGGTCAACTTCTCAGATGAATTCCTTTACGGTAAAAAGCTCAAAAAAACATCGGTCCCGTGAGAGACCCCTGCTTACATCATCACTGTTGCCTCCGGCTCTGTCTCCCCAATTTCTTACTGTGCTGACATAAAAAAAAAACCCGCCATTGAGACAGACTTGTATAGATTATGAATCATAAGAAGTGGCTCTCTGTGGTTACAATTGTCAATTAAGTGATTGTTATCACTCTCATTCTCAATTCAATGCGCTTTATGAGTGAGAGTTCGACTGTTTGTGTGCTAATTTCAACTTTCCAGTAATGTCAAACAGATGTAGTCTGTAGCTTTATAATTAAACACAGATGTGGTTCAGACTGGTATAGGTCCATGCTGATTATGTGATATTACGGTAGTCTGTGATACAATACCGTGAACAGTGTCTGAGCACTGTTAAGTAACATGTAAGGTTTAGTAAGCATGTGACGCACACGCAGTTTTCTGTGATCTCAATCACTGACACAGACAAAGTGTCATACACACTTTCACCCAGAATTTCATAGTCATACACACAATCCTATTTCTCTGTTGCTCACACACACACACACACACACACACACACACACACACCACACACACACACACACACACACACACACACACACACACACACACACACACACAGACCCACAAACACACACACCCACACGCACACACATGCACTACGTAGACTTCTTTACCCAGGTGCAGATTCCCACACCTGTTGTAGCAGCTCTCTGTAATTAGCTCAACACAATTATCATTGGTGGATGGAGGGGTGTGTGTGAAGACAATGGGGCAGTTATTCTCTCCCTATCATCTCCTTCTCTCTCCCCGCTGTCGAGTAATGAAAGATTCTTCCCTTCTTCAAAGGGACGGAGTTTCCTACAAAACAGCTGAGTCAGAGGAGAAAAGGCAGAAGGATGAAAAGAAAAGGAGAACAGTAGGGAGGCAGGCGCAGTAATGTAATGCTGTTGGTGTGAGGCCCAGTGGACCACAGTGATTGTGTTCATTGTTGTTACACACAGGAGTCATTTTCAGGAACCAGAGAGGGCCCATGGTTCTCACACTTAACACTAACAGCTACAACCTGGCATGGCCTCAGTATCTATTTGTGATCTGGTAACACTTTACCTGAGCCCTGCGTCATCCTAAAGCCTGCAGTATAAGGAGGTTTTTCAAGTCTTACGTCAGGGAGAAAGGCAGAATATGATGACTGTAGGGCTACTGATGGAGGCTGTGAAACATGTATTATCAGGAAATTGGAGAGGAAAGTGCAAGGGTTGAAGTCCAAAGGAGACATCATGGCCAAATATTACAGCATCTTGTTCCTTATAACCTGTGGGAACCTCTGTTTTATCTCGGTCTCAATGGCAAGGGGAAGACTATTACTTTTATGATTGTAGTTCCCAAAAAAAATAAAGCTAAATTTCATCTTAAGGGTCTCAGGCTGAAAATATTTAATGGCCTGTCTGTGCTAGACACAGTCACAAGAGAATCAGTGCTAGTCTGAAACAATGTGAGACTAGAATATTGGACATGGCTCCAACTAAGTCCTGTTTTTAGGCCAGGAAGGAAACAAGGGAGTAGGGGAATCTCTGTTAGTTCACAGGAATCTGCTTGAGGTTTAAGATGAGTGGTGAGAAGGTCAGCGATGCCGGGAGGCGAATCGGTGGGATGCAGACAGACGACAGACTGTGTATGCAGACTTTAGGTGGATGAAATGGACAGCAGAGCCTCAGTGAGATGACTAAAAGGCCAAGAGAAAAGCCTTGGTCTTCCTCAAGGGGCAGATCTGTTTTCTCCTGGTTACGTCACCAGAACGTGAAATGCACACATAAAAACACAAACTTTTTTTTTTTTTCGGTGCATGCATGCATGCCCCTACACACAAATGCACACAGGCACACGCAGGGATATAAAAGAAGCCCTGTGAGGTCAGATCCACCGGACTGAGGCTGTCCACTGTTAGAACCACTAGCCAGCTAAGCCTCACAGTCTCACTGGCAGCTACAACCACCACCACCAACCACTGTACCCTGCCTTGCCCTGCCCTGCCCTTCCCTGGCCTTCTCTCCACTGGCGGCTGTCTGTCCTGTCCTGCTGCTGGTTCTCCGGAGCAGCAGCGGCAAAATTTATGTGTGTGCTCAATTTGGGACAAGGCCAGTGTCACCAAATTGGAACTGGTGGTCTTTTTCTCTTTTCTTCTCTTCTCTTCCCTTGTCCTCATCTATCTTTTTCCTCCTTTCCTCCTCTTTCATCCTGTTTTTCTGCCTCTCTCTCGCTTTCTCTCTCTCTCTCTCGTTCTCGCTTAGTATGTTTCTCTCGGGCCGGGGGGCCTGTGGGCCTGTGGGTAGGGGCCTTATTCCATCAGCCTGGGGCTTCTGTCAGAGGCTTGTTCCATTTTGCGTCATGGTGTTGACTGAGCGGACCCCACACTTAACTCCCATAGAGCTATGGGGTTGGGCGGCAGGGCGGCCAGCGAGGGCTAACGCGGCCCCGTGTTCAGCGTGGTAATCTGATGGCCATGTTTATTTTATGCAGCTCTCCTTTGATGGAGCAGAAAAAGTCTTTGGGCTTTTTGTTTCAGCACTTTCACTGCCAGGTCAGAGGTGCTCGCCGTGGTTACGCTCAGGAAGAATAATATTTGCCCTTATATTCGCTCCAAACAGGCTTTTTTCCATATTAGTGTCAGGGATACTCTCTCGGTTTCTGCCTTCCACTGATTCGGCACATTGGAGGTGAAGGGTGGTGGGGGACCGCACCTTAAAAGCATCTTTCCCTGGAGGATAATGGGGGTGTTCCACAGGTCGTCCCCGAGGTCTGTTCCTATACCCCTGAGTGAACCCCAGCTGTGTACCAGAGAGAGAGAGTCCTGCTGCTGTATATGTAAGTCCCAGTAGTGAAGGAAAACACACACATAAACACATGAAAACACTCTCCCTCCTGCTTGGCTGCCTGGGACTCCACCTCAGATGTCAGCCGTCCAAATCTCCCAGGGGTTCGATTTAATGGAGTTACCAAAAAAAGAAAAAAAAAAAACAGCATTACCTCTCCTTGTCTGCTTGTGTCTTTCACTGCCTCACCTCAAAACTCACACACCCACCTATCTGCTTTGTGTCAGCTGTTTCAGAAGGGTCGAAAAGCCAGGCAACCGCACAGAGTCATTAGAGGAGGATTTGACCTAAACATACAAGAAGGAGGCAGAACTTTCTACGATCACTGGTTCAAATTCTGGCTGTACTTTGCTCTGTACCACACCATAAGTACAAACAATTTCCCGTGTATTGCCTCTGATCACAGTGTGCTGCACTTTCTGTGTCTCTTATGAGCTTACAATGTTGATCTGACCTGGGAAAGAGATCTCACAGTGGCGACTTACAGGGCTTGCTTTGTCACGCAAGAATGCTTTTTACTTTGAAGATTAATTAATATGTAGCTTTTGAGAAAAGAAGCCCAGATTGTGGCTGGAATATTATTTATCTATCTTCATTTTGTTATTATAATTGGCCAAGGTTTATGCTGTGATTATGATATTACAGGGATGAATCACTGTCATACAAGAAAAGACACCCTGAGGAGTTTTATTTGGATAATATTTCATTTCCTTCAAGGTTGTTCCTTATTTATGATCTGAATACAGAAAAGACTGCTTGTAGGCCAGATAGGGAACAAAAAGCACAGATTCATGCTAGCGTGTATAAACAGAGAGTGGATCACATAAACCCACTTCTACACCTCTTATCTTGCAAGTAGAGATGAATGGAAAACCATGTCAAAGTAGGACTGTTTACATTTCCTGCCTTCCTCAACATATCCCATTATCCACCTTTCTGTTCTAACACATTAGGCATGTTTCTGGCCTCCCGTGTGACTGTGAGGTATGTGCTTACTCACAGATGAAGGAGTCTGAACTCTGATGTAATCCAGGGGAAATAGGGAAACAAGAAAGGGGGGGGGACTATCCTGGTGGTAGGTAATACAATCCCTTCTGGTGCAATTTAGCAGCTCAAAACAATTACCGACTGGCTGCCCTCAAATCAGCACCAGCAGCCAGACAAAAGGGATGTAGACTTGGCTTGTTAGTAGACACTGATGTAAAGTCAGATTTAGTAGGCCACTACAGAGGGGAAACTAATCTGGATCAGGGCTTGGCTGTTCAAGATGAGTTTGAAAGCCTCCACAGATGGCACAGTGTGGGAGACAGTAGAAAAGCCAGGTCACTGAGTCATAAAGAGGCACTGTCGGTCAAATTCAGGGATTCACTAGTCTGAAATCTGCCTGTGAGGTGTGTGTGTGTATGTGTGTGTCCTCATCTTCCCACTCACTGTAACCCAATCATGGCTGATTAAGGGAGATCGCCTTTCCTGTGACATGCCTCTCTATCTTTATGCCCTCTTCCTGTCCCACAGTTGTCCCTCTCTCCCACACAGCAACCTTTGGATGAGTGATCTGTTTTACGTCTTGATCTCTGCTATCTTTGTTCGCTCATTTTCTTCAGTGGCATCACTTTATTTTTTCTAATAACAGTTCTGTCGCCGGTCATTGGCTCTTCTCTCCCTCAACATCTCACCTATCTCTCTCCAGTCATCCCTGCACATCCCGTTTCTTTTTTTTTTTCATGTGTCATCGTCCCATCCTTGCCATTGCCCTCAGTTTCCAAGGACAGTTACTGTCACTGTGTTTATTGTCTCAGTGTCAAACCTGGACCTATGTCTGTCCAGGCATCCTGTTCCATCCTCTCCCATCCCACTCTTTGTCGTCATCCTTTTCATTTTTCCCTTGTGATGCCTGTTGTTTCTGGGCTTTTAGTCCGGTCTGCTGCGGGGAATTTCCTTCTTATCGTTCACTGGGCCATTCCTTGCATTCCTGGCATGCTTCCCGGCACTACCAGGGGTCCAGCCAGATGCGAAGGCGTCTGTAATACAAGGCAGACGCTGAGGCCAACTGACACCATTCATACACCGGGCAGTGACCTTCTGATGAGAATGGGCAGTGTGATTGATGAAGAAAGAGAATGAGGAGCCAGGGAGAAAGGGGAGGGAGATCACTTTGGCTGCGGGGGTGTAATGGTAATTTGTGTGAACTCTGTGCCAAAAATAGAGAATTCTGAATAGTTTTCATTTCAAAGTCCTTGACTCACAGACTGTTATTGATAAAATAAGACATGAAAGGCATCTAAATATCTACTGACGGAGTAATTTGTGGCTAATTGGAAACAGCATGGGGTCAAAGTGCACATAAACACTGGGAACTAGAATAGACAGATTAGAATAACTTTCATGTCATTCCTCTTAGTCACAGCTCTCCAAGGATAAAGGCGACTTTCTAACTGCACGCTAAACAAAGCTTTTGTTAGTTCCTTTCAATAAAATAAGGTCAAAAAAATAAGACAGTGGGTTTGTGACAGGTCATGCTGATGTACAAATAAAAGATGGCTGTCAGACTCAGACTTGTCAGCTGGAGATAATGATAATGGTGGTTATGAAGAATGCACGCAAACACATCACTTTCATATCTTTCACTCATTTCCAGAGATAAGATAGCATGTCCAAGAAGTATGAGGGACAGATAGTTCACAGTTTATATAAACATCTGCAGTAAACGTTTTCTGTCCACACGAGAATGCAAAAACAAACAAGCTGCAAGACGACAACAACTGCAGAAATTTCAATCTGAAAAAAAAAAAAGGGAAGACAGTGAATCTTCTGTGCCGTGCTTTCACCGCTTTAAGTCAAAGTCACTTCAAACCAAAGTTGACATTTCAGTGAACTTGAGGTCCGCTTCCCCTCCCTGTGCGGTCAAAGCACAGTCTACAGAATGTGGAGTGAAGTCTTTTTGATTTACAAACATTTTCTAATGCGCTCGGACTTCAAACTCTTATGCTTCAGCACTCCGATCCATGTCTGAACGTTCTTTGAAAACATAAACATTGACAACGTGCGGATATGAAATTTCCTTTCCTGTGTTTGCTCTTAGTTATGATGAAATTTACACACTCCGCACGGCTGACGCACAGGAAGTGGTCAATGGAACGACAGTAGAATCAATACAGCTGGCCATGTGCTCTGTCATAAGTTGTGTTATCTGCTATCATTGTTGTGGGAGGTTGATTTATGATTGTCATCGTGTAACCAGCGTTAATTTAATGAATGGCCAGTGATGGAGGGGCCTGATGTGCGTCAGCATTCACAGAGACAGCCCGGCAGTGTTAGGTTAAAGAGGGTAGTGAGTTATAAATTGTTTTAAATGCTGGAGTGAACTGTCCAACAGACGTAAGCATACGTGTGTTTCTGCAAGCTTGTGTGTGAGCATGTGTGTGTCCATCTGTCTGTGAAAGGGCATACTCCCACCGCCCCCCCCATGTGACCGAGGTCATGTCACGTTAACAAAGTCACTTGGTAGGGCCAACTGCGACGTCACACAAGTCCTCTTCCTTTTGTCTTTCCGCTCCCCTCACTCTTTCCCAGTCGTCTCCCCAGGCCCCACTCCCCCCCTTTACAAACACACACATGCACACACGCACACACACATCCCCCCCCCCCCTTT
>JAQNCA010000030.1:9624069-9654118 GCA_029783725.1 Acanthurus tractus
AAACCCCTTAACTACGAGCGTATCGGCGCCGAAGCAACTGCGCTTGCGTTGTTCAAATTACCGTAGCTCCGCGACCATTTGCACTAGAGAGAAATTTCAAACGGCTCCTGAAAGAAGACCACACGAGCTCATCCCCTCATCAAGGTGTATTACTGTAGGCCATTGCATTCACAAGTAATCGCCGTCCGAAAACAGACGAATACATTAGCCTCGTCTAGAATTTGTCATGCGCAGTTCAATTGACTGTAACTCTTCAACCGTTTGTGCGAGATAGAAAATTCAGTTCCTGAAAGTAGACAACGTGAGCTTTGCGTTGATAATTTGCTTACTATGGTAGGCCATAGGGATTGCTTCTAAATGTTTCCCCAAGTATCACAAGGGCCCCAAATGCCTGGAAATGTGTAAAGTGGCAATAAAAGAGAACTGAAAGCCCAGGGGTGAAAATATTCTTTGTACATATGTATTACAGTTGCTAGTTAAAATTAATGTTGTGTTTTATTTTTTTCATGTTCATTTGCACTTTCTCTAAAAATCCACTTCTGTTTTTTGTTTTTTTTTCACTTTAAACTGTCATTACTTAGCCAAAACATACACTGATGCATAAAAAACTGCCAGATATTGAAAACTGAAGTTGTTCTGAAAAAATGAAGCAAAGCAATTACTCCTAGGTGTTAAAGGGTTAAATCTATACAGTGTTAATATTTAATGGGCTTCGGGCCACTCTGCACTGAAAAAATTGGGCCTTAATGTCAAAAAGGTTAAGAACCCCTGGATTAAACCCTTCATTTCATTTAAAGAAAAATTGAAGTAAATCACAGCATATAGACAGTGAATCTGATTATGGGCTGATTTATTTAGCCTGGTTCCAGATCTCTGAACAGCCATCCACATTTTAGATTTCTTCAAGAAATAGGTCAGATGTTATGCTCGTTAGCTGTGTTTACATCAACAGTGCCTAATGGATGTTGTAAACACCTTTTCCAAATAAGTTTTGACACAGCCAACATTTAACTCACATGGCTGATAAGCTTTTTCCACTGAGAAACAAGAAGAGGGACAAAAAAAGCTCTCTCTATTTTTCTCGTATAGATGATCAAGGCAGCAAGTTTGGTGTCTGTCTTTGCTTGTTTGAGGTTCAAACAGTTAACAAACAATGTTTTGGGTTTGTTACCACTACTTTATCTACCTTGAGGAAAATATGCTTTGCAAAGCCTAATTATTGGGCCGAAACCAGTTGATGGAATTGTGCCCAATTTTCAGTTTACTTTTTGTAACATTTCAAGTTTGTCTTACATTTGCTTGACAGTTCGGAAGACAGCTAAAGGTTGACAACCCCTTTTTAGAGATACAGAGATTTGTATAAGGGTTGGAAATAGGGACTCTCTACATGCCAGCTTGCCAAGTCCCATGCGTAAAAAATACAGAAAAAATGTCAGGAGAGTGGCTGAGGTTCAGATCAACACATATCTCTGACCATTGTGACAGTGTTGCTCTTATCAGCTACGACTGCAACTCTTGTGTTAACTGAAAATTACATCAGCACATCACTCACTACAAGTAAAATAAAATGTCAGGACAGTCTGATTTTAAGACCAAATTCTATTTATCAAGGCTACCGAAATACCCCATATAGTGCTTCAATTCAATCTGAAGATGTGTTTTTTTATATGCATTATTTCCTTTGGTTTGTCCTCAGAATGTAGGCACCACCCAGGCCCAGTTTGACCTGTTGCAGAGCTTCACTGAGGTGACTCAGAGCTCTGAGACAATTCAGCCAGAGGCCAGAACCACATGGGCAGGGCTGTCATGTGGCTACTGCAATAAGACCTTCAAGACCAGTGGAGGCCTCAATAGACATGTGTCACTGGTGAGAATGCTCTTCTGCTAACACTGTTATGTAAATTATGGCAATGTACTGATATATATACAATCTACTTTGATTTATCTATCTCAAAGTAATCTTTGCCTCCTATGTTCCCCTTTTGTTTTTCCAGATGCACTCTCTCTCATCACAGTCCCGCTCCCAGTTTAGCTGCTCCGCCTGTGACCGTTCCTTCCCTCTTCTCTCCTCACTCCTCACCCACCAACACTCCCACACCCCTGAGCAGCGTCTCCTGGCAGAAGCAGAGGCTGAGATAGTATGTCCTCCTTCCCTTTCCCTGTCTCTCCCTCTTCCCTCCTCTCCCAGCCAGGCTGACAAGCAGCAGGAGGGCCAGAGGGAAATCCATGTTGACATCATTACTGTCGGTGAAGAGCAAGAGGAACAACCGACCAAACCAACCAAAGCCCCCAAGAAGACAGGAGCCAGCAAGAGCACTCCTGCTGGAGGTAAAGACATTTTTATAGCATTACAGACTCAAAACTGCATTTGGACTTGGAAACAATAAAGATTTAATAATGAAGGAGGAAGTGTGAGCCAGGCGATGTGCTCATGTGTTTTGGTATGATAGGCTTTTTCCCTGTGACTGGTAATTCTCCAATTGGTTGTATAACACATTTATAGCAACCAGGGAACTTGATGTCCCTTTTTTCTCAAAATAAGTTGACACGGAATTGGTTGTTTTTATTCTGTCATATTTAAATTAGTTCCAACCAACATTTATTTGGTTACACACTTTCATACAGAGAGGCCATACCGCTGTTCAGAATGTGGAAAAGCCTTCAAGGGTTCTTCAGGGCTAAAATACCACATGAGGGATCACACTGGGGAAAGGCCCTACCGCTGCACTGAGTGTGGAAAGAGCTTCAAGAGGTCATCACTGCTTTCAATCCATCAGAGGGTAAGGCTTACACAAGTACGGTTTCAGAATGAGAAATCCTTCATTTTGGAGTTTACACAATAAAAAGATTTCTCTACTTTACAGGTACTGCAGCTGTCTAATGTGGTTCACACACCTGTAGATATATTCAGTCAGGATAAAACACAAATAATACATTTTGTAGTTACAACTTTGATGTGACTGAGTAGCTGTTAACAGACTCTGTGACATCTGATCGCACAACCTTAACATGTAACAGTTGTAGCTTTTGATTGCATCCATCACATACGTTAATGTTTCCACTCTTTTGCTGCATTTAGAAAAAAACAATTAATTGGGAGTAGTGGTTTTCATGGCACTCTAAGTTTGACTGACTGTTATGAATTTTTTTCCCCCTTGACCTTACCCAGGTACACACAGGCTTTCGGGCATTCCAATGCCCCCACTGCCCTCTCACTTTCAAATGGAGCTCTCACTACCAATATCACTTGCGGCAACACACAGGAGAGAGACCATATGTGTGTAAAGAGTGTGGTAAGTCCTTTAAGAACACCAGCTGCCTGCGTAGACACAGTCAGATGCACTCTGGACTGCGACCTCATACCTGCTCCATCTGCTCAAAATCTTTCTCACAGACATCAAACCTCAAACAGGTCAGTATAGCCTGTACAGATTCAGCCACGCATTTGTGTAGATTTTTGGTTCTTTGTATTGAATAGATCTGTCTCATCTCATTAATTATTTCTTTATTTGTCTTCCCTTCTCTCTTGTTTTTGTTCTGTGAGCAGCATGAACGTACCCATTCTGGGGAGAGACCCTTTCAATGCACACACTGCAATAAAAGCTTTACACACTCCTCCAACCTCCAGCTCCACCTTCGCACACACTCTTCAAGCAAGGACTTTAAATGCCCATACTGCTCTAAAGAGTTTGTCATGCACTCCTACTTGCAAAGGCACATCCGTACCCATGGCAGCGGTGTTCCAATGCCAAGTTCTGGTGGTGGAGGTAAAGATGGAGTGGCTGTGAAAGCCAGTGTTGGGGGAATAACAACCACCACAACCCTGCTCAACCCCATCACCCTGGAAACCTCAGGAAACCATGGCAGCCTGATTGTGTCCCAGCCAGCCCTTAATATTCCCCCCAACACCTCCCAGAACTACTTTATGATTCAAACAGCCAGCGGCCTGCAGCTCATTCCTCTGTCATCCCCTACGCCTGCCCCTCCTCCGCCTCCACCTCCACCACCGCCTCCATCCCAGCCACAGAACTTCTTCCTTCTACAATGCCCCTCCAACAATGGCAGCCAGTCCAGCTTGATTCTTGTTCCTACGGCAAACAACCCTCCACCTGCTCCAGAGCCTCAGACCCTACCTTTGCTCCAGACTATCCAAACACTCCAGCCTGTCCTAAACCAAACACAGACTCAGATGCCCCAGTTTCCAACCATATCACAGCAACAGCAGCAGACCAGAATCATAATCACCAACAATAATAACAATGCAAACACTCCTCTTGCTACACCAACGCACACTCTCTCAGCCAACTCCCTACTGACTAAACCTATATTAGGGAGAAGCACAAGGACAGCACGTGGCAGACGGGGACGCAAACCAAAAGCTACTCTTCAGAAATCTGCAGCAGCTCCTGTCAGTCAGGCTGCAGTTGGTGCTTTGTCAGTAACAAACTGTAATGTTACCAGTGCCACACAGACTATTACTGCTGCTAACATGATCACAGAGTCATCACCATCAGCTGTATCCTCAGTGTCCCACTGTCCTCTGTCAACATCTTGCACTATTGTCCCAGTTGTTTCATCTTCAACCACTGTAGCCCCGACGGTGGTAACCTCAGGATCCTCGTCAACTGTTAGCATGGTTACACCAGCCAAAACAGAAGCCACAGCATCAGTTTCTACTACTGTCCCTGCTACATGTCAAAGTAATCCCCAGACCACTGTAGGGCAGATAAGGTCAGGAGAGACCATGACAGCAAAGCAGTTTGTGTTATGTTTTGATAATGATGGACGGGCAAAAGAGGGCATGAATATCGAGGAGGATGGGGAGTCATATGTGTTACAGTTTGAAGGGGATGCATCGGGACAGGTAATGGATGAAAGAATGGGTGGAGAGGGAAAATCGCTTGTGTTGCAGTTTGAGACAAATGGGCATGGTGAAGGGGGAAAGGAGGGAGATAAGGGAGGGGTTATGTCACTTTTGCATGAGTGGGGTGGAGAAAAGCATGGAGACAAACATATGGGAGAGGAGGGCAGCCAGGGAGAGTCTTTTGTCCTTCATTTCCACAGTGAGGCACAGGATAGCGGTCCATCAAGTACTACCTTCAGTCAAGGGCAAGAAACCAGCTTGCAGCTTTCTTGCACACCTACCCAAAGTTTGGTACCACTTGATGGACGGGAAGTGGTGTTTGAACTTGGGGGTGAGACCAAGATGGAACAGGAAACTGAGGAGGGTATGCAGATGATAGCTCTTATAGAAGGTGAACGGGAAATAATGGGAGAAGAAGGGGCAGGTTGCAATACTGCAAGTGGTGGGGTTACTGAGGGTGGAAGAGCTATGGAAGGTATATTTCAGCTGCAGAGTGGAGAGGAAATTGTCATAATTGAGGTCAGCACAAGTAGCTTAAGAGAGGGAAGAATAGAGAGAGACGGGGAGGGAGAGATTTCACAAAGTAATGAGGTGAAATGTGACAGTGTAACAGAAGAGGCAAAGGAAAAGTCTGTAAAAGAACACAACTCTACAGACAATACAGAGATACAGACATCAACTGAAGAAACAATAAGAAATGGACCTATATCTAATAAAGAAACGCAATTCTCTGACTAAAAGCAGTGTGCAAGTTAGAGAAGCAAAAAGTGCTTGAGTGTGTGTGAGTGAGTGAATGCCTCACTATTTGTGGGCTGGGTGTGTTAGCACTTTAGTCAATTTATGTTCTTCTTAACGGAGGGCAAACATGCAGTTAGAAGAGTACAGTGTTGTAATCCCATGGTGCCACATATTAGAAATGTTATACATTCAAATAGGCTATACATGGACCTCGGACTATTCCTAAATATATTAGATTAAATGATGCTGTCTTTGACAGTTTGTTTATGAAGTAAATATGTTTTTGTGAATAAATATTGTACATGACCCTCTTTCTTCACAATGTTAATAGTAAATAGTAACTAATAATTAATAAATATGTTAATACCTTTCATCTTTGGCCTTTTACGTTTTCTTTTTTCGTGGGTTGCGTTTTTCTTTTTTAAGAAACTGTACATAAGACTATAAATACTGTTGCACCTCAGGGCGCTGCTTACGCTTTTACGTTGCATTTGCCATTCACGTTGTCTTTGCATACTGCGGATTGTGCTTACGCTAACAGCGTAGATTGGGACACTAAGAACGTGAAACGGAATGTGAATTTGAGCACACCTGTTTTCAGAATTCCTCCGATCCGCAAAAAACCCCTCTGTGTGGCCATTCAATCAAATGTGTCAAACCCGTGCGGATTCACAACAATCTGAGGGGTGAATGCAGTGTAAAACACCCCACTTCCAGTTTAATTTGAGCTGCGTGGTAAACAAGGTAAGCGGAAACGGGGGGTGATAGCAGGAGCAGGGAGTCTAAATGGTCGAGACAAACAGCAGCAGTCTGTATTAACCATATAAGGATTGAATATAGTCTTTTCCCTTTCGACTGTATCTTCGATGATCACTGTTTAACGTGCAGGTGAAAGCGACGATAGTGTGCATGATAAAGCAACGTAACAAAATGAATGGTGACACATGCATGCCACAAATCCTTTATAATCCTCTGCTCTCTTTGTTATGTAGAGAAAGCGTAGTTGTGATGTTACATTGCCACCACTGGCCAACCATAGGCAAAATCTACTGTATTTTATAATTAGAAAGCTGGAAATGTATCGCACTATACGCACTTAAACAACAGTATGTCTTTCGTGGTACAATTAACGCAGTAAGTCACTAACTTGACTGTCAGTCTGCGACATAATCAGTTATCTACATGAGTTAGTGTCAGACGTCAGGAAGATGCACTTCACTGTTCCTTGTTATATAAAAAAAAAACAAAAAAAAAACAACACCTTTTATTAAATCTGTTTTTTAGGGTCCCTCTGCACACAGTGTGAATGTTGTAGGTTGCAAAGTGTAAACAATCCTGCTGTGAGAGCATAAAGCCTAAGAATGGTGAGGCTGGAACTGGATCAGGTGGTTATGAGGAGGATGAAGGAGGACGACATAGAGCTGGTCAAAGCCCTCATTAAGGTTTGTGCAACAGAAACAGAGTTTTAGACTGTTTTAATGATGGTTGGCATTCACTCTTGTTCCTGCAAGGCTTCTATTACTATATATAATAATTTGCTGTACATATTGTCTCTCCAGGAGGGCTCTGAGGGCACAGAAAACCGTCTCATCCTTCACATCCTCACCCGTCCACTATGCCTCTTCATCCTGGCTGTTTTCTCCTCAATGCTGCGCTGCCTCGTCCATTCCTTTATACTCGCCCTTGCTATTCCTGTCTTCCTGCTAATTGTCTTTCTCAAGATCACCATGCCACGGTCCACAGGGGTTCTAGGCAGCAGCCGCCCCTACTGGGACTACGTGGGAAGCAGCTACAGAGGAACACAGGACGAGACATTGCAGAATCCCTACAGTAGGATAAGTGGCAAGACACCAGTGACTAAAAGGGTTAGTCTACTTGTTTGCTGGAAGTTGTTTTTATTTTTGGGGTATTTTTCATTCAAGTCTAGTGACTAAATGTTAAAACCAAAAGCTAAACTTATTTCTTTTACTCAGCCAAGGCGCAGAATTGGACCCAAAGAAAAGGATAAAGAGATGTCATCAGAGAAGGTCACTCCAGAGAGGGAGCAGACAGCAGGGCAGGTCTGGGTGGCAGACTGCGAGGGTGACATTCTCGGCTGCATCTTCCAAGAAAGTGAGAATCGAGCAGGCATCAGGAGGATCTGCAGATTGGTGACAGGGAGCTGGTATCGTAGGGAGGGCTTGGGCCGGTTACTAGTCCAGAGCATGGAGCAAAGAGAGAGGGAGACTGGCGCTCACAGATTATATGCACATGTTCCCTACCCTTCCAAGGTGGGGGAGGCCTTCTTCAGGAAGCTGGGCTATCAGCAACTTGGAGAGGGAACTGATGATGAAGAAGATGATGAGAGGAAGCTGGAGACTCCAGAGAGGGGCTTTCTGGGATACCCCCTCACTAAGGTGTTTTACAAAGACCTTTGATAAAGAAATGATTGACTTTAAGTAGAGAATGTCTAATGGTAAAGAAGACTTGTTCTGTACTGAAGGTGACAGCATCATTGCTGCAACATGTTTGGATTTATGAATGAATAATTTATTGAAAAATATTTGTGTTATTTATGCAAATGTGGTACTGTTCTCTTTGTTTAAAGTGTATGTTTACCATTTCATCATATGAGGTATTTTCTCTCCATTTTCATAAAAGATATCACATAGCTTTGGTTTCGCTGTTCACTTATCATTTGTAACAAAATAAATATTTATGTAATGTTTGTTTTCTAAATATATGAATTTTTTTCTAATTTAACACAGCACAAAATGTGTTTGCGTGTATGAATGCAGGCCTTTGCTTTTTGGGTGAAGCCATACAGATGCGTAGGAGGATGTACAGTAACTGTATAGGAAGTCGTGCGTGGTTTTTGTGAATGTGCAGAATTTATCTGCTTTTATCTTTCTGTGCTCTTTGTCATTGCTCTCCTAAACATACAGTATGTGGGTTCATGAGTCTGCAAAAACTGTGCTCCTTCCTTTTGCTCCAGCTTTCATTTTCTGTCATTTTGGCTTTCTTTGTTTTATTTGATTTCATGATGAGAATGCAGAGTTTTGCATTCTTTAAGTCACTAAGAGTAGTTTGTGGAGGTTGTTACCTAAATATTTTAGCACAGAAAATGCTTTGAGGACATTTAACCATTGCTATTATTTTTTCCTGAAGGAAGAAAAAAATAATGGTAATTGTAAATTGTCAAGTGCATGTTTTTTTTTAAACCTAATAATAACCTTCAGTTGTAGTTATCTAATTTCTTTTGCTGATTTTAACACAGCAGACTGAAAATATTCATCTGGTATTCTGACTCAAGAATGTGTGGTCTGCAGGTGAATGACAGTTTATATGACTAAGTGGGGAAATGCACACAGCCCCAGTCTGAGGCTAACCTTAATTTGGTTAGCAGCCCTCATGCTCGGATTGCTCAGCTACCTTCACTTCAAACCACAGACGATGTCAGTATAGCATCAATGTGCCACAGATAAACACCACAGGATGTTTGTACAATGTTAATGTGTGTGGGAAAGAGGCATATCACACCTGATGCAAACTCTAAAAATGTAAGTTGTAGTCCTTTAGTGAACTTTAATGAAAAAGCTGAGACAACCAGTAACAACACAGTGCTGTTACTCACACAAGTGTGGTCAAGCCCTCCTACTTTGTGAAAGCTGTATTTTTTCTGGTGACACTTTTTGGTCATCATCAGGTTGTTTCTTCATGACTGCCAAAGAGCAGACACCTGTTAGCTGGGCCCCTAGCTGCCCGATCTGTAGCTATTATTGTTGTCAGGAAACAGATGTGAGTTCACACACTGGAAAGAAAGTCTGTTTGTGACTGTGGTCATGTGTGTCTGCACGGTATGGCTGCATGTGAGTGTTTGTGTGCGCGTGTGCAGGGTGTGGGCGGGTGGGTTTCGGAAAGTATGACTTGGCATTTCCTACACCCGGTTTCTGCCCCTGACTACGGGTTAAATGCACAGCCATGTCTGGCCATACTGTACTACTCAACCACACATACACACTCACAGAAAGAGCACAAGAGGGGTGGTAGTGCATGAGAGCGTTCATGTGTGACTGTGAGATGACCTTGGTCAACTGTGGTCAAACCCAGAGAGCTGGGTGGGAAGTGGTTACATATAGTTTGGCATTCGATCAGCCTCTTGAAGTCGAGAAAAGACACATGCACACAGGATCAAATGTGCAGAGACATTAGCCTTAGTGCACTGTCAGAGTAATGCAATATGATGTGAGGTTGCTCAGAGCGTACACACACATACACATGAATCACCCTAAATTTTGGGGCACCACACAATCATAGGATATATTAGATAAATTTGTTCCAGATGATGTGTAACATATAGACTGTGTTAATGACATGCTCATACAGATGGCTAACACACACACAAACGCACATACACACTTAGATGAGCTCCAAAAACAGCCACCCTGGGAAACGGTGAATTCCCCAAACCACAGAGTGCATGAGAGGGTGAGGGGAGTCATGGGAAAGCAGGATGCCTGCATGCAGTGCCACTGAGTGAGCAGACTGGGTCTGAGCTAAAAAGAACACAGCAAAGAAAAGGCAAGCAAAATGATACACATCCTGATTTGGCAAGGATGGATGACAGCATCTGCCGGTTCAAAGGCTTATGAGTGAGATTTATCCACACACTGTGGTTGGTCAGCTGGTCAGCTGTCCTAGCAGACACGTAGGGTGAGGGAGGTTGATTACAGTTCTGCTCCTAGCCTGACACAGTTTGGGAAAACCCAGATCAGGGGACGAAGTAGGTGTCAGGGCCTCCGAGGTCTGGGAACGCCTATGGCTCCACCAAATCTTGGGGCGCCGAAGAGGTGGGTGGACTAGGTAGGTGAAAAGGCTGAAAAGCAGGAGGGGTCGGTAGTGATCCCACTGTAGATCAAGGTGAGAAGGTATCTGGAATTTTTTAGTTAACGATGTGGGAAAACCAAAGCAAAGGGGCTGGTGGTTGGATGAGTTTTAAGTGTTTGGAAAGTTCCTGCCAGTTGCTTATTTTACTGACGTCTATGAAAAAGTCCAAAGGTTACAGATCACGTCAAATGCTCCTCTTCTCATGTGTGGTCACTGAGATTAGCTTATAAAGTCTTTGTTGTGTAATCTGCCTCCCCCTTAAGATTCCTTTATTGCCTTTTACTAAATGAATGGTTACACTTCAATCATTATATGAGCTGCTGTTAATTTTTTCCAAACACATTAAAAACAAGAAGTCCTTTAAAAAAAGTTGACAAGTGGGTAAATTATTTAAAGCTTCAATTATTTGTGCAGCAAAGCAAAGCAATTTTACTTCACATTGCTTTTCACACCTCCTTATCTTAATTTGAAATTTTTTTCTGTCCAACCAGAAGCTGCCTTTTGTTGTATGCAGGATGTTTATGTTTAGAGGTATATACTCTCAGTTCCTTCCCTTTAGCCCCCAACACACACGCACACACTTTCGCTCTTTCTCATTTACCTTCATCTATACCCCACGCCTGCGGTGAAAAAGCAAAGCGCGTCTTTCAAAATGATTACAAAGCTAGACAGGTGAGCAAAATGGATTCATTTTATTTGTTCGTTTTAAATGTCTTTCTGTTTGCATTAATATGCATATACGAGACGGATGCATGCTTTGAATACACGTTTAATTTTTTTTTTTTAGAAAACTTAAAGCTATTTTTATTCTGACACCAACATATTATGTTCTGCAAAGGGACTCTATTAATTAAGGCACTATGCCACCCCTGAGCTCTACAAAAATCGAGGTTACAGTAATAAAGAGTTTCACTGAAAGTGGTGAAACTGAGAGCGAGAAAAAAAGTAGTGAATGTTAAGTTGTTTTCTGACTGTCCATTAGTCTCATTTGGTTAACCACAGGTTTTGCATAACTTTATTGTGCTAACTTCTTGAATTAAAACCAGAAATTATGTGTGAGTCATCTGTATAATAAGTTAAAATGGTAATTTAAGTTACTTACAACAAACTTTGTCTCAGACTTTCCCAGCATAATGTGTCTCTGTCTTTTCTGAAAATTACTGAAATTATCTGTCACAAAAGATGTCGGTTTATAAAAGAGCAACACTTTTCAGTGACATTATTACTAATAAAATGTTGATGGGGAAATTCTAAGCAACAAATTTTTGTAAATGAAATATGCCTTCAAAAAGATTTTATGCTTCCCTGTATTACATGTACAACATTTTTTTTAACTGATTGAAAGGACATCTTTTCCTTCTTTGTCTCAGTGTGCTTTTGCCAAGAAAAAAGTTCATTTACCATTTCAAGAACGTGCGCTGGGCAAGGGGGCGGTGTGAGACATACCTCTGCTTTGTAGTGAAGAGGCGAGTGGGGCCAGACACTTTAACTTTTGACTTTGGACACCTACGCAATCGCAGTGGCTGCCATGTGGAGGTAAGTCATGTTGGTCAAGATGGGGGAGCTTATGAAAAGGGCCTGTTGAGTGGCAAGGCAGAAAATACAAATTTTAAGTGTCAATTAATCATATCCTTATTATTCCTCTCTTCTCCTATATCTACACAGCTGCTTTTTCTGCGCTACTTGGGAGCCCTGTGCCCTGGTTTGTGGGGGTATGGAGGCACCGGAGAGAGGGGGCTCAGCTACTCCATCACCTGGTTCTGCTCCTGGTCTCCCTGTGCCAACTGCTCCATCAGACTGTGCCAGTTCCTCAGACAGACTCCCAACCTTCGTCTCAGAATCTTTGTCTCGCGTCTGTACTTCTGTGACATGGAGGACAGTCGAGAAAGAGAGGGCCTCAGAATGCTGAAAAAAGCTGGTGTGCATATCACAGTCATGAGTTACAAAGGTGGAGTGATAAATCTATTTAAATGAGATAGAGATATAAAGAGAGATCAGAGTGTATGCCTTACAGCCAGAAACTTCTGAAAGCCATATTCTATCTAAAAAGGATTAACACTAAAAAGCTTGAAAAAGTTTCTCTTAATCATGATTGTTTAATGGATGTTAAACAACACTGATTTTTTTTTGTCCTCTTTTTTAGACTTTTTCTATTGCTGGCAGACCTTTGTGGCTAAAAAGCAGAGCAACTTTAAGGCCTGGGATGAGCTGCACCGAAACTATGTTCGCCTTTCTAGAAAACTTGATCGCATCCTACAGGTACAAGTCTAGCCTCACTGCTTGCCTTTCTTTAACTAAAAACCATTTGATCAAACATATAATATGTTGTGTAAAAATCTAATGAAGTCATCTTTTCTTTCTTTCTCAGCCCTGTGAAACAGAAGATTTAAGAGATGCCTTTAAGCTTCTTGGACTGTAGAACAAACTTTTGATCTGGTGTTACTATTAAGTCTATCTTTAGTTGTGTTGAGAAAATTACATGTAAGTGTTTGTCCATCACTACAACTGCAAAACTGAGAATGAGAAAAACTGAGAAACAAAACGTTAGCTTTCAATTCGCAGCAAGGCTTGCCATTTTTGTTAGATGCTGCTTGTTGTTTTGGTAGCAACATGATCATGTAAAATAAAATATTATACACTAAAATATTGTCTTGTGTTATCAATGTCAATTTACATAAGGGACTTCCAGCGATTGCAGTAAGTTATTCTAGCTAACGTTAGCGTTTCAAGAAGTATTTTAAAACTGTTAAGCTAACTGGTGGTGTATTCGGTTAACCTGCTAGCTGAAATGACTGCAGAACAATGTTACGCACTAAAAATTATGGGGTAGTCCAATTTCATTACTGCACTTACATAATTGGGATAATACAATCAAAAAGCATAATTTTTGCTTGAAAGAAGTTCAGAAGCGCTTCCAACGATGAGTAAACAAAACGTTATGTGTAAAATTGGTGCCGTTCAACACTGACACCGTAGCTATGAGGCAGGGTCGCCAGTTTGTGCGCAAATATAACGGATATTACGGTCACGTAGCCGTTAACGCCGCACACAGCAAAAACCGTCACCAGCACCGGCGTGCACCGACTGAGTACAAGTCAAAATGGCGACCGAGGGTCAGTCCGAGTACGAGTCGGTCCTCTGTGTCAAACCTGAAGTTAATGTTTACCGAATCCCACCGAGAGCATCCAACCGGGCTGTCAGGTGAGGGGAAGCATGGGCCTAACGGCGAGTTTTCTGACCCAGCATCCGCGAGCCGCAGCCGTTAGGAGCCGTTGCCTCGGCGACCTACCTACCGAGCTCATCCCATAATCATGCAGTCTCAAGTAACTGCGGCCGTAGATTTGTGCTGTTGTCTTTGCTGTGTATTTACAAGGTCATTACGGAAAATACGTAACTAACGGATGAGGTTTGTAACGCTACCTGTACGGTCTTAGTCCAATTAACGGGGACGGGGTTGGATTGGCTGTTGTCCATATCTTTGCACCGTTATACTTACGTCCAGGGGTACGACAGACGATGAACAGTATTTACACTTCTTAAAAGCCAAACTTGTCTTTTAGGACAGCTATCTCGCTATAGCTCGTTTTAGTTTGCTTCAGAGATTCAAAGTGTGCATGTTTTGACCTTTTAGTAGTTAGTGGTAAAGCATAACAGCATCACATGAACTGTAAACAAGTGCTGCTCAAGGACACTTCCGCAGGGTTGATGCTGTTTCATAAAAATGGGCTTCTTACGGGTAATCTCATGGAGAGACAGTTCTCTCTCTGTTTATGCTTTTAAGTGGACACGCAGGAGAAATGTTGTGTCATTTAAAGGGTTGACATTGAATTGTTTGTTACCCCATTTTCACTGGATGTTGTTCCAGCCTGAGCCACTACAGCTGTATCTCAGTGGACATAACACCAACCAAACAGTAGCGTAGGGCCTGACTTTCATGAGACACATGATTGGCTAACCAGTGACCATATGTATAGTGAGTAAGGGTGATGATGTAATAATTCAGCCTTGGGTCTCAGTGAAATGCCTGTCTCATGCCTTAGTCACGTTCTGTTTACATACAGTAGAAAATAGCCAAAATAGAGCTGGAGTGTGTCTGAGTGTTTGACGAATCATGACAACAACACACACGCACAAATCTACTTTGCGGTTTTTCCTCCTTACCTTTTCCTCATGCCCATCTCAATCTCAGCCTTATTAAATTGACGCCACCACTTCACCTACGTCTCACAGTCTTTCTGACTGCCTGTGTGTTTGTGTCCCAGGGCAGCCGATTGGAAGCTGGATGCTCCCGACTGGACGGGACGTATGCGTCTGACGGCTCGGGGCAAAGTGGCCTACGTGAAATTGGAAGACAAAATCTCTGGTGAGCAGGAAGCAGACAGGACAGTGCTGTTGTTTACTGGCGCTGCCACTGTTGTAAATCATTTCACTGTGTAGTCTCCCGTTTGCCATCCCCCTCTCCGTTACTCATCTATCCCAAGGTGACCCAACAGCCCACGTCTAAGCAAGCACTTTATTTTGAAACAAACAGACTGATAATATCTTTGACTCTCAGTGCATTTCAGGTATTGATGTGCCAGTTTTCCTTCCTAATATTGGTCCATTCTTGATATGATCAAAATACTAAAATTAATTTGAAATATTGTCCATCTTACTCAGGAAAACATTTCATTTCTGGCCCTTTTTTTAAATCTGAAAGTTTCTTAAGTGAGTTTTGGCTAAGTAAAGATGAGTTTTTTAGTGTCTTTTCAGGATTTCAACTGCTAGAGGATCATTTTGCCAAGCAGAGAATAAAAATAAGTCTTATGTTTTCCCCTATCACTTACAGGGGAGCTGTTTGCCCAAGCACCAGTGAACGAGTTCCCTGGCATCGCAGTGGAAACAGTCAGTGACTCAAGCCGTTACTTTGTGCTCCGCATCCAGGATGACAATGGTGGATAAACTGTTTTGCTAAGCAATTAATATCCATCATCCAGAGCAGAGCTAAATCAGGTTTTGGATGTTTTGGATGTCCTACCTCACAAATCAGTTACTATGTTGTGCTCATTTCTCCTCAGGCCGCAGTGCATTCATAGGCATCGGCTTTGGAGACCGAGGAGATGCCTTTGACTTTAACGTTGCACTCCAAGACCACTTTAAGTATGCAACTGCCTCATGGTCTCTCACTAATTACAACTAATCTAGCTGTAAATTTATTGATTTTAGTTCATTACACTCCCTCTAAAATTTTGCATCTTATCTTGTCTCCCTCCTTCATCCCTTCCAGGTGGGTAAAACAGGAAACTGAACTTACCAAGCAGGCTCAGGCTCCAGACTTAACTCCTAAACTGGACCTGGGCTTTAAAGAGGGACAAACCATTACACTTAATATTGGGGTAAAAAACTCATTGATTTTATTAAATGTAAGGTTTTGAATGATTTTAATATTTAAAATTAAATGCTAATGGCACTTAAGAAATTATTTATGATTAGGGTTTTACTTTGAGTCTGAAACTCATTCTTTCAATCTGCTTGACTTGTGTTATTGCAGTCTTCACAAGCACATTTAATTTTTTTTTCTCCTAATTGTATTTTTGCAGCAATCAAAAAAGAAGGACAGGTCTCGCCCTCAGAGTTCAGGTGGCCTTGGGCTTCTCCCACCTCCTCCAGGGGGCAAGTTAGCCCCACCCCCATCATCCAGATCTACCAATCATAACACACAACCACCTGCAGGAGGAAGTAACACTGGTAGGTAACAGTAACACTGCAGTAGGAAAAGCTGGAGAGGTTATCCACCTTGTGTCTATTTTTCTCATGGTGTGGAAATTATAAATGTTCTGATCTGGATTAATAATCACCAAATGTTCCACGATCACAAGAAACAATTTGATATTTGTTAAATCAAGTTCTCAACCTTATGTAAATATGCCAAAATCACAAAAAGTTTGAAATTTATTTTGTGATTATTTCAGTCATCTTAAAAAAAAGTTAAGGGGGTGATGTCTGTGCACATTCCTAAAATCTTTCCCAGGCAAGCAAAATTTGAAAAAAAACTGCAGCTTTTTCATTTACAGCAGGACATAGATTGTGACCTGGCTGCTGCACCTTAGAAGTTCTGCAGAATGAAAGTTCTTGTAAATGCTAAATATAAAACAGAAAAAAGTTATATTAATGTTGAAAGCCTGTATTTCCTTGGCCCCAGCGGTCTCTGTTGTAAAGCTGTTTCCAGTGGAGCACTTGTATTCACAGTGTTTACCATGAATGTGGTGAGTACGATACTATACTGACCTACAGGAGTGCTATCCAAACTTTGATGTAGACTCCAGATGTAAAACAGTAGAACTTCCCTTTAAAGATATTATTATACCTCTCCTTTTTTAATCTTTATCTTAAAAAAACAAGAAAAGCCATGTTTTGTCATGTGCATGATATCTACCAGTGCACACAGTTAAGATTTGGAGATGTCTGGCTCTCAGAAAAACTCAGCAGCCATCTGTTTACACAAATGATGTCCTGATTTCTCAACTGCAAACAGCTTTCATTGGAACAGCTATCTACCAATGAAATGGTCCCCAAGAAATAAGAAGAAGTGGGTCGATCATCCAAAGTAAACAGGAGACCAGATTTTATGGTTTTTGACTTTACGATACTTTAAGTAGCACAAATGAAATTCCATTTTAGCCCCATTGCGTTTGGGCGGTGACAGAAGTTTCAGGATCGATATCTCAAAACCTCAGTTCATAATACTGAAAGTATCCGCATGGCCACCGGCTTATTTTTCTTTCAGTTAACCAACTCATTATCTGAAGTACAAATTTGCACTAATAGCTGGTAAAATTACTTAGGATGCAAATTCTCTTGCAATCTTTTCAAAGAATTTCCATTTAATCTCCTGAAATCCTGCCTAAAACGGCTAACTTCTAAGTCTGATTTGAAACAATCACAACAGAAATCTATATTTGTTGCTTTTTTTAGATGTGCCTAACGCCTCTGTTTTATTTTCTTGACACCCAGGTTTTCTGCTTGATCTGGACTCCAGTAACTCAAACTCAGCGCCTCCATCCAACCCTGCCACCACAACCAGCTCTGACCTGTTGGGAGACTGACTTTGTATTCCCAAAGTGAGGAGAGATTCATAATGTTTTCTCCCTCTTATTGCTCTGTACATTTATGCAGCACCTTTTTCACTCTTTCTTTTCCCCGCTAAGGGGTCCCGTATCTCTCCCTGCCAAGCAGGGTAACCCCCTGTATGAGTTTGTTTTGTTTAGTTCAGTTCCTAATGGCTTTTGTTGTTAGCCAGAGATACACCCGACTTCAAATGTTTGAATTCTGCCTTCACCACTTCCCCCTCTGCTCAGTGTTTCATTTGCTAGTTTCAAAAGTAGAGTATAAATAATAGAAATACGATCACTGGAGACATAATCAGAAATGACTGTCAATAAAGTCTAATCTCATATAATTATAAATTAATATTATGTACAGAGAATATTTATTTTAAATGTATATATATTGTCTGTAGTTTATAATTATTGTCACTGGTGTTGTCACCTGTACTGTATGTACTGTAGCTTATATTTCGCTAAGTCTCCGGCAGTGGGACTGACTGTATGCACTGACTGGCACTCTAGTCTGTCTATATAGTTAGTAATGCATAAAGTCTGCATTTAACGCAGGGATTGTTCAAATTTTAGACTTAGATTAAAGTGAAGTTTACTACTAAATGATTTTACTTGAACGAGCTTCTTAAGCTGTGGCTTATTTACAGAATTGTCGTGCTCTCGAGCACTCTCTAGTGGGCCCGTGTGGCTCTATGTCATCATTTTGAGAAAGATGTCAAATTTAGCTGCAGCTGTTGAACACATATTTCACTAGGGATGGGTCCTGGGCACTGTGCGCATTGTTTTAACTGTAGATCAGTACAAAAGGGACAGGGATGTAGGAATGTTGGATGCAGCTGGGTGTTACCAAAAGAAAGACAGGCATCAAGTGCTTTTTTCTTGGCTCGAGGGGAAACAGAGATGATTTAGTCCATGTTATGTCACCTCTACTCTGCACAGCTGTTAAAGCTGTGACTGGTGAGTCATTTAGGTCACGACCTTGCTCCTGCTCAATGTCTGGGTCTGTGTTTCTACACTGGCCCATCAGTCTAGGGGAGACCCTCATCTCCTTAGTTCTTTATGAGAAGGTGATCAGGTTGTAGATCTCCAACTGCATCATGTTGTACTGTAAGTTTTAACTGTGAACTTCGATTCCATGTGAAGGTGTTATGTTATTAATGGTATTCTGATGCAGACAAATGCAGTGTGGGACCAAGTTAGTCTATGTTTGATGCAGTGTTGTGATATTTTTATGTACTGAGAGATGAACTATGTTGCACTGATATCTCATGCATGTGTTGTGATGATTGGTGTGATGATGGATTTTGATCGGAAAACAGAGATAGTGTGAGTGTAAAGCCCTACCAATGTTTGTCAGTGTTTGTTTATTGTTTCTTGTTTAAATTATATGCATCTCTCCCTAATGTTACTTGTTATTCAAACTGTGTATGTGTATGGAAATGAATATGCAAAAAAAAACATAAAGATTTCACTCAATGACCATAACTTTTGCCAGTTGTTCTTTCCTCAAAAAAAAACAGAGTGAAAATGGACAAATGAATAAAGAAACAACTCATGAACCAACGTAGCTTTATTTTCTTGGATACAATAGTGCACATAATACTGGATTGTCAACGAGTACCTTACAATCCACAACAAAGTGGTTCTTTCTTTGTACAATGAAATGACTCAGTGCTGCTATAGGCCCATTACTACAGTACCTTAAATGGGTCGTAAACCATGGAAGACATGATCTGTGTCAAACAACACAGATGAAATGAGCACACTGTCAGTATTCACACACAGAGGACTAATACATAAACATAGATATGACTCAGCACACTTGTGCGTATGTGTAAAAGAGAAAGAAAGAGACCCCCAGGTGTTGAGTGATGGATTTATGGTGTTATGGGCTGTTTTTATGTCAATGCTCCTGGTTTTGGTCTCTATGGGGCTCAATCCTCACTGTGGTGGTCACATCGCCATCCTGGGCCCATCAGGCTTTGTTTGCCCAGGTTTTGGGGTTGCTACGGCGATTGCGACAGCGTTTACCATTCGATGACCTCTCAACACGCCTGGGCCACCCAGACAACTCTCTGCACAGTTCAGCTGTAATGTACAAAAGACAGATACTTCCCTAAATGTCAAGTCAAATTTAAGGAGAAGCCACAAAATCACACCCTTTGTCCTGAGACCATTGATTCATGGATAAGCCACAGAGGAGTGTCCCATGATACGTTAAGATGACAAAATTTCTGATAAACAACTTGGTGGATGACTATGTACCCAGCATCACACTTGTTTTACTTGTGGTGTCTCACCTTTCAGATACTCATCCTGCTGGCACACTGTCCTCACGCAGATCTCATTGTTGATCACATAGACACGAGGAAGGCTGCACCAGAGATATAATAATGTCATGAGTATTGTAAACGAAATGGAATGATACACCAAGTTGACCTAGTTTGACAGGATGTAACTACAGTACCATAAATATTATAAAACTTCACAACAGCAATGAAATGTGACGTCAAGGTACTTGTTCTCAAGTATTTTAATTTTTTTTGCAAATGCTTTAACTCCTTTATATTTATGTGATGTTTGTAGCTATGGTTACTTTGCAAGTAAGAGTTAACAGTTGAAAAAATTAAAGTACTAAAAGTTATCTCTGTCTGGATTAGCTACAAGGTTTAAACACCATTTACAAAGTGATTCATCAGTCACATTAATCCAATAATAACGTAATAAAAAGCACAAACATGAGCTGTGCTGTCGAGTAACAAGTACTTAAACTTATAAGACTTTAAGTATGTAACGACGGTGATGCTAATCATAAGCTTTGACTTAAATCAGGTCCTAAATAAACTTCTTATCTTGAGTAATAGATTCTGATATGAGCACACTGTTTTCAGCCAAAGTAAGAACAGTTTTGGTTTGTTTCACATGAGTGATTTCTGTATTTCTGCTTTTGTTTCTACTCATCTCGCTGTTCCTGAGAGGCACAGAAAAGACTGATGTCACATCACTTTTGTGCACCAATCAGAGTCCAGATATATTTGAATCAAAATCCGTTGACAGTTAAGGATGGCATGCTTACGCTAAAAGGCAAAATCTGAGTCAACCACACCCACATGGTCTTGATGAAGCTGATTAGTGTTAAACCCACTAAAAATAAAATGTGTATGTTAACTTTAAGTTTTATATCATTCAGTTATGGATGTTTCATGTCAAAGGGGGAAAAAAAAATTTTCAGGTGCTTTTAATGGAATCAAGAGAGGAGGTTTTTTGGTTACAGAGTATTGCAGAGTATTTTTCCATTGTGCTGTCTCTGAGTGGGTCTGAGAGTTTCTCTTCTGATCTCTGCAACACTCAATTCATACTCAGGAAATAGCCACAGACGATGCAATGCAGTAAGACAATCGCTGCTAGCCTGGAAAACTCCTCTGTAAGTTAAATAGCACATCACCTGTAGAGACAGAGAGCACCAATACATCTCCTTATGGGCCGATGAACAGAGTACATCCTGGTGCAAGGATACATCTCCTCCCTACAGTCTGCAAAGACAGGAGATACATAACATGTTGAGTTTGAAACAATCACAATCATTTAAAACATAGTGTGCGCAGTTCATGGCGCCTCCTGAGAGGCAGTTCAGAGGTCTTCTCCAATCTGCTGTCACTCACTGGCTGGCAAGGTAGGTATTGCATCGCCCCCTGTAAACAAGGAGAGAAAACACAGTCACATTGGGAATACATCTTAGCGGTGACCCATTGCAATGACTCACAGACAGACAGACAGACAGATGTCATGCAAAGTAAGTCATCTTGATCTTAAGTGTGACTTATGAGGAGGAGAGCGTTACCAGGCTGCGGGGTTTGGGCTACAGCTGTGAGTGCTGTGGAACAGAAACCACATGAGGGGAGTGTTTCACAGCATAAAAACAAACACACAGCGACTCAACCATAATTAAACAAGATGATTTGTGTGTTCTGTTTGGCAGTGTTACCGTGGAAACTGCAGAGGAGCAGGACCACTGGAAGGCTGCCCATTCCTTCAACTTGCAAGAGGTAAGGCTTTACGAGCTGGAGGAAACCGAAGAGGAAAGGAGTCAGGGTGATTTCACTGAGTGGAACTGTTCAATATCCTCGCTCAAGATTTTTGTGCTGTTTATGTTTCCTTTAATCTCCTTGCACATAAATGCTCGCAACGTTCCAGGTCACTGTAATGTTTTCCCTTCACTTTTGCTCCAGCTAAAAACACAGGGAGCAGTGCTGTGTTTTGGACAGCAGACAAGTAGTTGCCTGATGTCATTTTGCTGTGGAATAATCCGTCCTGTAGTATATTCTTGTATCCTTTTGGCCTGCGTGTAAACGACTAAATGAACTAGCAGTGCAGCACCTATTAAAAAATAAAGGTTTGAAATGTCACTTTCTACCTGTGTAAATGGGTTTTTTCTCCCTTCCCTCCCTCCTCTTCCTCCTCTTTCTCCTTCCCTCTCTTCTCTCCCACCCTGCATCATTCCTCTCGTGATGTGTCAGTGTAACTTTGGAGTCCAAGACGTGAGTTCTCTCAAAAGAATGTGTTTTTTTGTGCCCTATTTGAGCACCCCTCCGCCCCTCCTCTGTTACAGTCGGACATTCTTTTCCAGCTTTCTTCGCAAAGAACATATCACTGCTTTCCAAGTGTACGGCCGTCACTAGCCCCTCTGAGCATCACAGATTTGTGTCTTTTCTGCTCTGGTAATCCCAGGGTCATACATTTGCAATTGCTGGACAGAGAGCTTTGCATTGTCCTGCGTTAGCTCGATGCATGCCTCTGTTGATCTGTTTGTGAGATGTTTTTCTTTGCTTGCACTTTCTGAAATCTGTATGCAGCCACACATCACATAGCTACAAAATATAAATTCTGCAGTGAATCTGTTAATCAGTCAAGCGTTTACTTTTTTTTTATTGCATTTCATATCTTCATTTAGTTGGTAGAAAATATCCTCCCATTAGCATCTTTGGATGTGAGATAATACATGCTACAGTGTGTATTTCCTCTATGTGTTCAAATCAGGTGATAAAGAAGCATAATTAACTTGTACTCACAACTTTTGCTGTCGTCCACAACTGCTTTAGTTTTATGAATCTTTTGTCTTCTCCTCTTTCCCCTCCTTCCTTTCCCTTGCCTCTCTCCTCCTCCTCCTCCTCCTCCCCCTGTCCTCCACACATCACCGTTTTCTTGCTTTTTACTTTTTTTTCTGCCTAAATCTGGTTAAAAAAAATGTGTGCAGCCTCAAAATGATCTTTTTCATACGAAGGGATTTTCTTTTGATGTGCATGCAAATGTTTTGATTGGTCATCTCTGGGCAGAAATTTTATTAGACAGATATACAGTTTCTGTGTTTTAGTGTCTCATCACCACACAAAGCAAAACATTCAGACTGTCATCATCCACAGAAAGTAGGGCACTTAAGCATGTTTATGAAAAAGGCTTCATTAAATCTGCAAAGGCAAACAAATGACAGAGTGTTTTTTCTTTACCTAAAAATGTTCTTTAACCAGTCCTCAGTCTTTGTAAACACATGTAAAAAATTAAACAGACTGTTTAGGGTAATATGATGAGAAATGCAGAAGCTGAATACACTATATAAGATCTTACTGTAAACTTTGCGAGTTATAATTGTCCTGGATTCTGTTGTGATATGCTGCGCTCTTAGTGGAGAAAATAAAACCATGAAGTTTTTAAAAGACACACATGAATAGAGGCTTCGGGGCCTTAAATGTAACATATGTGCTACCTAATATTACCAGCAGATGGCGCAGTGCACATACAATATGGTCACGGGCCGTAACATGCAGACCTATACAAATGTCAGAGAATAGTTGCTGAACTGATGGAACAGTTAATATTTTCAAGTGAGTTCATGGTCTGTTTTTCATTCCCTTTTTGACTGTAAAGTGAATTAAAGATATGATTGGCTGTCCTAACCCAGATTATTTCTTCAGTCGTAATCTGTGATGGTCGCTGTCTTCTATAAAGTCATGTGTTGCTCGACCTGAACATGAACGATATGAGTTCTCCATGGCAAACTTTTTTTTTTTTTTTTGGATGTGAAGAGATGAAACTCAATTTGAACATTATCAGAGTGCATCATACTTCAAACATATAAACTCAGCTGACCTGATTAGAAAAAAACATGTAACTAGATCTTAAGAGCACAAAGTATTTATACTGTGTCAGCAGTTTAGTCTTCTCACCTTTGATGCCCTTCGAAAACCCTTTCTAGTTGAAAAGGACCAGAAATAGATGTGGTACAGTTACTTTTTAACATAATAAGTTTGCACAATTAAATTGATCGATGAAACTCAACTACTGGCGTGCATTGGATTTTAACACATTTTGGAGACAACTTAAAAACGCAAGTATACAGAATTGTGCATGTATCATCCGTAACTTACAATTTCTTATTATCAGTTATCCTTCAAATATCCCAATCAGTCATCTGTGCAAGAATGAAACCGAAACAGTGCTATAGTTCCCAACCCTTTTTCTCTTTTGTCTCAGAGGTTCTTTGTGTTGAAAATATGCTTTTCATTGGGACCTTTACAGCTGCATATGGAGGGAAACTTTACTCTGCTTTGGCTTCCATGGAATCGACTAATATAAATGATTAAATGTTAAACATACTTCTGAAGTCACACACAACAAAACTCTCACTGGCCGTCACCCTATGGCAGAGCCTAGTCAGTTCGAGAGGGAGACACTCATCATCCCCTTGACATATCGGGGCTACAGGAGCTCTGGGGTGAATGCCTACAGGGTGCCCCTAACAAGGTCGACTGGGCGAGCTTGATGACAGCTTGACAGATGGAGGCAGTGTAAGCAAAAGAGAAGAGGACAGGGAGCCAAGAGGGACAAAGAATCCTCTGAACACAGCAGCTTGCCACTCTCCACACAGCGCTCCAGCATGAGGGGAAAGTATAGAGCTGAGAGGGGCAGAGATGAAGAAAGAGAGGAAAGGTGAAGGTAAAGGAGTCAGGAAGTAGGGAGGAGCAAGAAAACTGCAAGATTGGCTAAGGCAAACATGCCAGATTGTAAACACATGATAGTCTCTCAACTTGTTTATTAGTTGTTCAGCAATGCATGAGGCATGCCAGCTCTGCAATATATACTCCCTCTGTGACCTCCTTTTCACTCACTCACACACACACTCCTCCCTCACTCCGCTTCTCTCTTATTTTCTCTGTATTTTAACCAGCTGATACATTTTTCACATACTACACACACTTTTTTTCTTTCTATACTTGTGTGGACCCTCACTGACGCAATGAATTCTCTGAACCCTCAACATCGCACAAAATGCCTCAACCCAATTCTCATTTGAGCCCAACTTCATTCTTACCCTTAACCTTAAAAATCCTAACCTTCAAACAGTCCTTTCCATTCATGAAGGACCAGCCAAAATGTCCTTATGACGCACAAATGTCCTCACTACGATGGTTTAAAAGTTAAATTTAACTCACAAACACAGCAATAAAAGCACACGCACATTGCCACAGAGTAAATGAACTCTCTGATGATGACGCTGCAGTTCTCAGTGTGTTCTCACTCTAGATAAACTGCACAATCAGCATTTCTTGTTCTAAGAGGATGAAAATCAATCGAGGCTCTTCTTGTGGATCAATATCCTCACTCTCAACCCTGGTAAAGCAGAGAGAGAGGAGGTCAGTGCTGTCGGGGTCAGATTAGGCCGCGATGTTCAGAGAGTTCTGCTTTACTGTGCAGATTCATTTCAGACATTTGGCCAAACCGAGTTATTTGCTCCACTCTGCCCATTAATCTGGCTCTCATATCAGTGTCTGTTTTACAGCTATCATTCCCTGGACTTGTGACGTCTTTTATACAGATATCTGTTTAAATATCCGTTACATCATTTTCCAGTAGTTTAGGGCTCATTAGGATTTGTACCAACAGAAACATATAACTCATGTGAGACATGCAGTTTTTGAAGATACATTTTAGGAAGTGAATGTGACACCATGCAAACCTCCATGATGGCACCAAAAATTTGGCACTTGGTGGTACTTTGGTGACCTTCATTGAGCACGGCTGCTTAAAGCATTAATCTGACTTTTGCTTACATTACAGATCTAAATATAAAGTTCTGGATTTGAGAGCGTGACTTTCATCCTCACAAACTTTTAAAGGTCTGGTCTTAAAGATCTAAAAACAAAAATTTAAATCCGATGAGCTGCTTCTCCATGACATTGCTCTTTGTTTTTTAAAAGGACCAGCAGTCCACATGTTTAGCTGTCCTTGTTTCTCCTGTTTTCGTCACCCCTGCTGTCTGTCCTCACAAACCTCGCATGGATTTGCACCTCGATTAGCATCTTTGTGTTGGCACTTTATTGTCTCTGTCGTCCCCACCATGTGTTTCCATTTGTCAAGCTTTGGTCCTCCACTGACTCCTCACTGAAGTGTCACATGAGCCTTAATCCTCTTGTTCCCAGAAAACAGCACATCCCAAACAGCCGTTACTAAAGGAGATATCAAGTGTTTTACTGTAAACATACCTTAGTATGTAGTAAAGTAGTAGCGCCTGGCTCACATTACCACTGACCTGAGAAAAGAAGGGCCGAAGAGAGTGTGAGCGGAAGGGGGAAGGCCCCCAAAGTTACATAAAGGGGATCTTACTACAGAAGCAAAGATGAAAGGGAAAGCAAGGCCCAAGTGGCCTCAGAGGAGTGATGAAAGGAAAAAGAAATCAGCAAGAGGAGATAAAAAGAGAGCAGAGATGAGGGAGTTAACGGGTTGGATGGGTCACAGTATTCCATCAGATTGTGCCGCTTTAGGCCCGCGGGCGCCAGGGCTGCCTGACTTTCGCATTTGGAGGGCTGTGGATCACAGATAGCCAGAGGGAGGTGATGATGTGCACAGTGTGTAAATAGATGGATCTGGGGTCTATTTATAAATCCATCTAGAGTGGTCCTTAGCTGGGGTTAGCACGGACCCCACTGACAAACACACACATACGCACTGCACATTAGCAGCTCGCTACCAACAGGGATCCACTCCAGATTGAAAGTGAGATATTGTGCACACTGAAGTGTAAAAGTTAAACCTGAGGATTTCATTTCCCCTGATGTATTTTTCCAGTCAGTTACGCAGTAGAAGTAAAATCAAACTCTATTTACTGTGATCTAAAGGTAATATTGAAGGTATATTTTGTAATTTTCTCGCTCCTATGTTTGTTCTTTGCCTCCATAGTGGCAAACAGCTGTTAGCATCTTAGCATGATTCAAATAGGCCATATGTCTGCACAGAGGTTCTAAGTGATAGCAAAGCATTCTTTTGGGGGCACTGTAACGTGAATGCTGGTGATTTTTCATCTGGTCACTGTCCTCACTGACAGATGTAGGACAACAGTCCCATTTAACAAGATGGAGGTCAACCTGTCACGTGCAAAAATTTCACTTGAGATTTGTTTTACTGTCAACGTATAGATCAATCACATACCCAAGTACAGCGCAATATATTATAAGAAAGGTCATTTTGGCTTCGAAAAAGATTTGCAGTGTGAATAGATGTCATGTCTCTTTGACTGCAGATTGCATGCCTGGGTTCTGCATCGTGAGCTCTTGGAAGATGATCCTGCTGGTATCACTATCAGGTTGTATTGTTCAGTCCAATTTTAGATGTGCTTCTTGTGTTCTGCAGCACCTGTTGCTTCACCACGTCAAAGATATCACTTCTTTCCATAGGTATATTTTTTCACCAGTTTAATAAAGACTTTCACAAGTTTCTAATGTTTTTTTATGATCAGTTTATTCTTTATTTTTGCAACTTAGCTCCCACTGAAATTACACATGTTGACATGTTTACAAATGATTGTAAATCATTTATAATTGCATTAAAAGAGTAATAAAAAAAATACAGCAGGAGGGAAACATGCTGTTAACCAATTTAATGTGTCTGCTTCATATATGGCTTTTTAAGCCAATATGGCAGCTTTATCAGGGTGAATTACAAAAGTATTATTGTTAAAATTAATTGTTACATTGATTTCAAAGTTAAACCTCTAAAATGTCACCTTTTCACATTATAATGTCCAATTATAATGTGCAAAAATAATTACATCTCTGTTAAAAATATTGTTGAGTTGTGGACCTACATTTACCTACATTTAGTGCAGAGTTTTGGTCTTTTTAGACATTGATCGTTTAAAACTGTAAATAAAGATGCAGCAAATTGTCTCAAGCTGCTGCAGTACAATGCTAGAATGCCAGTCATATGAATTGTGTAAAAAGAAACTGTTTTTTCATTTTGCACCTCTTAAATGAGATTAACTTGACTCTATATGACACTGTATGTGTAACTTATTAACTGAATCTTCTGAGAAGTCCAGTTAAATACAAGAAGTTTATTTCATTTTGACAACAAATTCTGACATAAATTCCAAAGAAACTTGAAAATACACAAATTATTGTTTCAAATGTCCCATATTTTCTACAGACTCTTTTCATTTAAAACACACATACATGGACACATATAAACCCACACACAACCACACACCAGAAAATATACAACAAAGGAGGTGGCAACTTCAGTAACAATATTTACAAAAAGTATGAAAATGTAGGACCTAATAAAGTACATGTTCATACAATGTTCTGTGCACAAAAATAGATTGCAATCTAAAAGCAGTGATGTTGTATTGATTAACAAAAAACAAATCTTGAAAGATTTTATAAAGTCAGATTTTATCTCTCTCCTCTTCCCTCCCTCACCAGCTCCTCAGCGACTCCTCCTGCATCTCTTATTCTCTTGGCCTCCTTCTCTGCCTCCTCTGCCTTTATCTTCTCGTTTCTCTCTGTCTCCATCAGCCATGGCCCTCCCAGGTAGCTCAAGATCTCCTCAGGGCTTCCTCTGTGTTTGGGATCGGGGTGGAGCAGCTCCTTAAAAAGAGTCATCACCAGTGAGCTAAGACCCTCAAACTGTGACGGAGGAGGATTGTCCATGTGGTTTTCCTTCACGGTTGTGTAACTGTCCACTTTCTCCTCACCAATCCTTTCTCCATCCTTGAACTTCTCCTCCTTCTCAGCCTCACAGTTAAACCACTCCTTGTATCTACGGTAACCACGGTCATCAAGGGTGCTCTCCTCCCAGGGGAAGCATCCAGTTAGGAGGCAGTAGACAAGTACACCAAGGGCCCAGCTGTCAATACTAGGCTCCACTGTTATCCAAATGTCTTCCATTTCCTCTTCAGTTCCTTCATTCAACCTCCTTTCCATTTCCTTCTCAGCCTCCTTGGCGGGTTCCACCTCCGGGGTGCAGAAGGGTGACTCGTACCAGACGGCACGCACGGTGGAGCCGATGGTCCGGGCGAGGCCAAAGTCGCCTAGTTTGACCCAGCGGCAGGAGCTGTCACACAGGAAGATATTCTCTGGTTTGATGTCACGGTGGACGAAGCCCAGGGAGTGGAGATGTGTGACGGCGCCGCTCAGCTGGGCCATCACCCTCTGGACACACTCCTCATCCACCCCGACCTGAAACAGCAAGACAGTCCAAATCATAAGAAAACTGTCTGAAACTGAAAGCAACCTTTAATATTTGATGACAGATGAAGATTAGGTGGAGTCTGGTTAAAACACAATATCAAAGAACAACAAAATCTGCGTCACCAAAATGATTTGAGACACTCTTGGAAAACCTGCTTTACTTCATGTACTCATACTTCATTCAGTGAAAGCAGGGTGCCCTTGTTCTTATCAGCACTCTATTATGTTACTGGCAGTGACACAGGCAGCACAGAGGTCGAGCTGGGGGCCTTTATCATGCAGGTCTCAAGCAGACATGGTCAGCAGTTACATTTTCCATGATATGTCAAGATGAAAGCCTGACTGCAGACTTGAGGTTTAAGCGCTTTAACCAACATAACATAATTTTAATTGGTCTCAATGCAATTGTGTCGCCATTCAAGTGATTAAAATAAAACTGTGAGTGACGTAAAAAAGGTGGAAGGGTGGTATATATAGCTATCGCATTCATGTTTAAGTAGTGTATAATGTTAAACAGTTGCTCTGAAAGCTATGCAACACGGATAATCTGGTTTATATGAGCAGCAGTTATCACCATCATTCACGGGATCCTTGAAAGGTCAGTGGCCCTGGTGAACTGTCTTGCAGCTATGATTATTAATGTGTGCACCATTCCAAAGATTTGGACTTTCATTTCATGTTATTAAAATAAAAACCTTCCTTTTCATGCTTTAGGTCCTTTTTGGGCATCAAAAACCTTCAAACTTAAATCCACACCATTCCCCTTGACCCCGTGCAGTGAGTGTCCAAACATAAACACAAAAAAGTCACCATGCTTGTGCTTTAATTGGAGTAAATTGCACGGTGGATATTAAAGGCAATTAGATACACAGTCAATAAAGGTTTTGCGGAAATGTTTGGCATCAATGTTTTTCAGCTGAATATGTTTCCCTATTCAAAAAACTTAATCTGGGTTACAAAGC
>JAQNCA010000030.1:9674132-9684896 GCA_029783725.1 Acanthurus tractus
AGCCCTCCATGGCACGAGTTTGACATCCCTGATTTAGAGCAAGTTGACAATTTACTTAACAGATTTCCTTTTTTGTTCTAATATTGTGTCACTGTCAAACTGTTGAAGATCTCAAAGCTGATACGAGTTAAAATATGAATACGTTCAAGTTAATGTTGAATATAATGCTCAGGCAGATATGGAGACTCTTTTTGTGTAGTTTTTTCTGCATGATCAAACTGTCACCTCTGACCCTCAGGCTCATCTCCTGCTCCTGCTATGGCGGTGACTCCAGGCAGCACCATTTCCAGTAGGGGGGTTTCTCCAACACCTGCCTCCTCCAACCCTTTCGGCGTTGCTCCTTCAATGACCTCCATCTCACCTCAGTCCTCATCACTTGGCCTCAGTGGCCTCCGCTCCAGTCCTGTGCCTCCCAATCCCATGCTGGGCATGGTGCAACCAGGAATGGGCATGGGGCCTATGAGTGTGGGTATGGGGGCTCCAGGAATGGGCCTGGGCATGATGCAGGCCAGCCCCATGGGCATGCCCTACAGTGGGCTTTCGCCAATGGCTCCTCCAGGCTCGTCCCTATTGGGGCCTGGAGGTGCAGCGACTCCTCAGCTGATTTTGGGTGGGCCCACTGGAACAGGAGGAGTGATGGGAGCAGGAGGATCAGTGGGAGGGGGAGGAACGACAGGAGCGAGCACCAACCCTTTTCTTCTTTGAGGAAGTGTCACCACTACTTTGCTCACCTGTTTCAACCTCCTCTGTCGTACCTGCTGCCCCCTTCATTCATCTCCCCCTCAACGCAATTTGTGTCCAAAAAGAAAAAAGTGTACATCTCTATATTTAAAGAAAAAATACAAAAAAAAAAAATCAAAAATTATGTTTATCCTTTCCTTTTGAAAACATTATTTTCATTTCAGGAAACATTTTCATTTCAAAATAATTTTCCACATTTAGTTCCTTTCATTTCAACATGGGTTTGTGGGCGGGAAATAGAGAAGTATTTATTTTGTTTTAATCATTTTCTGTTCTGTATCGTTCTTCACGTTGTGTTTTTTCAGTCCCGTCATGAGGTGAAGGTAAGTCTGTGAGAGCAGGAGGTGTATTCAGTAGTGTCACTCAATTCTAATATTTCTGCACTGAGAGATGAGAGATGAAGGGAGAGGGGACATAGCCACTAACAAACTGAACAGAGAAACTGACGTACCTGCCTCCTCCTCTTTTCTCCCTTCAGAATGAAGGCAAACACTGAATCACTGAAATGAAACATGAAGTGCATGAAGGATAATTTTAAAACAAACTCCAGACTGAGATGTGGACTGAAAAACCTGCATTAACATTTCTGGCACAACTTTTCACTCTTAATTTAATTTAATGTTAAATGTAATTTATTTTTTTCCAATTTTTGGGAACAAATAAACAAGGAAAATCAAGATGATGCCATTTAAATCAAATGCTCTTTTTTTTTCTTTGATTTATTGTAGAAAACTAAAGAGAGCTCCGACATCTGTGGTCTGAAGCAGAGAAATAATGGGATGTTTGCTGAATATGTGTGTTTGCTGCAGAGTGTGAATGAGAAAATGAATGCTCATTTGTGAGTATGCAAGTATGCAATGGAGCAAATGCCTGTTTCTGTGTATATGTATCAATATCTGTCTCCATTTTTCCTGTGTCCGATCTCATTTCAGTGACTCAGAAAGAAAGAAAAGACATCCGTTATATTGTTTTTAGAAATTGTCCCTTGTATGAATATTATGTAATGAGGATTTCAAATGAGGTATTATAAGGGTCACACATTTCTCTGCCAATCTTATTTCTTTTACTTTTTTTTTTGTTTTGTTTATTAATTAAAAGCATTATTTTTTCTCCAATCACACATTTCATATGGGATCCCTGGTGTCCCTGAGCACCGCTCTCCTTGTGCTTCAACCCTCTTCCTGTCGAGGAGGGAGAGATACTGATGCTTCTTTAAAAAGAAAAGACAATTATTTCAATGAATGAAAGGAGGAGAAAAAAAACAGGGACTTGACAACATGCTCCATGCTGTTCTTTTAATTTAGTTTGATGAATTTATTGTTATTTTATATCAACAAGAAAAATATCTCTTTTATTGGGTAAGGTTGAATTTTGTGTGGTGATGACTGTGAACATTCACATTTGAAAAGTAAAATGGAAAAAAAATCAAAAGGAATTTATGAAATAAAACAAAAACACAGAGTGTGTGTTTGGCTTGTTTTATGCCTGCTCTGTAGCCAATGCTCATGTCTAAACCCTATTTTTTCATACTGCCTCAGAGTACAATAATGGGACATATATTAATGTACACTTAATTCTTTGGGTGAACATGTTTATAAATTTACTATCCAACAGAAGACAAAGACACCCTGCCAGTTACCTAAAGAAGATAAGCTACACAAGAGTTATTACAGCGTATGAATAAAGGTGAAAAAATGTACAGCATTCAGTCATATGTGGAAAAACTTGATCCCAAACTTGCTCTTAGAGAAGCTTTAACATGCATGACAGCCAGGCAGCTTCTGTGTAGAGTTAAGTGAAGAGGCACATTTTCTTTGAAAAGTTCTGCTCTCATTGCTTCTCCACACAGACACTGAGGGTCAAACGATCAGAGAATCCCAGTCAAAGTCATCCTGGATCTCCTCACTGTTGCTGTGCAGACTCTTTAATGGAGGACGCTGCCGGGGTGCCATGGACTGAGGCTGCATCCCTGCTGAGACAGAACAAGAAACATGGACCAGTCAGTCATTTTTTGACGGTAGTGCTGGATGGCTAGAAAAAAGTGAAAAATAAACCCTTTTCAACAGCTCTCACCTGCCGTGTTTACAGGTTGTGTTAGCTGATGTCTTTGAACTCCTTGACCCTGCATGTGCAGAGACCTCCGGGGCGGCTGAGCTCCACTAATAGGGGGAATCATGGGAGCGTAGGGGAGGGGTGAGGGGTGAGTGAGGCTGGCCAGGGTTGGAGGAGGATTCTGTGGGACCTGTAAGCAGTGAGGTGGGCCTAGAGCTATTGGAGAGTTGTTTCCAGAAGTGATCATGCCTTTCTGAGTGAAGAAGCGGTTCAGAGAGTCACAGAGGGAAGTGAAGAGCGCCGGGTCCAGGGCCCAGTCACACAGCTCTGCCTGCCGCATCCCCTCCAGCAGGTCTGTTGGATCCACAGAGACAATATTATTAAAAAAAAAAAAAAAAATGTTACAGCGCATCAGCTGCAAAAGACAAACATCTGAAAGTGTCGAAACACAGCCTTTTCATAGTGTTGGAAATAACTTAAAATTTTTGATAGCGCAGTGTCAATCCTGGCCAGTCCTCTTGTTCATTTTACACATGTTCACATAACCACATTATCGCTCAGTGACGCCTCCGGTTATATTATTCTATAATTTTGGGTGATGCAACCCTGAAAGTAAGACTCTGGTAAACAAGCGCAGACCTGGGTGACTAGAGAGGTCTATGTTGGCCCAGTCAAGACTGCTGGCAATGCGGAAGCTCTCCTTCAGAGAATCTGGGCTGCTGAACCAGTCAGGTGGCACCGCTGAGGAGAAAGTGAAGATGGTCACTTAAACAAGTACACCTCTTTTCTGTCTTATGTTGCTGGTTTTAACAGAATTCAAGCATTGATCTGAGGTCAACATTGGACTTACTGCATTGTGGAACGCTCTCTGTCTCTGGAGGGTGAGCAGCTGCTGGAGGTGGTGCAGGTGGCGCATGTGGTGCAAGTGGTGCAGGTGGTACATGTGGTGCAGGTGGTGCTGGTGGTGCATGTGGTGCAGGTACAGGGTGGGGGGACATTGGTAGCAGAGTTGGAGTGTGAAGTGGAGTCGTGTCATTGTTTGAAACAACCAGAGGACCAACATCCGCTGCAGAGAACCAAAACAAAGTCACTCATCCAAGCTGTTTATTTGTAAGGTGACCACTTAATAGAACTGCACACACACATGTGCTACTTACACTGTGAGCCTCCCCTCTCCCTCATGGTCTTGAAGAGAGACTTGAAAGATGCGTACAAATCTGGCAAATTCAGCTCATCGAAGGTGAAACGTAACTGAGGATCAGTAGAGGAGTTTAACAAGACAACAGGAGGGGCTGCGACAAATGAAGGGATGACAGATGCAGCGGAGTGAGTGGGTCCTGACACGGTGCAGACAGACGTAGGGGCTGAGTTAGGGGGGCAGGAGAAAGTGGGAACAGACACAGGCACTGAGTTAGCAGAAAAAGACAGAGGGGCAACAGTGAAAGAGGGGGCAGCCGGAGAAGCTGTGGACATGTTGGCAGCAGACAGAGGCGTAGCAGAGGCATTGGGGATGGAAAAAGTGGGGCCAGGTGGAAAAGGTGGTGGAAAAGAGCTGATGGAGGACATGGAGGAGGCAGGTGGGAGCCCGGCTGAAGGAGATACAGATGGATGAGGGACAGGGAGGCTGGATGTGGGGCTTGGCATGTAAGGTGACGGTTGCTGCGAAGATAAAAGACGAGACATTAGATTTAAAAACACCCAACAGATCTTGCTGTGAGATAGAGGAGAGTTAACACAGAGAAAGTGACTCTACCTTCCCCCCCCTCCTTGGGGGAGGAGAGAGGGAGGCAGACTGGGGGGAGTGGACAGCCCCCAGCGGCTCTGGGTTTAGAAGCTGGTGGTCAGTGTGGGAGGATGGTTGTTGTTGGTGGAGAGATGGTTCTCTCTTAACTTGTGTCCCCTGTAACAGCACAGCGTTACTATTTGTGAAGATGAAAAACTAATTCAAGTGTCTGAAACTAAGAGCAGTACTACTCAAGTACAACGATTGGTTTTACTCAAAGTGCTTAATGAAAAATACCAGACATGCTTTATTTTAGCCCTGCTTTTGATTTCCGCCTCCACCAAAATACAGAACAAATGAATGGTGACTAATAGGAAAAGTTTCTTCCATGGAAGGAGCCTCTATTAAAAGTGCTGGCAACAGTGTCAGCAGATAATTCTCAGTAACCTAGTTTGTGGACCTTGTTTCTGGAAAGTCACGTTGATGCTTAATAGTTTTTGATGGTGTTAGCACGGCAAATAAAATTTCATTCATTATTTTATTTTAATGGCGGCCAAAACCTCAGAGACACATAAATTCAACAAACTTTGACTTATAAAACTAATGGCTAAAAACCACTGGAGGTAAAATTAGGATGTTTTCTCAGTGTGAACAAATGAGTTTAGCTTTTTTTTGGTTAAAATTTAAAATTTAAATTTACCAAGTTACTAGTGCTTACAGCTGTCTGCCTAATGTAGTGCAGTAAAAAATGGGAATAAAATGCCAGAATCAGGTTCAGGTTTGATGGTCAACAACTGAATGAGTCATTCTGAAGCACATACATCCTGCCTGTCCTCTTTCTCCTCCGGATAAGGACGTTTGGGTGCCCTCTCCTGAGTTGCCTCAGCAGGTCCATCCATCGTCCAATAAGAGCCCTAACACCAGAGCACAAGTTTATAGCATCAGTCTCTTTTACCCCTTCATGTCTCCATCTCTTTGATGCAGAATTCTACCAAAAATGCAATTATTCTTAAAGGATAATTCACCTTGCCGGGGTCACTCTGCGGTCGAGGGACTTTCCTGAAGCATTTATTAAGGGACAGATTGTGCCGAATGGAGTTCTGTTCAGGATACAAAGTTACACAGAGAAACAAGTCAGCCCTGAAAAGACTTATTACATACTTCAGATACAAAGTCATATCCGTCACACCACACTGATTATTTGCATGTTGTTCTACGTTGAAGCTTACTTTCCATCCACGGCCAGCTCGGCTGTAGTAGGGGAAAGTGTCACTGATCCAGGTGTAGATGTCATTCAGACTCAGCTTCCTCTCAGGTGCAGCTGCTATTGCCATGGCGATGAGAGTGGCGTAGCTGTGAGGGGGTTTCCCTTTCGAATTTGCAGGAGAGGTGTCGGGCACAGAGGGTAGAAAGTCTCCTCTCTCCCTCCCTCTGTCTCTCCTCTTGTCCCTCTCCACTGCTCCTCCTCCTCCTCCTCCTCCTCCTGTTGCTCTTCTTAGTCTCCCTGAGCGCAGGCTGCTGATTCCCAGCTGAGGCAGCCAATCAATACTAGTGAGGCTGGAGTCCAAGTCAGAGGACATTGTTTCTCTTTTTCTCTGTTCAGGATCTAAAGGATCAAAAGAGGAAGTACTGAATCAACAGCTCCTTTTACTTTTTGTTTACTTTAGACACAATCCCAAACAATGAGCCATGATATAGTAAATTCCCTCCTGCCTGTAATGTGACACTGCCAACCGTTCTGTTCCTGTACTTCCAACCAGCGTCAGTTACAAACCAGCAAGTTCAGACACAAGACACTCTGTGCTGCTCTGGAAACTATCCATTCACAAGCAATGAGATATTGCACGAATGTGACAGCATTTCAACACGCAAATTCCACCTACATTTTCCATTTCTTGAGAAAGACGGCTGGCTTGCTTACCTCTCTTAGACACTCGAGGCCCAAGGCCTTAAAAACTGTTAATATTTGATGTTGTCATATGCTGTGCACAACTGCTGACAAACTGGTGTCCGTACGTCTCTTCAGATCTCTCTCTTCAGCAGGCTGAACCCCACAAAGTATCCAATCATACCTTTGCTTTGTGAAAGTTTGTTAAACTTTGGAGAAATATACACAAAAACTAATCGGAGAGCTTCCTTTTTCTCTCTCCCTCCCTCTCTCCTTCCCCTCCCTTTCTGGATATACCAGAATGACGTCACTCACTCCTCCCTCTTTGTGATGTCACTCTTTACGCCCGCCTCTGTGAGCTAGTCCCACCTTTTTCAGTTTGAATTGAAAGCTAATGCAGCAGTGGCCTCATCTTGATGTAAATTAAAAAGAATAACCTGCAAGTATCACCTAAAACAGTTTCAAAGAACATGAACACAAAGGCAGAGCAGTGCAAATTTAAAGCAGCAGAATCCCTTTATTGAGACATTTATCAGGATGTTAACAGCAGTGACAGTATATGTGGAACAGAGTGACACGTGATGGTCTGCCTACAGGGCGCTGAAGAAGGCAAGGAGGCCAGTGTCAGGGGACGGATGAGCCATAAGCTTCTGGATCTGTCAATGAAGTACAAAGAATACATGTCGGTCACTTTAATTACTTCAGCCTGCAGCTAATTTAGAAAGGAAATCAAGTTTGGTGTGTTTGCAGGAGCAAGTTGTCAGCCTTACAATAATGACAAAAAAGGTACAATATTTAGGCCAACATTAGGTCACCTGTAACTTGTCAAGCGCATCAGTAAAATTCATTGTAGATGGTGTATTTAAGGCAGCTTACAAACTGCAGTCTGCAGACTCTTTCTGACCGCAGTCTTAAGACATGCCAAATGTGTTTTCTTTTGGAGTATACTGTGCAGCGTGTATTTATGACACATGTAAACAAACAAAATGAACTAAGCTGGCCACATGGAGCAGCTGTAGTAAGCACCTCCTTGAAGTTGGGGTGTTTAGCATCTTGAACCAGCTGCAGCAGAACAGCCTCAGTGGTGGTGAGGAAAGCTCCGCTCTGCTTCAGTCGAGACAGAGCAAACAAACGGTCTGTCTGGCTGTGGAGGGAGAGCAAAAGTAGTTACACACACAAGGATGACTTTATATTTTAAGGACCAGTGAGTAGAATTTACAGCGATTTATTGAAAAAAAAACTGAATATGATATTCATTGTTATGTTTTTATTAGTGTATAACCACTAGAAATTCTGTTAGAGTCCTGTTTTTTTATTTTACAAGCCCTTCATATCTACACAGAGAGCAGGTCCTCTCCAGACAGTGTCTGCCATGTGCATCGCCATGTTTCTTCAGTAGCCCAGAAGAGACAAACAGACACCAGCTCTAGAGAGGTCCTTTTGCATTTTTACATAACTTGGAGGCCACCTCAGGTTTATCTACATACTTGAAAAGGGAGAAAAGTGAGGGAAGGGCTATTTAGTCGGTTTTAACCTGCAACCTTACAGCTAGATGCTAGACACCAGTCCTTGAATGTTGATTATACTACTAAAAAAAAAAAGATTGCATAGATACCTTCTGGATGAGACAGCATCAGCCACAATATGAACCTCTATTCCCTTTTCAAGCAGGTCATATGATGTGCACTGCGGACAAGACAGGGAGCAAAGGTTCTCACTCTTTAGCGTACACTATTTGGCAACTACATATAAATACATTACTTTTTAACTGCTTAATAGCTTACTAATTATAACCTTCCTCATATTCATTTTATATTTGGTTCTAAGCTTAATGTCATGTTATTCAAAAGCTTTACCACAGAAACAAACACGTTCTTACTGCGATACAGGCGTGAGTCTCTATTCCACACAGTATGGCCTGTTTGGGGTTCCCCAGGGCCTCTAGCTCTTTCTCCACCCCCTCTATCATCATGGTGAATGAAGTTTTAGCATGAGCTGTCAGGTCTGATGCTCCCAGTTCAGGCACTGTGGGTCCCAAACCTTTAGGGTACTGCTCTGTCAGGATCTGGGGGATGTTCAGAATACGACTGGCCTGTGAGAAAGAGAAGAGAGCAGGCATATTTGACTAGATCTGTTCAAATAATTAATGGTTAAAAATTACAGTCAAATGCTTGTTGACTGTTATAAGTGATACAGTCATGTCAAGGTGTATATTTTCAACCTGGAGCAATCTGGCAGCATTGCTGACAATGTTGGTGAACTGGAAGATGTTGGGTCTGAACTTCTCCTGCATGTCGCACAGCAAGAGCACTGAGTCCTTGGTAGAGAGTCTGCCAATTTTTGCCACTACAAGAACAAGACCACAGGAAGAACTTGTCTTCAGATCAATTAATAAATAAAATATAAGCATTAATTAAACTAATAGTGACTTAATTAAACAATTAAACATTACAATATAGTAATACTATAGCAATACTAATACTACCCTGTCAAATGATAGTAATACTTCATTTGACAGCGAAACTGACCTTTGGTGTATTTTTTTTACATTTGTGCCATTAGTGTCTGCTAGATTCTTTGTATGCGCTTACGTCCTCTATTGCGTTGCATTGTCATAAAAATGAAAACAATGATCAATTCTTGCGACTTTTTAGCGAACTCGTGCATAATAAAAGGTGACTTACTGTTGTTGCCTGGACGGTTCAGTTGTGCGGAGTAGTAGGTGACAGGTTCAACAGGACTGTAAAACTTTCAGGGTTAAGTACTATGTTCCATGTGACGCCTCCTGTATGATAACAAACCAACAGCAAGTTGACCTATTGAGTTGCAAAGGTAGAATGCAAACAACACTGAACAAATGCAGTACATAAAAAATTCTGAAATCGTTATGGAACAAATTTTACCAAATACACACCAAAGTCAACATAGTAACTAACCTAGCATGCAGCGAAGGGGACACACAAGTTCAACAGCCTTTCCAGTACCGCATTGACCAATAGAATTAGGAGAATTTGAGATTGATGTTTCTTTGAGCCAATAGAAACCGTAGTTTGCCTCGAATCATCTTCCTAGCTTGGGTGGGTAGGGACATAACTAACCCAAAGTGGTCACCTGAAGATGTCTGACAATGCAGATTCTCCCACAGAAACGCAAAAAGAGGAATCGCAGCAACCATCAGACGATTCTGCGGCAAACGAAGAGAAGAAAAAAAGTAAGTAACTGTAATTAATATCGAAAAGTTTTCTCAGTTAGCGAATATAGTGTGTTTACAAGGGCTGTTGCCAGTGCCAGAAGAAATAGTTCCGGGTTTGTGACGTAAATTTGATTGACAAAAATTCTTACCAATAAAAAAACTACTTTATTCTGCTTAGCCAATCAACATTCGGCTTTTAACATACGGTACTACCTGTTTATGGAATAGCTAACGCTAATGCTATTGCTAATATTTATGAAAGCAACAATTCATGTTCTTGCTGTCTCGAGATCTATGACTGACGAGGAGCGATTGTCTTAATAACGTTTCAAACGTATACGAAGTTAACGCCAAAAACATTTACACATCTAATCCATAAAACTAAGCTAACAGGCTCCAGTTAGCTTAAAACTGTCAAACCTTCGCATCCGGTTTAGTGTAAACCTGTTTTGTATCAAAGTTCTGGGGTCTAAAAAACTTAAATTATTACGTTTGTCTTATGTCTAGCTATGTGAGATTTACGCCATGGCTTTCTAATTTCACACATGCTGATATTTTGCTTATAATTCAAAAACCTATAAGAAATATATTTACAATAGCCATCAAAAATAGCATTGTTTTTAGTCGTTTGGTTACCTAATAAAACTTAAACCAAGGCTACAACTTGAATATAAAATGTGAGGAAGGAAGGAAAGAGATTTTTTTCAATAATTCAATCACTGTAATTGCTGAAAAAAGAAAAGGGTTTGCTTTTCACAGATATTTTTTCATTCATAAACAGTTTATCAAATCATAACCATCATAAGAAAAAGGAGAACAAATGAACCTTATACATCCATGGGCAAAATTTGGGTGTTGCATGCTAAAATTTTCTTTTTATAATTGTTTATATATGTGTGTATAAAAGTTTTCAGTCACCAGATCCTCATAATGACAACTATTTGACAAAATATGAATCAGAAATTAAAAAGATTTGAAATACATGTCAGGAGTGATTAAAAAGAATGAAATGTTACATTTAAAAAAATGTAGCCTTTTTCAGCTTATTGTGCAAACAAAAAAAATATGGTAAAATTTTTTTACTGCCTTCTATTGTAGTTCAGTGGATTTAGGAAAACATTTCTCCCTGACTAGTTTGTGTTGAGATATACCTTTACCAGTCTGGGC
>JAQNCA010000030.1:9684996-9703757 GCA_029783725.1 Acanthurus tractus
CACACACAAAGCAATTTATTTATTTCCTTGCCATCATCATAACTTCAAGTGTCGTTTTGCTTAATTTTCTCAGTAGTAAAAATATCAACTCCAAAACCTTCAAGTTATTACAGAGGAGAACTTTTCAAGAATAATCAGTCTAATCCACTTCTTAGTCAATTTATCTGAGACCTGTGACATACTAAGTGGAGTTTTGTTTGGTTAATATCAGTCTCAGTTTAATACAGATGCATCTTTATGACCAACACAAACAGATGAGCAGCCTGATCTGTATGTTCTTAATGCCTGCCATCGGGTACAAGACAACAGGGTACAATCAACTTAAAATTAAATTCCTTTTGCTGTTTTATGTGTAAAATATTAAGTAATAAAGTGATAAATGGTACCATTTCCATTTACAACTGTGTATACATGATGTAACAAATAAACTTTGGCCCAGTCAGGATTCAGCTGAGGTGATTTTGTAATACTTAATTACAATATAATTGAATGTCCAGCCCTTAGAAGTGAATTGGCTGTATGGACCTTTGACCAGTAGAGGGGGCAGTAAGAGGGAAGCTCTCTGTTACATTAACCACAAAGCTTGGAAACTGATAAATGTGTTGATCAGTAGCAGCAAAGACCTCAAAGTCCAGATTTCACAGATGACCAGCAGATCATTATTAACCCCACAAATTTGGTCCTGCACTGTCACATTACTCCTACCTGTTTCATTTGACATTTAACCTTGAGTATGTTCTCTCTTTCTTTTTTGTCTCTGTCTCAGTGTTTCGGTAGCGACGGCAAGCTGGTTCTACATTACTGTAAATCTCAAGCCTGGGGTTAAACTGCTCTCTCTTCAGATTCACTTTGGACCCTCCCCCTTTCTTAAATTCATCCTCTAAACATTCACACAATGTTGTTTTTGCTTTTTGCCATTTGATTGCATCTGTTTTTTATGTACATACATATTGTAAATAAATTATTCTGACTATGTAAAGCTGTTTCCATTCTTGTTTAAGTATCACATTTGGCACATAAAAATAACACTTAGTGGGCACAGGATTTGGCTTTTCATAGGCTGATGCTGATTGGAGGAAAAAAAAGGAAAAGCCCATTCATGGATAATTTGGTTGAAAGTTTTATACTCTTAGTGTAATAAATGAAAACATGGTAAAGTCAAATTAGTAAAGAGCTTGCTCTCGTGGTAAAACGTTTAGGGAGCCACCACCTCTAAAAGGGGACAGACATAGGAAGAGAGGGGGCACTACAGTAACAGATGGACTTAAAGGGGATTACATGATTCAGGATGGGTTTGTGACATAAATTCCCAAGAAAGACAGGAAAGAGAGTGGAGTTGGGTAGAGACAGACACTCTGTCACTCCAGTCTTTCATCTCTGTCGGACTGTTGACCGGGAGGATTAAAGGGGGAGTGCGGCTGGAGAGGTAAGGGTCACTGATGCTCATCCTGGTAGAGGAATACTGGTGACATACAGAGTCAAACGGTGAAGAGGGAAGTGACAGGGACAAAATGGAGCAGCTAAAGTTAGTTTCCTTAGGAGCTTTTTGATTAAGGGCTCTTGACTTGCGCTGAAATAACCATGGATTGTAAGTTTGGAGGACTGCAAGAAGTGACTACTGAAAGTGTTTTACTGTGGTGGTTAAGCTAGTGTTTGACCTGAAATGCTGCAAGGGATGAGAAAAAGCTCTATATTAGGTTCTTTTAGATGCTTATTTTTTAAAAAACTACTGCTAAGAGAAGTAATCATTTTTTTGATAAAAGATTCATTGTCAATCATTTTCTTTGGAAAAGAACTAGAAGAATGAGAATTTGATGCTTTTCACTGTAATTTATGATAGTAAATGGGGGAGTTTTCTTGGTTTTGGACTGATGTTCAGATGAAACAAGTTAAATGAAGATTTCACAACTGAGTACAGGACAACAAAACTGAGCCCTATTATCTATCAGATATAGACTGAAGAGTATCAAAAAAATGTGCCTAAAGTCTAGATGGAGCTCTTAGATGTCCTGTTGATGAATGCAGGTTTAATGACACAAATGGAATGTCCAGTTACCAATCATCGTATTTATCATAAAACTACATTTCTGTTTCGCAAACAATTTTTACTCTATTTGTGAGATTAACAAAAAGTTGTATCTATGTTCTTCATGCCAAAATCGAATGACAAGTTGGAGTCCAACTTGTTCATGATGGAAAAGCTTTGAAACTTATCGGGGTCACACTGTACTGTACTGCTTTTGATATGTTATCACTGACAGCAAAAATCAAGACTGAGAATTTTGGAGCAAGGAGGAAATAATGGTGACAGTAACAAGGATAACTGGGATATTTTAAGTATCATGGACACATTCATAGTTGTCTTTTACATTTCAGAAATCACATGAAGCAGGCATTTAGGCTGACTATTGCACAAATCTTTTTACAGATAAAATCTATGTAAAGGATTAAACAGATTTACACATATTGTGGATTTTTGTCAATTAAAGTGTTTGCCTTTAGTTGTCACAATAATTTCATTTAGGACATCCATTGCATTATCATGCATTTCTTTTTGTAACTTGATGTATATCTTGTCAACATCATTCAGATAGCAGAAAGCACTTTGTATCTGGCCTTGTGGCCAAAGGCTTATGCTAAACTCATTCCATGTAACTACTTTTCTGTAGAACGTTAGGGGCTGTGGAAAAACAGGAATGCATTGCATGAGAGGGAGACAGCAGATATGGTTAGAATCTACTTCACACTAAAACACACCTAACACAAACAGATTAGAGCAGATTATCAGGGATTACTGGCAATAGTTTCATTTAGATCTGTGGTTTTTCCATAATTTCATAAAAAAGTAATCTTTTGTTTTTGCTCCCCTGTGTCTTGTCTTTTACAGGGGGTCCAGCAGTGGAGTTCATGATGAGCGACAGGGTCAGGCCAGGGGAGATATCAGCAGGGGTCACAGGATAGCACACATTACTTTTTCTTTCATAACCCTTCCTTAAAAACACAGCTGGAGGTCTGATGTGACCTCAGGCAGACTCTTACTGATTTAAGGAACATCTAATAAAGTTAGATGTCACCTTATGGACATGCTGGTTTTAGCCTTTTTACGTCCCATTCTGCCATTAAATGTCCCTCTATTGCCTGGTGATCAGTTGTTTGTCAGGATGCCCTTTATCTCATCTTTAGGTAAAATACTTCTTTTTGTAAATTCTAGTATTTTTAAATGACCTTAATGCTTCCTCTTTGTGCAGTAACACCGCTCTAGCGCACACAAGGAGTGTCAACAGGTGCTGAGGTCAGGGGATGTATAGTCATATCATTGATCACAGAGATCAAAAGCAGGATCTCACATTAGAGCTGTTAGGCCAGCTAACTGTTATGTCCTCGCATCACACTGTTTTCTCCTACCGTGAACCATCGCTCACCTAAATCTCCTCTTGTTCATTTTTTTGGCTCCATCTGTCCTTTCCCACGTGTATCAACTTCTGAACATCTTATCCTGTTCCATCCCCTCATCTCTCTTTATCTTCCTCTCTTTTAATCACACTGACTTTACAGTATAGCTTTGTCAGCTGTGGTTTATTATCTCCTGTCTGTACTGTTACATCACATTTATCTTTGCTTTGTATTTAAACCTGGCAGCTCAGGGCTGTTTAAAATCAACTCAAAGCATCTGTCCTGCCCTCTCGGCTACATCAGTGACTGCAGTCACAACTTCTGTCCTGTTTGTCCCGTTTAAACGTGCAGTATCCCCCATCAAACTCCCCAAATCTCTCTCTCTCTCTGGCCTTCCCCTTGCCTCCCTCCTGTCTTGTGTGGCCATGCTGGAGAGTTTGTCCCGTCGCTCTCGCTCCCTGCTCTCCCTGACCTTGACCACTCTGGCTCTGGCCCTCTCCATCCTGGCTCTCTGCACATCTTATTGGTGTGAGGGCACACACAAGGTGGTGAAGCCCCTCTGCCTGTCGCCTGTCAAAATGAAGAACTGTGGTCAGAACAACAGCGAGCCTTACACCACAGGTACTGTGATTTTATTTTCACTTCCCTTCATCAGCAGGTGTTTTAAGCAGCTTTACTGTCCTCATCCTGCTTTACTGTTTTTGATTAGATTGCTCTTTACTGTTGTTGGCCTATGGACATACATATGTATAAGAATATTTTCTGGTATCCACTTTCTCAGGTATGCAAACAGCTCCCTCTTGATCTTGACAATGGTATCAGTATAGTTGTCAAATAAATTAAGTGGAATAAATAATATGATATTTCCCCCTGAAATTTAGAGAAGAAGAACTAGAAAGTTGCATAATATGAAGGTACAAGAACCTTAACATTTTTCTAATGTAAAATACTTGAGGGAATATGTTTTGTTTTGTGCCACACTGGTGTATCAGTATGTCAGAATATCAAACTTCGAGCTGGACTAAAACAAATGAAGACAATGCTAAGTATCCCTTCTGTAGGCTAAGAAAACGTGGATTAAGCCACAGTGAGCACATGTACAGACAGTAGTTATAGAAAACTGCCTGGTGAAAGAGCCTGATATGTGTTTCAACATGTTCACAGGCTTGTCACAGTTTCCTATAAACTGCATAACTTCATGGATTCACCGAACCTGACGTCAGCAGTCATGCAATGTTTTCTTGGCATTAGGCTTTTGCAATACTAAGGCATAATTTGGATGTAATGTAACACCTTCTGAACAGGTACCAACCATCACAGCTACAGGTTACAATTTTTAGTTAGAAAAACAGTTTAAAGTACTTTAAAATGCATAACTTTAGCTAATCAAGGCGATCTTTTAAAGTCAAACCACAGGCCAGGATGATAGTTGTATAATACTACATTTTATATTGTAATTCTAAAAAGTCACGATATTTTGGCAAAACAACCACGACTTAAGGAGTATTTAATCATCAGCAGGCTCCATCTGGCGAATGAAGTGGTTATTAAGTGTGTATACATAATATGTTATGTCACATTTCTGTTTGGGTGCATCGTGTGTTTGTAAATGTGCTGAAAATATGAAATCCATCTCTCTAATGTTGACTTTAACAAAATTTTGGCCTTGACAGTTAAACCTGGTTATACAAGTATTGTATTTTTTTAAAATTTTCTCTGCGTAACAACCAACGCCTCAAACTAATCTGAGTGGATAAACTGATAGGCTTTTCCCCCTGTTAGAAAGTGATTGTCCTTGGTTTGATATTTTTTAATCTCTTTCTGCCCATACCTTAGTCCCTCAGAGAACTTATTTTTGGCTTAGTGTTAATCTGTGGGGTGTCAGGGGAGCTCCCAATGGAGGAGAGGTTTACCCTATCTGCTGCCTGATTTTTAATTTCTCTACAGATATGCTTAATCCACAATGGGATTAACAGCTTTTACAGCATAAAAAAAAATCAACTTTGGCCATTAGAAAGATCTACCTTTACTGTGGTGGATTTAACCCTAACCTCTGTGTTGAAACCAGATCTACAAACACACACGTGAGATGACAAGATGCTGGCAGACAAATTTCCATGTGACACAGAAGTGTGCTACTTTTGAGGCAGTGGTGTGATGAACAGACTTGCAGGAGTTTTGCGCAAACTCTTGTATCTGTCTCTTCTTCTCAATATCTTTTTCTTTAATTACACATTGAACCTCCAGTATAAAAGCACAACTTTATGCAAAGAGTGCTTTTGTTATTTAAATATCCTCTCTGACTAAGTTTTTCAAGTTTTTTGGAAAAAATTCATTCAAAGTAGTTGTTTTTCAGGCATGAGAGCATTTACAGCATGCACTTGTGTGTTTTTGTGCATCTGCTTTTCTGCACTTGCATATGCTGTCGGTTTTTGTTTGTGAGTCAGTCTGGTGTTAATGCTGGCACCTCACAACAAGAGAGTCCTGTGTTTGTTAGATGCTTTGATCCTGTGTCATAGGTTGTAGATTACTTCTTGCATCTTGATGTGAATTACGTCTCTATGTCGAAAGGACAGTGAAAAGATGGTCCACACAGCACATTTTGGCTCCACTTCATTAGGCATATCAGGAATATGCAGTTAAAACTCTCTTCTCATTGTCATCCGGTTTTACTGTCACACAGAGAGTCCCACTCAGAACCCCTTCAACCACACGCTGTCTCCAGCCAGGAGGGACGAGCTGGCCAAGATCAGACAGAGGCAGCTGGCCAACGCAGTTCACTACATCTGGGAGACGGGAGAAGACAAGTTTGCTTTTAGATACTTCCACACTGGTTTCTGGGAAAGCTGTGAGAAGCACAGCGATGGTGTGTAAACAAAGCACGTCTAATCATGCAAACACACTCGAAAATGGTCACAATATTAGCTATATTGTAATACTGATATAGCTGTTTTTTCATGGATGGTACTTTCAGGCTTAATTCTCCACAAACTGTTTCATCTGATTAAAAGAAAAATGTTTTCTATATTGTTTTTTGTTCATGTGTATATTTTGTTGGCAGGGGAGAAATGTCGAAGCTTTATAGAATTAACACCCGGAGATACTCAAGGTGAGTTGTTTGACAGTCTTGTGCTGGACAACGAACACAATATTTTTTATATGCACGTGTGTCACTTTACATATTTCCAAATGCTGCAGGTGTGCTCTGGCTGTCAGTAATTTCAGAGTTTACATACATCGGCCTGCTGGGGTTAGGCTTCCTACTCATGTGGCTGGAAGTCTTATGCTCCCATAAAGAGATGCACTCTCTAAAAATCAACGCCTATGCAGCGATCTGCACTGTGTTATCAGGTGAGCCTCAGTTTATCCTTCAATTTCACATGACTTTATTCATCAGAACCACCTGCTCTATATAGCATTGTCTATTTCCATCATCTTCTTTGTTTTCTAGACTTTTTCTAGGCTTCATTTTTTGTCAGTAGTTTGAAATCTACCTTTAAATATAACCCTCATTCCTAAGTCATACAGTGAAGCCATCTATGGTTACTCATTCAGCAGGTAGCTCAAAAAAGCATGACTTGTTCTTGCCGTCTCAGGTTGTGTACGTGAACCTTGAATGGACAGAACTCACATCTTTAACTCAAATGTTTGGTGTTGACTCACTGCAGTGCACAGGCTGTTATATTTTTTTGCTTGTTTCATCTCCCATGCAGGCCTTCTTGGGATGGTGGCCCATATGATGTACACCACAGTATTTCAGATGACAGTCATTGTGGGCCCAAAAGACTGGAGGCCTCAATCGTGGGATTATGGCTGGTCCTTTGCGTACGTGGCTACTCTTATAAGTCTGCATACAAACCTGTATTATTCAGAGATGTACATAAAGTGTTTGACATGTACCAGCTGTAATGTTCCTCCAATTCTAAATCTCTGCTTCTAGTCTTGCCTGGGTGTCCTTCAGTTGCTGTATGGGGGCTGCTGTGGTCACGCTCAACTCCTACACAAAGACCATTATTGAGCTCCGTCGCAGACAGAGGTTGCGGTTGGAGGAAGCAAGAGCCGCCACTCATGCTCCTTCCTATGATGAGGTTGTTCCTGGTGGCGGGCTCTACTCTGTCAGCGGCCTGCTGCAGTGTCCGGATGGCATGATGGACGTGGCGTGGGCCCCGAACGGCAGCATGGTTGGTGTGGGAAATGGGGATGTGCCTACGTTAGTTTTAGTAGGAGGATGCGGGCCAGAGGGGTGTGAAGACTGTGAGAGAGAAATGGATGAGATGGAGGAGGCCATGGACCGAGTTGATTCACCTTGTTAGAGGATCGCCTGCATCCATCAACTAAAAAGGCTGTAAAACTGAAAAAAGGAAAGACTCTGTCGCTGTGTGAGAAGGACCGATGTGAGCAAATTCATCCTGTTTTTCTTTTCTACCACTTTGACTTTTAACTTTTTGGAACACACTAACTGCATCTAAAGGCCAGTGAAATCACTTCATATCAATATAAAGACTACAATGTAAGTACAGGTCATACTGACTTGCAAGATTTCTGTGTATTTCTCAGTGCCTCATGGTAGAAAAGGTCGTGCATGTCTCTATATGTAATATAGATGATATAAATGTTTATATTATTTTATGGTTTATATAATAACATACAATAATGTGTCGGGACAACATTCATCTCAAGGAGCATTTGGTTGCATACTGGGATGGATCTTACTTCTCCTGGTGATACTTAAACTGAACAGCATGTTCTTTCGAGTGATGTCTGTTACATTCTCACTATTAAGTGGTAAAGATGTTTAATTTGTCAATCATTTCTTTCAAACTTTTGACAGAGACACAATTTGGATGTAATGCATGTATACAAGGCGCTAAAGCATAGACACTCTCTCTGCAGATGTACAGACAAACCCATAAGATAGACACATAGAGATAGAAAGATTACAGAGATTTTGAAAAGTCTGCTCTCTGATGTTGAACAGAAGATTATGTGTAAACCAGTAATCCCGAGTTGGATGGAAAGAAGGAGGAACAGAGTGAGGAGAGATGGAAGGCATGTGAAGGGACAGACATGGAGAGGGGTGGAGGGGTAGTGGGTTATGGGGGGAGAGAATGAAAGTTGGGAAGAAATGCAGGTGTGCATGCAAACCGAACACACACCCACACACACACACTTCAACAATCTGCACTTAAACATCACAATTTCAGGGACTTGACTGTTTTTACATGGAAACTATATCCTAGTATTTACATTTTCCTTAAATGTCCGCAGGTTATACATTTGGGATAATCCTGGATTTACTGTCTTGGACAGATACAATTGAATCCTTAAAGCACCAGTTTTGTCACCCCCCCTGAATTACATTATAGAGTCTGTTTCTAGGTCATAGGAGAGTTTATTGTTTTTTGAAAAGATAAATAAATTGATTTTCAAAGCACAGATGTATGAGAAAACCTTTAATTTATTTTACAGTGTATGAAGTACAATACATGAAAGCTAAAACCATTTTTTAAGACATTTCCAATACTTTAAAAAAAACATAATGTGCTAACTGTCGACTATAGTACTATATTATTGTTATTAACAGGATTAATATCTCCAGAGCCTTAATTTCTTTTCTTTAAAACATTCAACGATTGGACAATATTTATTGTATATTTCATTATATATCCTCATAAATTATTGAATTATTCTGGTATATATATTATCATATACACTATATTTTGCATTTAATTAATTTAGACATCATGTTTGGAAACTCTATTGCCACAACTGGCCTCCTCCAGTCTCTATTTGATATAAACTCTTCCACTCTTTTTAAAACAATAAAAAGACATAAACAAACTTACTAAAAGTAAGTTGCAACTGAGATGTTGCAGGAGGGAATATGTACATAGAGGGGTGGAGTAGAGAGGAGTAATGAGGTGGGAGGAAAAACAATCTTAGGCTGAGGCAGAGGAGGAAAAAAGTTTAGGATAAAGAAAAGAGTCTATTAAGATTAAGAGGGATAGGGGTTAAATAAGGAGGACTTTATTGCTTGATTGGTTCATAGAGGATAAGATGCATTGCATTCTCATTTTCAATCACTCCTTTGATGAACTCTCCTTCAGCCAATCGCTCTATGTAGGGGAAAAAAGAAAGAGTAGGAGATGTTACAGTAAGACAAAGATAGTAAGCAAGATGTACAACATAGAGCGTGGGGTAAAGATGGAGTTGAATAATGACTCTTATCTAAGAAATCCGCTCTTATCTCCTGTGTGGGTGTGCTTGTGTGTGTGAGATGTCAGCATGCAATGCAGTGGAGTCACTTGAGGTTTCATGGTACAGGGTTGGTACATGCAGCTTGCATGACACAAGTGATGCTATAATGAAGGATGTGCCCCCAGGTGGATTTATTATTATTAAGCCAAGCAGCTGATTGTAAAATGTAATCTTAGTTCTTACATACTAAGAACAGCTGCTGAGGAAAGGTAGTAAGAGCTTATGCTGATTTCCTCTCTAACTTAAGCACATACAGTACATCGTGGTAAGAACACAGTGATCTGTCATGCACTGCGGGGGCACAGAGTATACGGACATGTGTTGCATGTGTGTTATTTCCCTCACCGTTGTCCTTCTTTTCAAAGTAAGACCACAGCTTGTTGGCTCTCTTCTCGGGCGTGTTCTCATCCTCTGGTAGCTTGCTCTGCTCCTCCTTTGGGATCAGCTTAAATATGGCCTGAGAGGGGGTTGGGTATAAGATTGGTGATGAATGTTGCATACATCTCTCACATAAACAATGTATGGAGTGTCAACAGAGCACATAAAACACATGTATACAAGCCAGCCCATGAGGCCTGGGGCCTGTAACACATGTCAGTAAGCTCACAGCCCTCTTAAGTTTAATAGTGTCTTGTATGTATGTGTGTTTTATTAAGCTTCTGATGCAAAAGAAGTGGACCATTTTATGTCTAGTCCCTGATTACCCTGAATTTGGCAGAATACAAACATATCAAGAATGGCATCTGGCGCAACCGATTGCAACTGATCTGTCTACCAAATTCATCTGCACATGCAGTCTTGGAGGGCTTGGTCATCACAATTTACATGTAGACCATTTACAGACCTGTGTGTCATTTTGTCTGCATGGGCCACTTGGAATCTGGCAGACCGTAAATGACTGTGCACTTTAGGTTCAAGTCTTAAAGTGTGTGTCCCACTTAGAGAGGAAGAACTCATCTCCCACACTTAAGACACCTAGATTAACATGGATTAGCGCCAAGTCTCAGGCCACAGGCCAAACACCAACTTGTCATCTCTTTTCTCTCTCAACTGTCTCTACATCATGCCCCTCTGATCTTGCGGTCAGTATAGTTCCTAATGTGCTTATGGATGAAGTTGTTACTGGTCAGTTATAAAAACTTAAACCAGATATGTATCAAGCATACACATGTGGGTACCATATACCACAAAAAGACACACTGTTTACATCCTCTGTTAGTAGTCTAGCATTTAAGTTTAGTTTACTATACTTAACTGTTTCTGTCTGGTCCTCTCTGTTTAATTTGCTTCCATTTTAAACCCCCATGTGAAAACAGATAACACTGGATTGTCTTATGTAATAATGATGTTTGTTTTTGTCCATATAGCAGATCTCTGTTGCCTTCTGCAACACAAAGTCTAATTTTGTTGCAGGTTGTTGAACTTTTGTCAGGGTGGCTTCAAAATGTAGCTGTGTAGCAGTTGTAAACATGATGCATATGGTCTCAGGCCAGTTGGCCAGGGGTGAAATCCAATGACAATGCCAGCTGGATCCTCGGCTGATCCGTCTAAACCTCTTACAATTCTATTTAATTTGTCTTAAAACTTCACAACCTATATCAGACTGAGTTTTGATCCCGTGAAAACAATGACTAACAGCTATTATACTGTAATTAGCCTTAACAAATCTAACAGTCCAAGGTAGCAGCCCCATGGATCACAGAAACATAGATTAGATTCAGGGATGATGGGCAGTCCCTCTATTAGAGTAGCCTTATTTAAGAGTAGGACTACCTACATTGTCTAAGAGCTAAACCTGTAATCACAGAGATTATGAGGAGTTTTAGGCTCAAATAGGCTGACTAATTGGGCTAACAATTATTAGTGAGACCTACATACCATTGAGGAATTGTTACCTTACAATAAATAGCTATTGATTTTAAAGCGATCTTAAAAAGACGGGGCTAAATACCACGAAAATCTGACAATATAATGCAGTCCAACAACAACTCTCCAAAACTATTGCCTCAAAAATGTTTAAAAGAGGATATATCATCACTTTGTACAAAAAGATGATACTGTTAACTGTCTTGTGTCACTAGAACATCAAAATGTTTCATCTGGTCATCCTTTTCACAGATGCCTAACATGTTTCCCCCTTACCTGGCAGATCTCTGTGACTTCTGTTTTGTTGATGTATCCGTTCTTGTCTACATCAAACAGCGAGAAAGCCCACTCCAGTTTTCGGGTCGTCTTCCCAGTGGAGGTCATGTGCAGCGCAATGATGTACTCCTTGAAGTCCAAAGTGCCATCATCATTGGTGTCAAAGGAACGAAACACATGTCGTGCGTAGCTCTTGGCATCGCTCTCAGGAAAGAAGCGGGTGTAGATCTGCTCAAACTCTTCTGGTGTTATGCGTCCTGTTGGGCACTGCTTCTGAAAGTTCTCATACCACTGACAGATCTCATTTTCAGTGAATTTGGTGCTGAGCTTGAGGTCCTCCAGGATCTCCTTTGACATTGCGCTACTGGTAGTATTTCCCATGGTATTTCTTTTTAATGTCTTATTTATATTTAAGTTCTGACAAACTCACCGGCAAATGTTTGCCACCTGAGTTTTTTTCTCCTGTGCCACCCGAGCTTCTACTTTGTTCCACTCAACTTTTTTCTAACTGACTTGACCTCTTTAGTTGATGCTTGATACCAAACCCTGAAAGTAAAAAAAAAAACAAAAACAAATTAACACACATTGTTCAGTTGGTTTTGAGAAATTCCAAATTTGTTGATTCTCCTCAGTCATATTGTGAACAGAAAAGGAGGCTTACCTTTGTGCTGGTGTGACGATGATTGCTGCAGAACTAAGTGTCTGTCTCGACGATAAGACACTGAGGGATAAGGAGGGCAGGGGGAAACAAACTCCTACCGAGGACGACTGGGTTAATTCTGTTAATGCGGGATTTAAGGTGGCTGAGCTCTTGACTAAAATGAACCCCCAGATCCTAATTTTCTCTTTTGGATCTGGACATCTAGGAAGATCTGCAGCCTAAGATTGTGCTGAATCATTTCCTGTGTTGAATTTTCTATAAACAGTGGGGTTTCTGAGCTAAGACTTGTGGTAGTGCATTCAATACCTTTATATTCTTTTTAAGAACTCAATATTAATCACTCAAATGTTTAATGTATTTCACTGCATCCTAGTAGTTACAACCCACTCATGAAAAAAAAGTATTTCAGTGCCACAAATTCATAAACTCTTCAACATTATTTTGCTGCACTGGTCAACAGATTATCAGGGGTTTCTTGGAAACTCTGACAACATGGCCCCAGGTGGGTTTTCAAAACTAGCTTTAGGTTCTCCAGCAGTATGTTGGCTATTTCAGTAGTGGCCTTTCAAATAGGTTTAGTTGACCACTGACATCTAATTCCACACTACCATCTGTCAAGAGAATTTAACTCCCTGACCCGCCTACCTTTGCCTCAAATCCCACCTACGCCCCTAGCATCATCACCTCCGTCGGCCCTCCCTCTACATGACCTCCTTCTCACCCTACTGGAGTTAGGATGTAGTCCTCCTCTCACTCACTTCTCTGTCTCATGCTTGGGTTTGCTGTACTGGCCTAAGTGTTTAAAAGGGTTGCTCCTGTTTTTTTACTCTGCCAAATTATGTTTTTATTGTTGCATTTATAAATTCTCATATTTCTCATTACTTTGCCTTGATCTTTACTTGTTTGAACTTATCCGCAGTCCAGTATAGCTCAGTCTCAGTCCCCAGGGCTATATATTTATCTGTTTATTGTGTTAGACCATCATCAGGCAAAATAATTTTGCAAACTCACCAATGTAGAATGGAGGTTGAGGCTGTATAGCAAACTTTATATGTTATAGATATGCAGAAGATCGGTATATTAAAAAAAAGATAAATAGATGTATATACTCTGTTTCTTTAACTTATCATTCATCATTGGTATAGAGGGCAACAGGATTTTCTTTGACCCAAAAATATGCCTAGTGAGAACATCTATTGGATTACAAAATGCCTTGGCCCATCCCACCAAATCCAAACACTTAGCCAATTACCATCATCCTGTGAGTGACATGGCCAATAGAATTACCCCCTCCTCTCCACAAAACAATCCCTGACACCTGACCTATACCCTTGAATTGACTACTTGCTGCAGCTAAAGCAAGCAAGGATTTGTGGTCAATTTTGAAATATTTTTCTGATTGAAGAAAAATTGAGGAGTCATGTAATGTAGATATGTAAGTGCCAATAGTGAGAGTGTAATATGTATGTAAAATTAAATTAAATTAAATTAAATTAAATTAAATAAAAGCTGTTTAATCATTTGCAAAACTACAATATACCAGTAATACCCTTTCCAGGCAGTAATGGATAGTACACAGAGAAAGTGCAGCAACAGCTGAAAGTTTGTCAACAGTAGAACTCAACTCAGCTAAAAATATCTTCAATTAGACTAACGACTCACCATTGAGTCACTATTGGCAACATCCCAGTTGGCTGGTCAACATTACAGCCTATTAACTGGTAGTATCAAACTTCACCCGTGTTACAGGATGAACCTGGGAGCCAGTTAAACGTCAGCACTGACATATATGCCGTAAATCTGGCCAACTCAGTGCCAGCATGGCAGGTCAGGCTCATTCATTCATGTATGTTGTACGCTTTGTAACAAAATCAAACAAGGAAGTTGTTTGTAATTAGCTTGATTTTTAAGTTGTTCCATTATTAATTTGTGTGATTATTAATGGTAGTTTTCTAAATGGCCAATCCAATCACTTCATTCATTCTAAAACATTTCCTTAACAGCAGTGCAGAGCACTCTCAGTCATATTTTAAGATAGTCTCTCGTGTAGATAGTACACCTCACATCTCAAAGTTTTAGAGGTAAGAGCACTGATGTAAAAAATGCACCCTAGCACCAGTGACATGAAAGACATGAGAAATAGGAATGCTGAACAGGAAAATGCTTTAAAAACAAAAAAATCCATTCTCAGCCCAAACAATGCCTTGGTGGGACACAACTCAAATCTTAAGACTGAAAGAGAGAGGAAAGGAGGAAGGGAGTTGTTCCTAGATAAATATCTGGTAATGGGTTATAATGACGCTTAATGACAGACAAGAGCTTCCTACTGAACGCAAAGGAAGAGAGGAACAAACAAATGATGACAACAGTCTTGACAACTCTGCCCACCATCTTGTAAGGCCTACGGTTGTGACGTATGTGATGATAAAGGTAACAGCAGTGAGGCCCCCTGATCCCATTTCTTCATCGATGGTCCAGAGAGAAAGTCAGCAGAATTTTTAGGATTTCACAAAATTCACCCTCATGCTTGGAGAGAAAAAGACACATCTCTGAATTTAAAGAATATTCATTTGATTCATTTTCCACGAACATATAAGCTCCAGATTCAACACTGACGTAAGTAAAGCTATGCTTTTTGTATGAAATACGATATTTAAGTTTTTCTAAAATTACAGATATTAACAGTGTCTTGATTTTGTATTTAATCACCAATCTGATTTGATTGGATTTGTCAGATTTGATCTAATTTGTAAGCATAAGCGTTTTCAATATATTTTTATGCTATGCAGCAAGCAAAAAGCAAAAATATGTAAAGCAGAGTAGTGATCTCGACTACCATTTAGATTTTGGAAATTTTGAAAGGCCTGATTGATTTTGTTCACATAATGTGATTTTAGAATTCATAGTAGGAAGAGACTAAGACTTACGACACAGGTTTATTTTTCAGTTTGCAGAAAGCACAGTAGCGATGGTAAATTTACTGCATTTATAAAGCCCATATTTAATATACAGACCACTCAAACTGCACAACAAATGCCAGCATTCACTCATTAACACAATAATCAACTATGTGGCAGAAGCTGCCATACTCAAGAGCAATACCAGTTCATGCACATTCAAGTGCACATTGAGTATTTTGCCCTAGGAAAACTAGGCTGTGAGCTGCACTTCCTTTTAGTGGACGGTCTACCCCAAGTCTTGAACCACAGCTGCTCCCCTTGAGACGCACTTACAGTGCAGGTTCCTATAGTTGTTGGTTCGTATCAAAAGCCAAAATGAAAATGGTTTCACTTGTATTTGTAACTAAATTTTAATTGACATACCTTGTATTTTAGCTAAGTTTAATTGAAAGGCTTAGAGCTATTTTGGCTATTTGCTTTTTTTATGACAAATTTAAAATCTCATTATTGTTTGATATCTCTGTAAATCCCAAGGTACCTTGTGTTAATGACGCACAAGACATCTTTAATCAAATGATGTAGCATTATGATAACAAGAATTCATAGGTTAAAATATTTCACTCAGTGTAAACATCGTAGCTTTAAGTGAAGAGTTGGGATAAGAGGATTCATCCAATCTCATGGCTGCATTAGAGAAATAAAAAGAGATACTAATGTGTTTGTATGTCATGTTGCAGGAGCAAGAAAGAAGAAGAAGCTGCATGCAAAATCACTTTGGGTCACCTGACAAAGGAATCAAAAGAAACCATGACAACCAGGATGGAAACACTTGATCCTTCAGCTCTATCAGATGTCACTTCAACTGTTACCTACAACCCTAAAACTGAGACAGTGGTCTTACCAAGAGGGGTCGTGTCAGTGGCGGGTATCACTGTGGTGACGGGGGGTGCTGAACTGTCCTGCGGTTCCTGTATGCTGGCTTTTGGGTTTTGGGGAACTCTCATCGGCTTCAGTTGTGTAGCTGTGGGGCTGTGGGATCAACTGAACCAGCTAAAAGAAAGAACATCTCACTTACTGGTACTAGGACTTGTCATTTTAGCCCTAAGTTTGATGATGGTGGGAAGTGTGGTGGCATTTTATCTCCTGACAAAGAGGAAGAAAGAAATGACACGAGAGGAGAGAGAGGATGGTAAAGAAGTTCTTGTAGAAAGTGGGAGGGTAATTAAAAAAGTCACAGTGTAAAACAGTAAGGGAGCTTTTTGAACTGCTACTATGCTATATCTGCTACTATGCTATATCTACTATGCTAGCAGTTACTTTGATTATCAGGATTGTACCTACAAATCATTGCAAGATTTAAGTATGACTTGTTGCATTGTTATACATAAAATAACCACACAGCAGGCCTTCATAAAGCAGTTAAAATGAGCTCAGCCTAATCAAGCTTCAAAATGCTGTTTTCAAATAAATGCAGTACTAATAAAAACACATCTATTATAACGTAATACAGAGAAGGTGGTCCTTATGCTACCTAAAAAAATACTTAATTTTTGGTACTTTAAGCACATCATATTGTCACTGTTTTTACTTAGTATTCTTCCATCACTGCCAAACTGTTTTACTCGGATGCCTGTTTTTTCTTTCACTTACATGACTGACAATTTTACCATGTAGACAGACCATAATATATATTAAATGGACTTCTTATAAAAATGAATATGTTTGCATAAAAGAGATGGGTCAATGGATAAAGAGAAATGGAACAGAAAGGTCAATATAAAAATACCATGAACAGGGCAAAGTGTGCAGATAATAGTATAAAGCCTGAAGCCAGTAGGATGAAACCATGCGGGTATTTTACATTTTGGCAAAGGTCATGAGGAATTTTATCATTGTAACCCCAATATAATGGAGGGAAAGTAATTTTTATTTGTACCAAAAAATGACATGTAATGAAAATGTTTTTACAGAAACACTGTCTCGTTATTGAAGATAATACACAGACCTTACAGTCCTATACACTGAATAGGACCACCTGATTAAAATAATAGAAATAAAACAACTGTAGTGGAGGATTTTTAGGATTTTACGGAACGATCAAATGTTAAGTTTTATCAATGACTTTTTTAATGCTTTGAATACCAATGATTCCCTTCAGCTCCATTGTATTGGTGAGGTAGCTAAGTGTAGCAGTGAGCCATCTCACACATAGCTTAACTACATTTGGGTCTCATTAAGTGACATGTTAAATGAAAAATATTGTTTATATAGGTTTCTAATCTGATATACATAATTCACACCTGTGAATTTTCTTAAATAGCATATCCACTGTCTCTCACTCAGAAAGACATAAAGCATGAGCAAGGGAGAAATCCCCATAGAAAGTAAAACACAATAACTAATCCAGTAAAAAGATATGTTTTAAGGCCAGAAGAAATAAATGTAAATAGTCAGACACATACCAGTCAGTCCAACCCATAGACTGTAGAATAAAAGGTCCAACTATATATTAGCATCAGACAGCCAGTTTGTTAGTATATGTTACCTTCGAGGTCAGTTGAAAATTGTAAGTTGATGGCAATAAAACCAATCTAGATAGTATTTCTAATTTCAAATACTTGCTTGTTAACAAATCTAACGTATCGACAGAAAAATCGTTCATCTCAGTTGAAGTGTGGTTAACTGCTACACAACTAGTTAGCTAACTAAAGCTCTTGTGGTCGCTACTAGCAACAGAACGTTCAACGGACACCAACGGTTGGCGGCAGTTGGCAGGTTAACCAGCGCGTGGTGTAAACCAGACCTCGTATGTACATATGTACTTGTATACCCATTATCTCTGAGTAAACCATGTATATCATCTAATGTAGCTTAGTTAGTAAAGTTAGCCTAGTTGAACCTGAAACTCACAGCATGGCTTCGTATGATTGGAAGTGAGTAACAAAAAATACTTTCGTTAAAAAATGTAGTTAATTTCGAAGGTGTTACTTTAAGAAAACTCGCCTATTGTAAATAATTAGAGGAAGAAAAAGTAGCCTGTTATGCTTTACAACATGCCTCGAACATAATGCAAGGAGATAAGTGGATAGTGTCCAAGTACTGCTGAGAGCATTTAACAGAACAGAAACCAACTACAGACACTGAAAACCTCAGGACAAGACCGAGAGTGCAATGTAATGTGCCTCCATCTGCTGGAACTAAAGCGAACTGTATTTAATCCATTGACTTCCCTTGCTATGATTTACGGTACAAGCTGTTTCCAATTGTACCTCACGATGTGAAAATGATACACCACTTTAACTCTAAGTTGTGTAACACTGATTATTTTCGAGTAAAGCACTTTTAAGACAGAGGTGTCTAGCGATCACGGTTGTAACACAGTCGTGGCTCTGCTTTACGACCTAACT
>JAQNCA010000030.1:9703857-9760038 GCA_029783725.1 Acanthurus tractus
ACAAGCTGTTTCCAATTGTACCTCACGATGTGAAAATGATACACCACTTTAACTCTAAGCTGTGTAACACTGATTATTTTCGAGTAAAGCACTTTTAAGACAGAGGTGTCTAGCGATCACGGTTGTAATACAGTCGTGGCTCTGCTTTACGACCTAACTTGAAACCTAAAATATTTATCCTTTTTTACGTATAACACTTAAAATATGTATCTAAGTGTACCGTCCACAGTGCAAACACTGTTAACTTTCTGATACCGTTCAGTGACACGTATAAAAGGGACTAGCTGGTCCCCAGGTATGTGAGGTATTTCGACAGGTATCCGACTCAGACGTGAGTTGCTCGGGTCACCTGACAACCCACTGCAACTGCCTCGGTCACGTGTCATCGTTCAAGTTTCAGGAAACTTTTTTTCCTCCTTAAGAAAACAAAACTGCCCACGTCCCGCCTCCTTTCCCCGCCTATTGGTTATAGACGACCATTGCGTCGCTCTGATTGGCCAGACTGTGGACTTCTCTGCGCTCGTCAGAATCAAACAACACCCCCTTCTTTAAATTCGTTTATGTGTAATTGATATCGCCTCCGAAGAGAAAAGTCGTCTGGAATTTCAGTATTATGGGCACCGAAATGAAGTTAAACTCACGATGGAATTAGCCTTCACGGTGAGTTTGTAAAACTGCCGCCGAACCGCGCTAAGGCAACTTGGCTGGTCTTTTGGTTTCAGTTAAAACTTTGTCAACTTGCTGTCAAGGTGTCCACTGTCAGTCATGTTACTTTTTATACAGTACGCCCGTTCAAGTGTGTCATTTTAAAGGTTCGTGTTTCCTAATATACCAAGACAACTAATTAGCCTAATTTTGGATGTAAATAACCCGACGCTGTTTTTTAAGCTGTCACGTTAGTGTGATTATTATTTAACCTTTTGAATTTCTGCGTGTTCTATTTGTGGTGTTGTCACTCATACAAGCAAACATACAACATGCCTGTAGTGGTTTTTTTGTTTGTTTGTAAATGCTTCAGATTAACGTTACATAGTCCTTATTAGAAATGCCGATACTTAAATATTTAGGAGAGAAATCAACTGTCTCGTTTACGTGTAGGTTGAATGTCAGAGGGTCTTTAAGGGGCATCAGCCTGACTTTAAAGCCTAGTAGCTATGCAACTTAGGGGCTACACGCCTTCATTAGAGGTCTGCTTTTCTTTACTTTATTAATCAATCAATCGTTTTGTGCAAAGCAGTAATAAAAAAATCTCTTATCTCCTGAAGTTCAAAGTGGATTCTTTAAGGTTGCTTGTTTTGTTTGCAGATTAAAGAGCTAATTAAACACTGAAACAATTTAGTGCATCTAACATTTCTCATAGTTACTTTTTAAGAAAAATGCTGGACAATCATTTGGTCCAGCTGCTCACATGTGATATTTTTTGTTTTGTTTTTGCTTTTGCTTTGTTTGGCCTCATTTGATTTTTGTAATTGAAAAAAAAACACATTTCCAAAACAATTAATTGAAAAAAATTATTGGAAAGCAATTGGTAACTAAAACAAATATCTGCTTTGTAAGACCGGCCAATCAAAATACAAGGATATATGATTTGGTATTACATAAGATTAAACAGGGCAGGAGATCCACACTGTTGAGAAGGGGAATGTTTGACGTTTTTGCTTGAAATGTCACTCATATGATTAACTGTTTATCAAATATCTGCTAAATGTTTTTTGGTTGAGTGAGTGATCGAGCAACCGAATGTTCCAGCTCTTCTGGTACTAATTCTTCAGTTATGGTTAAGCTGTAGCCACTGAACTACATCTGCCTTGGAAGATGTCAACTCTAAATAAGTACATCACACATGAATGTGTGACCGAAGGTAATCCAGCCGTATGTTTACACTTGTCTGAAAGCCTGAAAACCAACAAGTGTACTAACTGATCTTTTAAGAATGTTTCCTGAGTTTATACCCTGATCTAAAACCAGCCATTGAAATTTAAATTTCATCCCTACTGAGCAGATGCTTTATACTATGTTTGCTGTTAAACAAACCATGTTAGTCACGGATTATAATACCAGAACATCACGTGACCATGTTCGACCAATTGCTTACAGTAATTAGTCGGAAAGAGAAAAAAAAATGCATGTCTAAGCTTGCATGCTACACAAAAAGTTTGCTGTGCCTGTGCACAGTTAACACACTGATTTATCTTGTTGATCATCATATTTTCTTCCTTTTTTCTCAGGATGGACTCAAAAATGCCCCCTGACATCAGATGAGCCTCACAGTACAGGAACAGGTGGTTCAGTGCAGTCTCCAAGGATGATAACCTCGTCATGAACAAATAAAACATTTAGTTGTGGTGGATGGGTGGTGCAGGTGTGAGCAGACATGTTAGAAAGCTAGACAAACTAGTTGCATTAGTTGGAGAGGAAGTGTAGGCAGAATTGTCTATAGAGTTGTAAACTCATTTATTGTTAGGAAGCTGTGAGCTATTCATAAGATAGAAATAGTAATCTGATGGAGTGCAGTGAGAGAGTGCTGTGTGGGACGGGGGAGATGGAGCTGGACCCCAACATCGTGAGTGAAGAGGCAGGAAAACTGTATTCAGAACTACAGGTAAAGCAGCTTCTCAGGTTACACTTCCTTTGCATGACATTTTTGTTTTTTAGAAAAAAACTTGCCTTGTTTCTCTGAATGGGATCACTTTTTAGATGTGGTCAAACATACTGTGCATGGTTTTTCACTTTTTCCTTTTCTATTACAGACAGTTATTGAGATTCATGGTGAAAGTGTGGTGGAGTCACTGGTGCCCATATTTGTGTGGGTCCTTGAGGGGCTGGCTAGCTGCAAAGCCCAGCTAAGGGACAAGGAGGAGGAGGCAGAGAGGGAGAAAGCCGAGCGAGAGGAGCTGCTTGAGAGATACCAAGCAGAGAGAACCCTCAGGAAAGAAAGTCAAGAGGTTGGGATTGATGCATTGTTGATGTAGTGCGGTATACCATGATTTTGATAATATGTTGAAACTGAGAAAGTAGGGGGTTGTCTGTTCTCAGAGCTGTGAAAAATTTTGTCATATCTAGAGGTATCTGGAGCTGGATGACCAATTTGAACAGGAGAGGAGAGCCATCAGGGGGAGGGAAAAGGAGAGAGAGCGACGTGAGAGAGAGTTAGAGAAGAAAGCAAGGGAACAAGCTGATCAGCGTGAGTATTTGACTGTTGGCTGTATTTTAAACCTTCATTTTAAACTTTTGACTTTGCCACTTTCAGTTTCATTCATCTGTCTTGTGCATGTCATGGTTGTATCCATTTTGAATCTGAAGCTACATGTTGGGGTTTTCTTACAGTGGTGGCCTTGGAGGAGCAAAAGGCAAATCTGAATAGAGAACTGAGTGCACTGAGGCACACTCACAACAAGGTGGAGTCTAAAAATTTGTGCACTGTTTATTCACCACAAATATGACTTAAAGCACCCTCTTATATACAATATTTAATTGTTTTTGTTATTCATCTATGTCTATGTCTTACGTATCATTTATTCTCTCCTTTAGTTGGCCCACACATATCGGGAACTTCTGGAGAAGAGAAAGGATTCTGAAAGAGATTCTCCATTAAGGTTGTTCTTTTTTATCACTCCTTTATCCTAAACTTCTATTATTTATCGTAGATAGTGTGTCACACACTGAAGCTAAACTTAACCGTAATGATCATATATGTAATTTAGGTCTGGATTTTTTTCACGCTTCACAACACACAAACATATCCTTTATGTTGTTAAATAAAATATTTGTAGAGAGAGTTGGCTTAGAAGCCAGAAAACTACATTTTATCCTTTGTCTAAAAATTGGTATTTAGTAATTTTGAAAGTAAACCAGCAGTTGTTAGGGTGTTGACTAGAAGTTTCAGGTTACATTCCACTTTTGCTATGACAAAGTTGTGCAGAGTGTAATAAAAAAGAAAAACTTGATACTGATTATTTAATTAAGTTTTCATTAATATGTATTATTGCATATTGCATTCAGGAATCACCTGCGGCCCAAAAATGCTGAATTTCCATCCCACAAAATCCTCTCAGAATCGAGCGTTGATGAAAAGGTATAATTTATATTTCTATAATTTGAATAATTTTAAAACTAGACTTTTGACAGAGAAGTAGCTGTGCTTTCCTGCTCTTTTTTTTTACAGATGGTTCAAAGACCACATTCAAATTCTGGTCCCCCCTGCTTGGAAGATCAAGCAGCCAAGGAAGAAAAGCCAGATCAGTTTATTAGTGACATCATTAGCTCGACTCCTGAGCTGAAGCAGTTCCGTGGCTGTGTGGATGCAAGGTAATTATCTGAAATTAGGAGTAAATTTTTGTCAGTTAGATATCTGACTAAAAAGTTACTGTGGAAATCATGAACTAAATCCAAGTTAACTTTAGCTTATTGACATGTTCACACTGAAAACAGCAAAGATTCACTAATTTTCTCACTTTTCTTTTCTTTCTCTCTCTCTTTTTTATTATCATCAGCACTCCGGTGGCCAGACCAGACGCCAAAGAGCCACAGAGAGATGAGTCAGAGACCAGCCTCGGGAATGAGATTGGGGCGGTAGAGGTGGAGGAGGGAGAGAAGGAACACAAAGTGGAGGAGAAGCAGGAAGAAGATAAGGAGGAGGAAATGGAAGAAGATGATAGCATGGAGTGGGAGCTGCGCAACACAGACTCTGTGTTCTCTGAACTGTCAGAGCTGAGTCAGGATTATGTAGAGAGTGTAGACAGAGGAGCCAGTGTCAGAGGTAAACTCAGACCTTTTTCCACAAACAAGGTTGATGTACTCTCCCTTTTTCTTGACCTAAGGTTTTCTAAACTGTTGAATAAAACATTAACTGCCCAGAAATTAGCCACTGATCATTTTGTAACCCCTCATTAAGAAATTATGCATGATGCAGTATAAAAACAAAATCAAAGTCATCACAGACATTGCAGGTGACAGAAGGTTGGTCTCTAAAAATAAAATGGCAGTGTTAAGAAAGTGTTTGTTCCCCGCTAACATGAAGTGCATTTAAGTCTGTGTAAAAAAATGTTTGCTGTTTGTTTCTTGAAGCTTTACTTCCCTTTTTACTGTTTAAAACCAATTCATCTAGTTATTTCTTTTTGAATATGAATGAAGAGCTTAATGGAGGTAACAGTTAAACCTATGTTGTTTTAAGTGCTCTGTGTGTTAAAGACTTTTTAATGCTTTTTTGCCCTGTTTAGGCAGCACAGACCAGTTTGAGGAGATTCTTTCTCAGCATGAGGAACTGAAAGTCACCCAGTGAGTCCTATATTTATATTATCTGACCCTTTTATGACTAGTGCAGTCTGATTATGTGGGGGTGCAGGGAATTTCCAAATACTTCAGTGAGGTGCGGTTCCTTTTTCAGTGCAAACGGTTCATTAAGGTAAAGTATTTTTTTGCTGATTTGTTTAAGCCGTTTACTGTCTTTACCAAAGTGACTGTCAATGTCCTTTTTATTTTTAATTATCCTACTTCTGTTTCTTATTTTCAGTGAGTTAGTAGAAGCTGCCCGAAAGGCTTTGATATCTCGGGTTGTAGAGCTGACTGATGAACGCTCAGCTCTGAAGCTGGAAGCATCCTCCCTTCAAGATAACGTCTCCCGATTAGAGGGGCGGATGAAGGAGAAGGAGGAGGAAGCTAAAAGGTATAGAGGATTGTTTACCTATTTTCATATTGTCTGACATCTTGAAAAAATCATTCAAGGGGGGGATGATAAGCTTCTGGCCTTAGGCAGAAAGAGGCCTATGTAGGCTGTTGTTACCTCCATCTTAAGGGCTCACCCAAAGAGGTTGATGCCGACATGTGGTTAGGTGAGGGTCCCTCTACTTAAAGGTGAGGGAGTGCAATGGTGAATTCAAATGTGGCAGAGAGAGATGACTGCAGGAAGTCTAATGATGCCATTTTTTTCAGACAGCGCCAACTTACACTTTACAATTTTCCGACCGAGAAATACCACAAAAGTTATTAACTTCAAACTTTCTACATTGTCACTCAGGAGTTAAACTGTCCATGAATGTAATGACAGCTGATATAACTCTTCTTCTCCTACCTTAAGACAAACTTTATCAATCACACCATGTATTTTTGTTACCTTAATACTATTTAAATTTCCTTTACAATAATGATGTCTGTTGCTTCAACTGTTTTTTCACAGACTCCGCAAAGAACTTGAAGCATGTCAGTCTGAGGATTCTGATGTAAGGAGACATTTTTATTTTCAAACTTTCATCTACCACATCAGAGTGTGCAGAGTCACACTACGTACTCAGTGTTAATTATTATATGTGAATCTGATGCATGTAGTCCAATAAATAGCATAATTCTTTCCATTTAGGCCTCTTCACCCACATCTGTGCGGCACTTCTCTCGTTCTGAAATGGCTCGTGTGGTCATGGAGAAGAACCAGTACAAGCAGCGTTTGTTTGAGCTGCAGGAGGCAGTAAGACATAGTCAGACAATCAGGTAACTTTGCTTCTGAATCAATACAATTTGTCTAAAATGAGAACAATCAGTATTCAGATTTCTTAACCTTACTTGGTGTTTTTACTTTTTTATAGAGCAACAAAGGAGGAGAGGTTCACAGAGGACAAAAGGTCAAATATTTGGAGGAAGTAAGTTTATTTTCTCTGTCATCTATTCTGGGCTCGTTTAAAAATGGAATATTTTGCAATATTCTGCAGACTTATGCTCCTGTCAATTAAAATTTCAGTGATATTAAAACACCCAAAATGTAGGCTGTTTCAGCTTTGTTCCCAGAAGAACAGAGGTTTTCTCATCTTGATGCTTGTGCAGTGAAAATGCAGCACTTAGTTTCAAAAACAGTCACCAAAATAAAACAGCGATTTCAGGGTCTATTTGTTTAGAGGTATTGCAGTTTGCAGAGTTAGGAGCTAATGAGAATAGCATGAGGACAAAAGGACTTTTCCTGAAAGGTACCCGGAGGGTTGTGAGTGTATGAACAGGTAAACAATGTCACTTGAGCGATGAATATCTGACAGGAAGGAACTTTGACTGTCTTGGGTAACATAGTAAATCTGTCAAATGGTTTTAAAACAGAATGATAGAGATAGGTCAGTGTTCTAAGTAATTGCACATTTGTTGATAGAGGTTTTATTGTCTGTATACAATATTGATAGATTTATGTTTATTTTTTATTCAAAGGTTCAACCGCTTTTTTGGCCTGTCCAAAGGACCCTTAATCCCACCACCTGCTTCTGCATTTGCTCTGCCAACTTCTCCATCACTCACTCGCTCTCCTGTGAGGTCTCCACAACTACCAGCTATCAGTCAAGCTATCAGTCAAACTCATGCTGAGTAAGCGTGTGTTTCCGTCTCTGTCACTGTTGCATATGCTTCTCTATTTAAACCATTATTTGCAACATGATTGAGTTATCATAATTGGCTCAGTCAGAACATTTAGCATCATGTTATTCTCTCTAGGTCTGCTTCTCCTGCTGCTTTCTCTCCTCGTGCAAGGAGGAGAGAACTCTACAGAGAAATACGCTCACACATTTGGGAATCACTTGGAAAACGACAGATACATGGTTGGAGCACTCCACTGGCAAACACACAGGTAGGAGGAAGCAAGGATTGTCGCTGACATTGCCTGAAAAATAAAACCATTTAATGACATTTTAAAAGTCAAATTACGTCATAAATAACACTAAAATATGTGGTGCTTTTTTCTGTGCATTATGAACATTGCAGATTATCTGCCAAAACATGCATAACATCTTAGACACTACAAATAATCAATGTTAACATTTTTTACTGAGCAACATTAGATTAGGAACAAATTACAGCAATATTTATTTATTTGTTTATAATATAGAATCAGAAAAATTACAACTAATGTAAGTAAAGCTAATGTTATGCTAATGCTAATGTAACGTTGCCAAGGAGGGTAGAAATTATACATCAGATGTATGACACTCATAGCAGAATTTAAAACTGTCAGATGTGTAAATTTCCACAATTCTAACAATAACCTTTTGACCTTTTTTTTCATTATTGTAGGAATCCCAGGAACCTGTCCCAGAGCCCAAAGACGTGCCTGTTCTAATGCAGCTTAGACTGTTGGATCAAAGAGACTCCACAGCTAAAGTAGATATTTTCACTACAAAACATCTTGAACCAAGTAGCCTTTACATCATCCCTTTGTGTTTTTAAGTGTGGTAACTAACTTGTTTTTTTCTGTCCAGCTGAACTGTGCGGTTGCAGTCACACCTGAGATCTCAGGAGAGGCCACAGTAAGTCTGTCATTACCCGGATTAAATAGCAACTCCTGCTCTAATCACCATGTTCAATGCCATCCAACCATAACAAACACTGACCTTGGACGTGTTGTGTCATGCCACTCATATTTCCATACTCCATATTCGTCTTTCTCTGCCAGTGTTCTGTGTGGGTAGTTTCTGGCCCTGCCTTCAGCAGCGATATTACAGTGATTGATCCAGCACGGTCCAACACAGTACTGGATCAGTTCAGTCTCCCTCCCACAGCTCCTGCCCTCTGCATCTGTGCTGTGCCTTCCTTAGGTCAGTGCAAGTACAATGGGCTGCAGCCACAGACAACATGCCTAATGTAGTCTTTACTCATTTTACCCCCTCATACCATACTGAACTTTTACTGGAAACATTTGAGAAAGCACCGCTGCTTGCTCAGCTTTTTTTGACGCAATCTTTCCTGTCTTGCTATGTCAGGTGACACTACAGGAACTGTGTGGATTGGAACTCAGGAAGGAAGGTAGCCTCTGCTGAAAAAGCAGCTCACTTCACTAACTAAGACCAAAACTCTGAGTAAGATACTTGTCAGCACTCTAACCAGCTCTCTCTTTCTTTCCTTCACTGTGGCCACAGTATACTGGTACACAAAGCCTCTGCTGGCAGGAGATGCTGTCTACAGTCTGTTTCCCTCTCCGAAGGTGTTCATTCACTCACGTGAGTTTATCTGCTCTGTGTTTGAAGTGTGTTTGTATTTTTATTCAAGTATTATAAGCATTTAGTCCATTGTGTAGGAATTAGGGTTATGTTTTTTTATAGAACATGATAAAGATTTTATATAATTTCATTAGTATGTTTGCATTTGGCTATTATCACCTGAAAATAAGAAATCACTGAGTGTGAACTACCTTAAAATAAGCCTGTTATATTTACAGAGGGTGCAGGTCTTCCATTAAATCTGCCATGCTGCACCACCATGTTACTACAGTAGCCCAGAAAAGACAAACCAAACACTTAGCAGACAGTGATCAGCAGTGGGATGTTCAGTCCTGTGCAGTATGCATCTTTACCACTAGTTGTCACTAATTCCTACACATTGAAGGTTTAATCATTATGTGTCTTTATATGTTTTCTCAGGTTGTTAGGCAGAAACTTTTAAAAATAATGGATTCTTTGTTTATTTGATGTTATAGGTATTCCCAGGGTCAAGTAATAGCCGGTTTATCTGATGGGACCTTAGCATTTTTCTCACATGGTGCAGGTAATTTTTTTTTTTTTCCTTTAGTCACAGAGACTGTCCCCCGTTAATCCCTCTCCATTTGCCTGCTTCACATACCCTAATGTTTAGCAATAAAGTAACGAGTGCTGTGTTTGTCAGGGGGATGGAATCTACAGTCACACCATGTAATGCCTCTTGGATCAAACCCTTTGCAGCCCATTCGGTGCTGTCTTGCAAAAGGAAACCGCCTGTGGGTGGGATATTGGAACAGAGTCCATGTTGTTGACATGGGCAGTAAGAAGGTTGAGGTAAGAAACAGAAAAGGTACTAATGTAGTGTCCTATGTTCACAATATTGTTGAGCTCACCATCATCATTCCTTATCTGGCCTTACAGCAAACATTCTCAGTGTCTGAACGCAACGAGCAGCAGGTCCGTTTCCTATGTGCTGGTGGAAGCGGTGTTTGGACATCCTGTCGACTCGACCCAATCCTCAGACTGTTTGACTGGTCCACAGGACGGCCGCTACAGGAAGTCGATTTTACTGCTATTGTCACTAAAACATTAGGTGCTAAAATCAGTTCATTTTCTTTTATTGCCAATCTGTTTCAAAAAATAAAAACAATAATACTAAATGATACGGTTTTTAAATGTTATATAATACATTTACAGTAGGATATTAACAGTGGAATCTACAATATTATAAGCACATTTTAATACAACTTTTTTTTGTATGTTAAACAGTGATGTATAACTTAGCAGCCTTTGTGTTTTTAAAAGGATGTGTAAATTTCTTTCACTATGTTGCAGCAAATGACAGTTGAACTGGAAAAAGTTTGCCAGTTAAAAATCTTACACTTAGTAATAATTAGTCAGGTGAACAAACCATCATTCATGGGCTTCAAAATACTGGGTTCATTAACAGCTATATTATTCCTTAATTTAATTACTTTTTTTTTTTGCTTGTTTGGTGTCAATAAACTTAAAACTCTTTTCTGAAGCTTTGTTAAGGCATTTCTGTCTTCTTTGTAGGTCAGGCCTTCCTGACTCTCTCACCTCTTCAGATATCATCTCTGGCAGTCATCTGTGGGCGTCTGTGGGTCGGCACAGGAAGTGGTGCCCTCTTCTCCATCCCATTATCGATAAGTGAGTTTTATTTAGACTAAATATTATCAGGATTGTGGACCCTGGCTGATCTGGTATTAACTATATTAATGACCTTTTACAGCATCAGAGGCCGTTTCCATCCCATATTGCTCTATTGCATCTGCCCAGTTGTGTTACCATGGGCATAGACAAGCTGTTAGGTTCATCATTGCTGCACCTGGTAAGAATTTGAACTTAACATGCTGAAAAATTTTTAAATAAATTTTATAATTATGTAAGATTCTCCTGTGTGTGCTCTTGAATGCTGTATTTTGCTATAAGTGATCAGGTGATCATCTTTTTTCCTCAGGTTGTTTGATCACTTCTCCTGGCAGCAGCAATGTCACTACTTCTCAGCTTATCATCAGTGGAGGAGAGGGCTACATCAACTTCCGCATTGGTGAGTCTAGATGAAACACCACTGTAATGTCAAATAGTTTTAAAACTGCCTGACTTATTGGATAAATAGTGTTGGTTTTATTTACAGTTTAGTTAGTGCTCGGTTTATTTAATGTCTAAATGAGCTGTCCCCTTTTACAGGAGATGATGCAAATGATGGATCAGATGAGATGTCCCAAACTACACCTCCACGGTCTGAACGCAGTCACATGATTATCTGGCAGAATCCAACCCCCTCTGTGCCCAGCCCTGCCCTCTGAATCTCTCATCTCCTTGATCTGCCCTTTTGGAATAAGAAATAGATGGAGCAGACATTTACTGTTCAATAGCTGAGCTTGAAACAACATCGGAAATGGTGCTAAAATTGAATGAACCAACATCACAGTGTGGCTGCAATAAAAGTATCCCCTAAAATATATATATATAATATATACTGTTTGACCATTGTTTACCTCATTTATCGTGTACATCAATCTTTTGACTGTGTTAACCTAAAAGAGGATGATGTCTTACTATGCCTTCATCTCATGTATCATTACTGTACAATTGGTGAGTTCTTAGCTGCCTGATTGTTTAAAGCTCATTTTATACCTTTGCACTAATGATGCATTTGTTTTCCATCAAACTCTGAGACATTTTTTTTTAACAAAACCCTGTTAATACTCTTTCTCGTTTAACATGCAGAGTTGACATTTATTGTCTTCATTCCACCAAGAGGGCTATAGGTCTTTCTGCCATACCTTTGAGCATGAAGTTGCACTTGATGCAGCTATTCTTGAGGCTGCTGTGTACACACTTTGTTGTTAACTGTGAATTGGAACTGGTCTCTCAGTGTAAGGACAATCATACATGCATGCTACATTGAGATTGGGGATAATGTGTTTTGATTGTGATGTTTTTTGAAGTTCATTCTCAAGTTCTACCCCTCCACATCATATGGTGTAATCATAAATAACTGCACATTTTAAATGTTTCTGTATAAAAATGGAATGTTGTATCTTTTAGAAGAACAATTTCAGATTTTGTCCTTACAAATTATTTATTTTCTCAATCATTGTTTTGCTCTATGCATCGTAGTTTGTTTTCTGTTTTAGTTTGATTTCGGTATCTTTTGTAAAATAAGGGAAAGAAATTCTCTCAAGTGTTCTATGCAGTTTTATGTGCAATCACCATTTTGTGCACACATACTGATGTCATAGTATCTCTTTATCCTTCATGAAACAACACCTAAGACTTAGGTATTTGCTCTGACTCAACATTGTGCAAACACCATTATTGTCAATAAAATGACTTCAGTGATAATGTTGTTACTTTAATTATAAGTGGTATTCCTTATAACAGTGAGCAGATGAATTAATAACCTCTGAGGAAATGAGCAAAACCATAAAGCAGATTTATCGCTTTAATTCTCTGGAATCAATAGTAATGCCTATCTCATTAAAATCCTGAATATAGCCCAGATAAAAATTGTTAGGTATGAAGAATACAAATTCTGTATTTGATAAAAAAAAAAAAAGAAACAACAAATGACCCAGGTTTTCTTCGTGGGAGGGAGATGTTTGTTAACTCCACATAAGTGTCTGTAAAGACAATGAAAACATCAATGACACTCCCTTGCTTCAGGCAGTTTGGCCTTCAGCCTGGTTGAGGAAAGCTTGTCTTGTCCTGTTACTCAGTTGGTAGTTAGTATATTTAGGATCCCCCTCCTATGTTGGGCTGCTGTGAGTCCTTGGGACCCGTATCCTGCGGCTCAAGGAGCGGGCAAGGCGCTCCACAGCTCCACCCATGGCTCCCCCAAAATCCTTTTTGTAGGTCAGACCCTCAATGTTGCCACTGTACCACATGACCCAGCCTGCCAGGGACAGTAACACCAGAAGGGCTCCTGTGTACACCAGCAGATCCCCAAAGTCTCTGCCTTTGATCTCTAATGGAGCAAAGACCCCCAGCAGCAAGGATGTCACACCTAGCAGGTCCATCAGAACAGCAAACACCAGGGCCAGTTTACAGTGGGACAAACCGTCATATTTAGGTGCCATGTCTGCACCAAATAAGAGAGGGGAGGATGTCACTGTAAAATATGGATTTGTCAATTCTTAATGTCGGATATTTCATGACTCATAATAAAAGGAAAAACAAATATTATAAACGTTTAAGAAACAAATCAACCAGTGTTTTATTCCTCTATATCTTAAACACACGAATACATTATTTTAGTAAATTGACCTCATAATTTACGGTACTGGCTTCTCTTTTCTTACATGTTTTACACTGCAGTCAACACAGGTGCCACACCTGTCACGTACGTTTCAAAAGGCTTCTTTGTGCAGACAAAACACACATAGCAAGGTTTACATCATTAAAATGTTTTTAAAGGAAAAATAAAGAACCTGATCACTTACCCTGACGTTACAAACCCGTCGAGCAACGGAATTTAAAATTAAACGTGCTTTCAGAGCAAATTGAACGTTTTGAGTCTCTCGGGATCCAAACTGTAAAGCCACCATGTGAACACTGAAACCTGACACCTCATCACCTGTTCTACCTGTCCTACCGTTTTGACTAAGCGCAAACAAGAAAGCGTAGCAAAGATGAAACTGGAGAATGCTAGGGCATATTGTCTACTTTTTTCTACATAATCTAGTAATTCAGGGCTAATTGGTACTCGATCTTTCAAGCGAATTTTTCATGAACATAAATATTCAATGCAGACCAACATAAGATTTAACACATATTTTTTGTGCATACATTTTTGAATAAAAAATATCGTTTATATAAACACTGTCACAAGCTAAAATCAACTTAATGAAGTCTTTGCAGCTTTTATTTTTGTATTAGCAATGTTTACTAAGGACAAACGTTAATTTCATCACATCCGGAAATGACGCAAGTAATACTGAAAAAATAAAAGAGCGATAATTGTTATTGTTAGCTTGTTAGCTAGCAAACGAACTCATGAATGGAGATATGACTGAGTAATAACGACTTATTACATGTGCACGATTAAGTTATTACAAACGTAAAGTGGTATGTACCGATTTCTGCACAATATATTGGGAGAATGGAAACTCTATTAACATATTTGAATGACGAAAATAAACACTGACTTGTACAGAAAGGATTGAATTGTAATTTTATATTCGTAGCTAAATCCTTGCTAACGTGATGTCAGGCTAATATAGTGCTGAGCTAATGATCACTCGCGTCAAAACATTACTAAGCGTCTACAAACTTATCTTGCGTAAACACATGAAGTTTTGCTGTTACATTTTATACGTGAATGAACAGGGAGATATATAATAAAATAAGCTTTGATTTGCTGGCTGTCTGAGCTTGCATAAAATACGACAGACCTCTGTACAAAAAGCTTGCCAGTGACCGGCAACGTTACTTTCTGTAACGTAAATAAACATGCATAAGCACTGTACTCTTATAAGTCGTGTGTGCAGTGCATTAGTTTAAAACTGCCATAGTTCCATGACATCCCTTTTAAACCTTGAACTAATCTGGCATTCTTTATGTTGTTTGGTATATGAGATGGAGGACGGAAACAGGACTGATGCTGCCTCCACATCCAAGAGTCACGCAGGCTCAATCCACCTGCAGAGTAAGGTTTTAAAGCAAAAAAAACAACATACATTTCTTCGGTAAGGTCAGGCATCCTAACTAATACTTTCCACATTTTCTCTTACTCAGCTCCAAAAAATGAGGATGCCTACGAAATTGCCATACCCTATGAAGAGAACAACTTTGAGCAGCAAGGATTTTTCAACCAGAATGATTCAAATTTTGATGGTGGATGTCAGAATCAATACCATAAATTTCACCTTTAACTGCACAAAAATGTAGTTCCTCTCACACAGTTTCTTGATATTTTTCTCAGAGTCGCCCCCATCTGCAGGCCCATCTCCAGTCAACAACTCATACATGGTGATCACTAACTTGCGAACCCAGCTACAGATCTCTCTGGAGAAAAACTCTTGGCTGCAGAAAAGAATTGAGGACTTGGAAGAGGAGAGGGACTTCCTCCGTTGTCAGCTGGACCGTTTCATCTTTTCCACAAAGAGTCAGGGACAGGAGCAGAGTCAGAGCCAGTACAGTAACGGTGAGGACAGGGGACAGATATGAGACGACACCTTGTTTGACAGGAGTCAGAGTATAGGTTGATGAGAAACAGAGTCTTTGCAGAACGCTTTTCAAAAGAATGTAAAAAAACTAATTTTCACCCATTGGAAATTCCCTATCTGCAGGTTATGAATCGAGGCGGTTCAATTGGAGGGCAAGAAGAGAGGAAGATCGTCCCACTGGTAAACACAAAGATTTATGCATTTACCTGCAAATTTTTGAAAAACAGCCATGGTGAGATAAGCATTTACATGCTCTGCTATATAAGGTGCTGTATTTCTATGGTATTTTATTGAAGACTGCGGATTCTTATTTATTGATTATTGCTTTTTTTTCTCCTTATAGAGCAGCAGAAGACAGATTCACCGCATTTCCCCTCACGTCCTTATATCCAGCGAAGGCCTGGTCCTCCAACCATGGTGCCTTCCAAAAACCACGTCTCCAGTCCACTTACCAATCAACTTGCCTCGATTAATGCTTTGTTCAACTCCTCACAGTCCCAGGCTCTCTTGCAAGGCCATAGCCATAGTACTTCCAGTACCGCAGCCAGTGGCACCAGTGGCAACAGCAACAGTGCTACAAGGTCATCTGTAAATGAAATGAGTGGACATAGCAACATGGGTCCAGGTAATACCAATGGCACTAAGATTCACTTCCTCTTCTTTGTTTTACTGCTTTGGAGGGAAAAGTTATGGAAAAAGTTGTGTCCTGTGGCTTTTTTCAAGTGAGTTTTCTGCTTTTCTGCTGCTCCGACATTCATTAGATTCGCTTTCACTCTTGGGGGAATCTGATGAGTACTTGGAGCAGGACGGTTACCTTGAGGAGGAGGAAATGATATCAGGGGAAGAAGTAATGTCAGATTCCATTAACAGCAACAGACACCAATTAAAGAGAAGGCGAGTCTTCCGAGCTCCTAGAGAGCGACAGAGAGGTAGGGGATGGAGATTGATTCATCAACAAAACATTTCAGTTCCATACCTCAACCCTAGACTCTATATCTAACTCTCCTGTACATTATTGTCCCTCAGTAAAAGATGCAGCTGGAGTGCTTTTTCGCTACAAGAAGATCCTTCTTACATACCAGCGACTCAAAAATATGTCCAAAGCCTTCCAAATCCACGGTGTGGACCGTAACACAGTGGCTTCCACCACACCCATTGCTGAGCTGCTACTAGTTGCCCCAGAGAAGGTTGCAGAGGTTGGCGAGTTTGACCCTTCCAAGGAGAAGCTGCTGGACTATGCCCGGCGCTGCTACACTGCCCTGGATGAGGAGACACTGAGCAGGGTGCAGGCTCTGAAAAAAAATAACCTGCTCCTGCCCATCTCTTACAGGTTCAGACACTGAAGGGAGAAGGACAGAGGAATGGGAAGTATCTCTGGATGATAGTGGAGCTGGTGGTTAGTGAGGCGAGAGTGAGGAGAAAAAGCAGTTGGTGTCCAGTGCAGCAGGCAAGCTCACCTTAAAGGCACAGTGAAGTCATGGCGAATGAGGAATTTTTTTGCTGTCACAGCGCCCTTCATATGGCCATGTAAAATGCAGCTGACATCCTCAAAAAAGTAAAATTTTCACATCTGACTCACTTTTTCTATCAATATCATGTATAGAAATGTCAGTTTCTCTGATAAATTCTCACCATTCTTTCAATGATACTGAGGATATTGGATAAATGGATTACCTGGATAAAAGCTGGGGTTAAAGAGGGAAAAACAAGGTTAACATTGCTCAAAGATCAAAAAAGCTTGAGACCAGCATTCTGGTGCAGATTGTTTGAATCATGTCAGTTTCTGACAGTCTTAATCATTTCAAAAATGTTACAATTTGCACTTTATTCATGTGCAACTTTAAAAAAATGTTTTAGTTTTCAATCACAATGTCTGTGTATGTTAAAATTACGCTGCAGTCATTAGATTTTGTGGAGCTATGTTATACTTTAATTTTACTATTTCTTCCTGCTGTTTATATTGATTTTGTAGAAATTTTGTATTATTTTTGATGTTGTCATTATATCCTCACCATTTCAACTTGCCTTAAAGCAATTTGTATTATTTTTTTGTGTGCAACATGCAACTATTTCGGGTCACTTTCACTACCTAAACACCTACTGAATTAGAATCTTTGACTTGTCGTGGGTTCTCTCTTCCTTTCCATTTCTCCTGTTTTAAAAGAGATGAGAAGTGGCAAACTGAGTAAAGTAAAGACTAGTCCAACATTATGTGTGACAAAGGCATGTTTGACAGTTTACACTTCTTATACAGCAGTCCCTTGTTTCCAGTTAAAAAAATTACATACAAGCACAGTGATATTGTTTGAATGTGACACATTGTTATAACAAAATTGTGGTCTTTGGCCCCCATTTAACAACAGTATATCTGCATTACTCTGCTGTTCCAATAAGGGTTGTACCAACCTTTTTTTAACAACTGCATTACAATACAGTGTAATTCAGTTACTTCTTATGCTTTATTGAGTCTCTTGTAACGGTTTTATGAATACCTTTAGTAAAATATGGTACAGAGCATTTGCATACTAGCTAGTTGTCACATTGTCTAACTTTTTGTTCTTCGTAAAAAAAGACAGTGCACATTAATCACACAAACAATTTTACAGTGTGACTTATAGTATGAGCAGAACCACTTAGATTGTGCACACAAAGATTAACCTTGAAATCCTGCTTCCTACTACAAATGCATGTGAACAGAGCTCCTGATGGTTTACAGAGGTCTTGTCAATTTTTTTAATTTTTAAAGCAGCATACATGTTGATAATATTGTATGAAGATGTGTGGTGTTTATACAAGTGTAGTGAATTGATACGATCCATTTAAACAAATTATGGTAGAGTGTCTCTGCCTGAATCTGATATCTATATAATACTCTTTTTCCTGCAAGTAAACAGACAAGTATTTCAGACTTGAGAGTATATGCCATTGTCACTGTCTAATTGTTTGTATGGCTAAAAAACAAGCAATTTAAGATACAGAGAAACTGTAATACCACCTTGGCAGTCATAACAGAATGCTGTGTTTCACAAAACAAACTATTTGTCTTACTTATGTGTCATATTTATGTTTTTGGTGTGATGTGTTTTATCTCACTGAAATAACCTTCATCATATGTTTAGAACTACCAAGACTCAAACAACACTAAGGCATTTGATTTCAAACAAAAATATCAATATGATAATCTATAAAATCCAACATTACTACGATGATTATGATTGGGGATTAGTTAAGGGATTATCTATTGTGTCAGGCCTGCCTATTAGAAAGTATGCATTCAAAAATTATGTGCAAATAGGATGTTTTATCATTTAAGCATTAGAAACTGTGTCACTCTACATTGTGCAGTAAACAGTCTTTCCACTAAAATAAAAACATTAAACATTTATTTTGTAGTTTCCACTTTCTTTAGTTAAATCAACATAGTGCCAGTTAATACTTAATCCTGGGAGGATAACACAGAATGTCTTATCTGAGGTCTTTATGATACAGAGTTTGTAAAGATTTTTGTTATTTTGATTAACCCAGTGTGAAAATTTTAGAATTTCAATAAATCTGACATAGAGTGTTGAATAAGGTTTCTTTGTTTTACTCTTAAATTTTTATTTCTCTAAATTCATAGTAAAGTATTTGCCCATCTTGACTTTTCATGAACTGAAAGTCGTACCCTGAAAACATTGACAGACAACACATATTCACAATATTTATAATTAGACTTTGGGTAAACATTAGGGACTTGAAGACGCGGATAAATCACCTTTGTGTTTGACCGTGTGACCATGAAGCACAGGAGTTGCTCTGGAGATTCTTTTGCACTTACCGGAAACTTGTCATTCATCAACTTCCGGTGTCACGGGGTACCTGGGAGTCGGAGCAAAAAAGCGGGCATACCGAAATCTTTATTGTTTTCTCTTAGCTTCTAAAATTTGAAAGCGTAAACGTTTGACTTATAAAGTCAAACAACTGCGCCTTATGGGCCAGTGACCGTCTGGGATCGGCATTTTGCTTCGAAAAGAGTCTCATTCATTCGACTTTCGTATTAGCTAGCTAACTGGCTAACGAGCTTCCACACCAGTGTCTGCAGCAGCAGGCCTATTCTTCTGGACTTTGCTACAAGCTAGTTAGCTAATATTAGCAGGCTAACCCATGCGAACACGTTTTCTTTCTCAATGGTTTTGTCTTTAAAGTTGTGAATTGATACCTCATCGCTAGTGTGTGTGCAATTTAACATTTTTGGTAGTTCTGTTGTTACGTAGGCTGCAAGTAAAAGCAAACTTACTTGAGCTACATCAGCGAGGCATTTGTTTTTTTAAAAGTGTTGTTCACTTTGTTGCTAGCTTAAGCTAGCCACCGCCAACTGAACAACGCAGTCGCTAAAAGCTTAGGCTTCAACTTACAGGGATGTCGGACTTCGACGAATTCGAAAGACAGCTGTCTGAAAACAAACAAGGTATCTACAAGGAACATTAACAGTTAAAATTGTTAAGAGCACTATTGATTATAATTACCAGGGGTACTTTAGCCAGCCATGGATGCGTCTATGTACTGGAGCATTCTATCATACATTGTTAGTGAAGCATTGTACCATTTGAGTTGCTATGTGGTTGTTAATTTCAGACAATTCCTTATGTTTAATTAATTAAAGAATTCTTTACTGTTCAAAAATCGATAACCGGCCAATCTAAATTAAGGCACGTTAACTTGCATTGTTTCATTAAGGCAGAAGTAATTAATATCGTGGTAGTCCTCCCGTTTGTGCCAGCTGATTAAATGACTGGGACAGCTAGCATTTAATACTTGCAGCTGTTGCGTTCAGTGAACATTTCCAGTGCCATTTTCCTATTATTTGTAATTCTTTTAAAGCAACCACATGGTAACTTCACCAACCATAGCCACTACCCTTATCCCTCACTTACCTCACTCTATTTACGTTCACACTCAATATATTCCACGTAGTTACAATCAAAGTCTGTCGACAAGTTAGCCAAATTACATTTGACACTCCAAAAATTAAAACTGCACACTTGACCTTGTCTAGTTTATCTATTTTCTAAAGAATTGTTGCATTGCATTGCTTGAATGTTTAGCTTACCACTAGGTATGTTGAACAGATTTACACTCAGTGGTGTTCACGGCCTGCCTAATTTCCATCCGTGGTCAGTTACTTTACCCAAGTACTTGATATTTATACTGAAAGGTTCTGTGAGGTTCTGTGTTTTTATTGTTCCACTTTCTAGCTGTATAATTGTTGTATACTGTTCTGTAAGTTAATAAGCTCTCTATTCCTGCAGCTGAAAGGGACAAAGAGAACCGCCATCACCGCCGGTCCTCTTCCCGCAGCCGTAGCAGAGAGAGGAAAAGGAGAAGCAGAGACAGAGATAGACGCAGCAGGGACCGCCGTGGGGACAGTAAGGAGCGCAGGCACAGACGCAGGTTAGTATCTTTGTATGGTTACAACTGCACTAATGAGCTATGAAACATATCCCTCCCCACTGGCAGTGCAGTTCATGAAATAACCTATAGTGTGTGCTATCCCTGTGAATTTTTGGAGCGTATAACTTTGAAGAATCTATTATTTGGTTCCAAGCTAGTTCAGCACAGTCTCAGAGCAAATGTGGGTCACACAGATGTGTTTGGAGTTCCACATCACTCTGTGTGAATACATATATACGGGTGTATGCCACATCAGCATGTCATCTCTCCACCCTCAACTTGTTCTTGGCATCTAACCAGTCGCCTACTGTATTGTAGGTGGCTGCAAATTCCATATTCAAAAAATGCACACAGAAAGAGATACTTACTCATTAGCATTGATTGAAGAAACATACTTAGCCAAAGAAACCACTTAATGCTTATCCTCCCAGGTGCTTCTGAAGTCCATTCAAAATTTTAACTGTTAATCTTGTTTTGCATTCAGTTGGCAGATGCAATTCTGGGCAACGTGGTACTTCCCAGCCTTGATAGATGCCTGCTGGGAATTGTGACTTGGAAGTAAAGCTGTAGATCTAAGTGTTTTATTTAGATAGAGTTGAGACTTGTCAATCTCAAACTGGGGATTGGACTGTCATGGGGGGGGGCATAGAGCCACTGCAGTGGGGGCCAGGATAACCAAAGGTAAAATGTGAAGTGAAACAAATTTAAATTAATTTGATTTATGTAGAAAAATTAAAGAACACTCCTCTGATGCTGTTGTGCTCAAAATCAGCAAAATTCACCTTGGATCTTTTTTTTATATTAGTTGCTTTCCTGTTGTCGCAACAATTTAAATTATGTGGTTTGGTTTGCAAGACAGGCTCCATGAATCAAGCCATTTAAAACTGACTGCTCTTTGGCTTATGCAATATTATTTTTATGAATAGAATGTTATTTCACAAAAAAAGACATTCACATGCTCTGCTTTAAATATTGTTATTTTTATGTCTCTTCCCTGTCTCAAGTACAAATGACTTATAATAATAATTTTGCCCAGATCTTAATGGACAAACCTTTAGATACATTTAACAGCTGCTGCTGTAGCCTCTTTTATATTCTTGATGTTTGGTTACAGAATGTCAGTGCATAGTTAAAAGTGGCTTTTTAAGAGTTTGAGATCCATCAGAATAAAAAAAAAAAACATGCAGCCTGGTATTAATAGAACTCCTTTGAGTAAAATTGCTTTGTCATTTTAGTTTGCTTGCAATATGCATATACTCTGGTGTCACATAACATGCCTCTGACACTTGCAGCTGAGCAGTTTGTGTGTGATTGTCTCATGATGCACTGTTTGATGCAGTCTCTCTAGGCCTGTGGCTGTGGGAAATTTTTCTAACTGGTGCAAGTTCTTCCCAGAACACTACAAATACAGTTGATAACCACCTACAAAAGTGACAAGCCTGTCTGTTGTCAGGGAAACATGCTCGCTGCTGGAAACATCACACCTGCATGTCTTTTTGGACATGTTTAGAAGTGCTGAGGATGATTATTTTGAAGAATATGCATTTCAGTCTTGTACTAATTGTCAAATCTGTTGATTCACAGTTGATCAAGACATATTTTTAACAGCTTGGAGCCACACATCTCCTGAGTGACTGCTTGAATACTGTGTTTATGACATGGACTTTTCTAAAGCTTGTCAGTTCTCTTCTTGACTGTTAACGTGACCTCTGTTGTCTAACCCTAACCCTAACCCTAACCCTAAAACCAATGAATAGCAGGCTTTCCTGATCTGAACTTGGAACCAAAGTTTGCCCTTTAAATTCTATTTCAGAGCTGGGCAATATGTACCAAGAGTCATATCTATGTATTTAAAAAGTCGCCCAAATGTTCAGTTTCAGTCAAAACCAACATGTGACAGTATTCTCGGATGAGAATGTTGCTTAAATAAAATATTTACACAAAAATTTTTAACATGTAATTATCAGTTATATAGACATTCTTACTAAGCTGGGAGAGGCACATAATTGAATGGCCAGAGCTGTCTGGTTAGTTCTGACATTTCCATCACTCTACTACTTTTTAAAATCTTTTAATATTTCTGTCACAGTATCTATATTTTTATGTTTCTTGTGAGACCAGAGACTGTTCACCTACCTAGGCTGATTTATAAAGTTAATTCTATTCTAATACAGTCTTTTCAGCCAGAAATATACAGAACTTATGCATATCACATATAAGATTAGCTAATATCTGGTCTCATTTCCTTATATCAATATAATATCCATATATATATATTGCCCAGCCCTACTCTACAGATCTTTGTGCATTGTGCAACGTTTTTTGTTGATGACATATTCTTTAAAACAATGGTTCTGCTTAAAACTAGTTGAAATTCAAACTGTTTGCCACATAGCACCAAATTTCCAAGAATTCTGAATGAAGCTAGTTTAAGCACCGCAGCTAATTTAGTGTAAACACAGTAAGAGCATCTTGTCTAAAGCAGTAAAACCGACCCCTGCTGCTTGCAACAACTGTGTGTTTGTAAGGATATCCCTTCTGCTTTCACTGCATTATTAGTTCCACACAAATGGCATTGCACATCAGCTGTAAGGCTCATTTAATTCACTGGTTTATCACCTAAACTTGAAAGGATTTTGTGCTTTTACAAATATAGATATCCAAGGCTCCAGGTAGCTTCTTGTATTTGATGGTGTTCATAGAAATTTAGGTTTTCATTTTTTGTTAAGTGGAAATGTTGGTGAATGTCATGGTTGAATTGAGAGAAATGTGAAACCCTTCCAATGTCATTTCAGCTCACCATCCAGCTACCCCCAGGACAATGCTGGAAGGTAATACAGAAAACTAACACAAAGCCAGTTTGTGCATTATTGCTACAACTGCAATTTAATGACCCACCTCTGATTCTATATACTGTTGACTCTTTGTATAAATGTCTGACTTGATAAGGTTTTCTGTCCCTTCTTGGCTCTTTATCATTATGTAAAAACAATCAGAACGGTTTTGAGTGATTCTATCCTCCTATAGTTGCTAAATATTGTAGTATACCTTTCAAGACATGATCAATCATCTGATCTAGTAGTTTACTACTGTGCTAATGAAAGATTTATGCTACATAGTGATTGTTTTAACATCACCTGCTTTGTCTTCCTCAAACAGCCGTTCTCCACACCGTGAGAAGAAGAAGAAGGTAAAGAAGTACTGGGATGTTCCTCCACCTGGTTTCGAGCACATTACTCCCATGCAGTACAAAGCCATGCAAGGTAAACTCTCCCTTTCCTTTCTAGTTTTATAGCTCTTGATAAGTGTCCTAGTTTCACATTTGAAAATTAATTTTGTTTGACCCACTGTTTTGTACTACAGTAGTATATGCAACATGGTGGCAACATGTCAGTGATGTGTGCATCAGACTTCAATATCATTGATATTGTAAAATAATGTTCTAATAATTACATTGTTGAATGTTTCCTGTCTGGCTTTGCTCTCCAGCCGCGGGCCAGATCCCAGCCACAGCCCTCCTGCCGACCATGACTCCAGATGGCCTGGCTGTTACTCCCACCCCCGTACCTGTAGTGGGCAGCCAGATGACCAGGCAGGCCCGTCGGCTCTATGTGGGCAACATCCCATTTGGTATCACAGAGGTGAGTAACAAGACAGCAACTGGCTTTTAAGACCAAATCTATAAACCAGTTAAATTGCTTGATATGACAGTTTTATCCCTCTGTTTTAATAGTTTAAACAGTAATTTAAAGGTTCACTGTGTACTCTTTTGATTATATATGTGCGCAATGTGATGATTTTTTTGTGTGCTGAAAATGTAAACATGAATTTAAAGTAGTTCGTGGGGGCTAAAGTCGTGTTAGCTTCTATGAATTCCTTTTCATTATACCAAGAACTCTGTTATGTTGTTTGTTCAAATGCCTGAAGACAAACCTACGTAGTTTACCTTTTATTAACCTTTGAGTTTCCTCCTCCTCTACTGTGTAGGAGTCTATGATGGACTTCTTTAATGCCCAGATGCGTTTGGGTGGTCTTACTCAGGCCCCTGGAAACCCTGTTCTTGCAGTACAGATCAACCAGGATAAGAACTTTGCCTTCCTTGAGGTGAGATAACACCATGATAAACACGGCATTTGTTTTTGCCTGGTGCCTACAAAGCCATGTTTGAAGGGCAGTTTTGCCAAGATGATAATGTCAAACAAGTTCAATCACCTGTTATGTATTTCTTTGTAGTTCCGTTCAGTGGATGAAACCACACAGGCCATGGCCTTTGATGGCATCATCTTTCAAGGCCAGAGTCTAAAGATTCGTCGTCCCCATGATTATCAGCCCTTACCTGGCATGAGCGAGAACCCCAGTGTCTATGTGCCTGGTACACAGCCAATTAATGGTTTTTATTCTTTAGTACTTGTGGCATTATTCATCAAGTCATCAGTAATTCATTTTCTACAGGAGCTTCCAGTGTTTATCATTAATGTACGTTGCTATTACCTGTGTGTCTCCTGAAGGTGTGGTGTCCACAGTGGTGCCTGACTCGGCCCACAAACTCTTCATTGGCGGCCTGCCCAACTACCTGAATGATGACCAGGTCAGTGTCTCTGCATAAAGCAGCTTTGCTCCCAAACTGGGCTACAATGTACAAAACACTTAAACTGTACAAAACATTTACATTCCTTTCCAAAACTGTATTAACTAACAAAACCAGAGCAAAAGAACATATACAACATATTATACTCATTAACTGTCAAAAAATTGGATGATGTGACTGTTCCTCAAAGTTAGTGAATAAAATCCCCCACTCCATTGCCGCCTGGTGTATGAACCTTGAGTAAGTCTTTTGTCTTTTGTGTTTCAGGTGAAGGAGCTGCTGACGTCATTTGGCCCCCTGAAGGCTTTCAACTTGGTGAAGGACAGTGCCACAGGCTTATCCAAAGGATACGCCTTCTGTGAATATGTTGATGTCAACCTCAATGACCAGGTAACCACAGCCACAGAGAAAGATGTTTACAAGACATGTATGACACTTATTATTCTCTCCTTTTGATCATCAGACAGTTTTACACAGACACAACTTATAATTTGAAACCTCCAAATCGTTACAGGCTATTGCTGGGCTGAACGGCATGCAGCTGGGAGACAAGAAGCTCCTGGTGCAGAGAGCCAGTGTGGGATCCAAGAACGCAACTCTGGTGAGTGTCCAAACACTTGACAGATGACAGCAGGGTGGTGGGAGGCTGGATGCTCTTTTAGAGACGGTACAATGGATAGCAACACACTGCTGATTAAATCTTTTGTAGCAATGTATCTGCCACACTCCAAATCACACCACTAACAAGTGCAGCCAGACAATATTCTGAATAACGAATCAGCTGTTGACTCGGTCTGTTACAGTACATTGTGTTGTACTATGAGCAGCATAGACAGGATGCAATGTAAGACACTGATGTTTAGCTCATAGTCATTGGTTTTTAAACTTTGCTCTTGTGTATGTTTTCATATGAAAAGGGATAAGATGCACCATTCACATTTTCTGTTGAGATATGTAAATATTTTTTTTTTTCCAGCAAAAAGAAAGACAAAAGAAAATTGTCATTACACCAAAAAAGAAAGATAAACATAGATGCATGATGCTGGATATGAAATCAGTTATAAAAAGCTTAAGAACTGGAAAAGTTCATCGTTGATTCACTGAAATTGCAAAAACACAATTTTTCACTTTAAGTTAGCCAAAACTATGTACAGTCAAGTGAAACAAAAGCTTTGCAACACATGTAAACAAATACATCAAGGAGTTACTTTAAAATACCAGAAGTAGAGTTACTGTCTACTTCTTTGTATGAAAATGTTAAATTTAATGTCATCTTTTTTGAAAGCTGCGTTGGCTAGCAAAACCTGTATATAACAATTTTGCAGCTAGTTTTGAAAGATTAAGCAAGTTCTTATGTAAAACATGCCATTAACTCCATTCTGACCTCTCCATCTCCATGTTCCTCCAGACAAGCATAAACCAGACTCCAGTGACGCTTCAGGTGCCAGGTCTGAACAGCTCAGTGACCCAGATGGGTGGTCTCCCCACTGAGGTGCTGTGTCTGATGAACATGGTGGCCCCAGAGGAGCTGCTGGATGATGAAGAGTATGAGGAGATTGTGGAGGACGTCAGGGATGAGTGCAGCAAGTACGGTCAAGTTAAGAGCATCGAGATACCTCGGCCCGTGGACGGCCTGGAGGTGCCTGGCACTGGCAAGGTAGAAACTTTGGCATCAAAATCAGATTTTCCCTAAGTAAGATATCATGAAAAGTGATGTGTCATCTTGATAATGCCTTTTCTTTCTCTCCCCGCTGCAGATATTTGTGGAGTTCATGTCAGTTTTTGACTCCCAGAAGGCCATGCAGGGGCTGACAGGAAGGAAGTTTGCCAACAGGGTGGTGGTGACCAAATACTGCGATCCAGACGCTTACCACCGCCGGGACTTCTGGTAGAAGAGGCATGAAGTGAAGAGGGGATGGGGGTGGGGTCGGGAGGGTTGAACGTATGCTACCCATTTCTAAATCAGCCCCCCAAGTTGATGTGCAACATTTCAGGTAGATCCAGGAGTAATGATCATTAGAGAAATGGCTGTGGAGTGAGATCTACATGAAATGTGCATCAGTTAAATAGCAATTTTGAGTTGAAAGAGAAGAGGAGGGAGGGTCAGTCCATAACAGAGGGGGCTGGCTTTGGGTGGTAAGGGTGTAGCTGGGTGGGTGAAGGGTGGGGGGGTAAAAGATTTTTGAGAAATGTGTGTAATATTAGGTCCAGGGTGGGGTCAACAATTTTTATACTTTGTGAGACAGGGATGTCATTTTGGGTGGGAGGGGGGTGCCACACTTTAAGGTTTGTATTTAAATGGAAGTAGCCTGTTTTAAGTACATTAGGAAGGAAGGAGTTACAGTTGGGAACTAACTGGACTAGAGGGAGGTGACAAGAAAACAGGAGTGTTTATCTGTGAAAGGGAGATGTGGAGGGAGATGGAGAGCAAGATGAGGGCATTTTTGTTTGACCATCTAATGTAGATATTCAGCAGCTGTAACATCCACTTGAGTTTCGCCCACATCATTAGAAAGGTGAGAGGAGAGTGCTCTTTTGTTTTTTTCTTTTCTTCTTTTCTGTTTGGACTTGATCATTTGTTCATGTTCCTTCATTATCATCAGACTACTGCCCCCCTCAAGACGAGCGTCAGAGAATCTGTTGTCTAAATTGGACTCTATCTGAATGTTAACTGTAATTGTTCCAATACTGTGTGTAGCTTCACTGATACTAGCTGTATTATCACCGTGTATTCAGGCCGCAGAATAACATGAACTGCAGAAAAGAACGTTTGATTTTCCTCCTTTCTTTTTTGTATTTTCTATAACTTTTTTCACGTCCATTTTTTTCTGTGCACAGCTTTTAACAGGTGAGATTGTTTTTGTCTCAGCAGTTCAGATCTTGTATAATTCAAGAGGAAATAAACAAAGGAAGATGGGAAGAACAGATTGGTACTAAATTGTGGATTTATCTCTTCCTTACCAAAAAGCCTTAATGTTATTACATGTCAATTCGCTTTAAAAAAAAAAAAATTTGCTTGCCCCTCTATCAATGATGTCTGTTTATGGAGGTCACTATCTTGTACTCAAGCCTTGCATTATCAATTTTCATTTTCCTTGTTTCCCAGCAGACTTTGGGATGTAAGATGTGTTGGATCTGATTGTTTCAACGTCTCACCTCTTTCACAAGACCAAATAAATATGATTAAACCCAGGACCCCATGTTGTACTGCTGAGTGAAACCAAAACAACACGGCCTCTCTGTTCTATTAGCTTCCAACCTAATTTGTTAAATGACTATTGATAGTTGTGGCTTGTCAAGGGGAGGATTAAAACAAAAAGCTAGTGCTGCAACAGCCTGTTGAGTAAATTAAAGCCTACCTACAAAGACTTAGTATAATTAACAGAATTTCAATAAATAGTTAAAATCATTTCACATTTCATAATTGAGATGTCATGATTTATTGTTACTGTTAAGCGTTTGGGGAATTTTCACCAGATCTAAAAGGTAGTTTTTGGGATGTTTGAAACAGTCTGTATGTTCTTAGACAAAATCTGCTTTATTCTCATCTCCCTCGTCTTCTGCCCTTGATTCCCTGAGGACCACATATTCACACTGTATGGGCGTGAGACTGCTTTCATTTGATACCTTGGGTTGCTTTAGACAGCGCTTAAGAGAGATTGTGTCAGTGATAACACTTACAAGATGTTACTCCTTACTTTCTGAAACCTGCATTCTCAGTGTCACTGTGTCATTTCTTCTTTTTTTTTTCTCTCGCTGGAAAAAAATGTGATTTCTTAAATGATTTAAAACCTAAAAACACATCTAGTTTATAAAAAGCAAAGACATTTGTCTCATTTGTCCAATTTGTTTTCAAATGTTGATTAAAACCTGAATTTACATGATGTCTTCTTCCTGCCTCCTCTCATATGCACACCCACGTCCACATACACTCACCCATCCACCCACTGCAGCACACTTTAATTCATCCAGTGAGCAGTGACATTCACAGCTAATGATAGAGATGATGGAGATGGAGGAGACTGGAGCCGTGTCCAGTCAGTTTTGTTCAGTCAATGGCATTATTTATCATGTGCTGTAGTTTATGGTAATGTCCAAATGATGGAGCTGTTTCACAGTCAGCATAAACAAGATTTTATTATGTTATATGACAACATAAATATAAATATATAGATGTGAGTTTGAGGAAAGAAATGTGAACAATTTCCTCAAACATTCATATACCTTCAACCTTTAACTTTTAAGATATGCTTGTTTCTTGTATGTGCTTTTATATCTTTCAGATATTTTCATGTTTCTTTCAGTCACAAATTTACCGCTTCTCAATTTGCAAAGTCCTAACACACTGAACATTCAAAATTTGACTTTCCTATTGTATGAAACATTTAAATTAGTCATATTTTCCTCACGTTTCATCATGTTTTCAACTGAATTTTTTATTTAAGTTTGAGGGATGAATGAGCACTATTTTTTCTCCTTTTTGTGTGAATTTATTTTATTATTTGTGTGTCTGTTCAATTTATGCGTGAGCTCTTTTTTTAAAAATTCAAATGCATGTTCACACTCCTTCAGCATCTTGCGCTTCCTTGAGCTGAAGCTATTTCAATGCATGCCATGTCAAAATTCATCCAGAAATCAAGTGATGTTCTCTTGTTGCATGATTTTATTCTGTTGTATCATTTCCCTTTATATACTAGTCACTCCACAGGAGCACACAGTCTTGGTCAGCAGCAGTAAAGCAATAAGCATTGTCCACCTGGGACTTATTCAACAGGGAGTTTCTGTAAAACAGTTACAGAAAAGCAACAAATCTCTGACATGAAATAATGTCCTGTGTCAGCACTACACTGCCCATCTCCATCTGCATCACTGCGCCCCACTGCACAAAACCCAGCAGCAGGGCCACTGATGCAACACGCTCTGCCCTGTTGTTCCCCGAGGGCACAGATAAAACAGCAGCTCTGTCCGGCTGCTGAGGCCATGTCTACCAGAGGAAACATGTAAAACTGACCCTGGCCCTCTTACACACGAGGACACTCGGGCTGCTTTACATGAGCCCTGTAAAATGTTATTAGCAGCCCTCCCCAGGCCTGATGCTGCAGTGAAGGTTGTAAAGACATTATCTCCCTCTAGTGGAGAATGTAAAACCCCAGTGATGGTCATTGTCATTCTGGGCAGTGTCTCCTCATTGATCCTCATTCAGAGAGTTAGAACACTGCAGCAGAGCGAGAGTGCAACAGCTGAGCAGGATGGATGCAGTACTCTGTGTATGTCATGTCAGTTCAATGCATGGGAGTTAAACAGAATGTAAACATGGTGTGGAGAAGGACCCTGACAGAAATAACTCACAAAACACAAGGACATACCTAACCCTTAAAGCACGGGCAACATATTGGAGCAGGGCTTTATCACAAAAGATGTGTTGTAGAAAGAAAAGCACAGGTGTAGATAATAACGTTTGCAATTTCCTTTGAGCTGCTTCAGTTTTAGGGACGTTGTATCGTGAAAACTGACTGACACTTTCTGTCAAATTTAACAGATGAACAGAGCTTTTCGTTTTATGACAAGCTAAAGTGTCTGCTGTGAAAAAAAGGCCTATCATTATCATCATTTGTCAGTTATTAAGGAGGACAGACGGAGTTCATGTTTGAGGGATTGGTCTCAAAACCCATGGCATTAGTCAAACAGCACAAACTGCAAGCTCATGTAGTACATTGTCAAGCAAGAACTGCCCATAAATGAATATGAGCCAATTTAGCCCATTCTGCACCATTGATCCTGGTGGTCTTAAGTGTCTCAATCCTTTTTCTTTGTCTTTAAAGGTCCAGTCTGTAAAATTGTGGGGAATGTATTTATATAATCTGCAGAAATTGAATAAAATATCCATTAGTGTGTTCTCAGTATATTTAATCACCTGAAAGAAGAAATTGTGTTTTTATTACCTTAAACTTAGCCTTTTATCATCTTCCATGGGTTGTCCTTGTTTCACTGCCTCGTTTCTACAGTAGCCCTGAGTGGACAAATCCAACACTGGCTCTGTATAGGGCCTTTTGCATTTTTCACGAGATTTACAGCAGTTCTCTTCACACTTGAAAGGGAAGGGTGAGTAAAGGGATAGTAAGTTGAGTGTGATCAGCAACTTTACCATTAGATGTCACTAAATCCTACACATTGCACCTATAAATAAAAGTCCCGAATATATATTTTCAGTTTTTAAAAAAAGCTAAATAATAAACTGAAACAGCTGTGGACAGTAGTTTTTAACAACCACCCCTTGAAAAGGACTAGGTTTTGTTCAAGTTTGGGATTAATAATTTGAGTTGTGGATTTGGTCCAGATCCATTGTGATATTTGGTCATTGTCATAGGATTTATTGACGGAAAGAAAAAAACACATCACATGCTTCAGATATTTCTCGGTCAACGCGACTTTGCAAAACCAAAGTAAGACACGGATGCATCTAATATGCACTCGTGTGGTCAGTGTGCGCATGGCTGCATATGTGAGCGCACATGTGTGCACTTGTGTGACTTCAAGCATAAATCAGCACTGCTGACAGGGCCACTTGAGTGATGTAGAGACAAGATTGTTCACATCAGCATGCTGTAGATTATTGATGGCCTCGGACTGACTGTGGACACTTTCTATCCATCTCATATGATGGAGGAGCAGAGATGGGCTACATAATTAGAAGCAAAGTCACTTTAAAGAATAGACACGCATATGTACATTAGAACAGAGAGCTTCCATCCATATGGATCAATTTATCATGGCTGTGATGTGCCCAACATGTTTCTCCTCTGCAGACTGCACTGCAGCGTCACCACAGAGACAAACAGGCCGTGACTGTTTTGGACGTTGTAGGTGTTTATTTTTCTGTCACAGCCTACAGCCTGTTTCGTCCCTTTTTCCCCTGTTCTCTCCTGTTCTGTCTCGCTGTCCCAGACTCACTCTCAGTTTGCAGCCCCCTCTCTGCCCATGCTCCCCTCTCCCCTCCTCTCCTCCTCCTCCTCCCAGGCCTCCCCGAGCATGTTCAGCCACTGGGGTTGGCTTCTCTCTCTCTCTCTCTCTTGCTGTGCCACGTATGTAACCTAAACTGTGTAGGAGCCAAGCAGGGCTGGGCCAGGAGAAAAGCTTTCCATAAGACCAGGTTGAGAGTCTGTGAAGTCTCTCTGGACCATGCTCAGTGAGGAATGAAATGGGGCTGCACATTCTCATTTCCTCCTCCAAACCGCCTCTTTTTCTCACAGTTTGCATCCGCCACAGACATCACCACTGCTTCACCTTTTTATCCTTTTATCATCTCTTTTTTTTCCATCTTTCTGGCCTTTCTTCCACTTCATTTTTCCCCTCTCCATATGCGCCCCTCTCTGCTGCTCCTCTCGCCTCTCCGTTTCACTTTCACTCCGTCAGATTTTCAATTTGCTCACAGTGTATTGTGTTGCTGTAAAACGCTACCCTGGCCCCTCTTATATAAACGCAGGCTCCTCCTTCTCCTAATGTCATTAACAGGTGGCCGTCCGAAATAGACGCACATATGTACACACCGCACACAAATAGAGACATGTTTTTAATAGGGGCTGTCTTCATGTGAGCAGACCACCCTGCAGCAGTGGCGCTCATTGATTTAAGATTCAAACATGTGTGGAGTGAGCAGGGGGCTTGTTGAGCTCGAGTTGCAGACGAGTCTTAGGGGCCAACAGCAGTGCAGCACACACACATTCAATCATGAACAGTGTTGACCAACCAGGCTGCAGCCCCCTCCCACCTTACACTCACTTTCCATAACCCTTATGTACCTCCCACCTCTTTCCCTCTCTCTCTCTCTCTCTCTCTCTCTCTCTCTCTCTCTCTCTCTAACTCTCCCATCACCACTCTAACTCTCTATTAAGTTTCAAGCGTCTCTTACTCCTGAACTGAACAACACACACAAAACAGGTCAGACTTCTTCTTCTTTTCACTCAAGTGCATTAGCTGGTTGTTGCTCTGTTGTGCCCACATGTCACTCAAGTGGCCGTGGCTGTTTTTGATGAAACGCTAGAGAAAGTTCCTCATTTTCACACCATAAAATGCAACAGTGTGTTCCAGATTATCAGCCGCTACGAAACTTACGTCATTGTGCCATTGTTTTGTTGTTCTGTTGTTCTTCTCAACCTCAAAAAACATGCATGTATGAAGTGTTTATCTTGTGTAACATGCTGAGTGTTAGTCCCTCCAGTACAGTAGCCTGGCTCAATCTGACCCCTCTGATCACTCTGTGGTTAATATGGATGTAATGTGATCAAGGTTTGTAATTCTATGACTACCATGGCTGTCACTGGCCACAGTCTTGATTTTCTTTATTAAAGTTAATGCCGGTGGACTATTTTTAACCCACAAGTTGGTGTATTAGAAACATAAATACATTTGCTTTTGTTAACTTTTAATTTTAAAGTTAATGCTCCAGAGTAGAAACTGATGTTATTTGTCTGGCAGAAAACATGATAATAGAATCTTATAATCCTTGCTTTTTTGTTGTTGTTGTTGTTGGTTTTTTTTACTTGTGTTTTTTGATACATTTCTGTGGTTTAAATTGATTCCCCACAAGCAAGATGTAATTGATAAAAGATAAAAAAAAGATGAAATAATCTCCCCACTTAGTCTGATTTGTAGCGGCTCAGAAGCTTTGGCTATATCACATGATCTTCCTCCCATTAACTTTGAGTGAACTGACAATTTTAGTAAGTTAAGTTTTTGTTTCACATGCATATATAGGTTGGAGAAACGAGCAGTGAAACACAGTTTGAACATTTAGTTTATTTTATATGTAATTTTGCACAAATTTGCTTAGAATCTCTGCTAGAATCCTACATACAAATAAGGTAGTAATGACTTTGTGGCTGCTGTTTACAATTATTTTCACTATCAAGTGATCTACAAATTATTTTATTAATGAATCGATAACAAGTGTCTTTGTTCAACAGAAAAATGCAGCTTACAAGTTCTGAAAGCAAAAAACAACACCCACAAATTGCTTGTTTTAAGGCAGTCCAAATCTCTCAAGATTTTCCCTCTGAAGGATTAAACATAAAACAGTCATAAAAATCCTCACATCAGAGAAGCTGGAAGCAGAGTGTGATTGGAGTTTTTAATAAATAAATAACTTGAGAATGACTGTTAATTAGAAAAGCTGCTAATTAATTTTCTGTTTCATTTACTCACAAAATGTTTTCATTCAAAACCTTAATGTATCTTTAATGCACACACTGCGTACTTCTCTTTGCATTTAAATACTGTGAAATCTTGCACACAAAGGACTTGTAACTCACAGGGTTCATGTGGTGCGCTGCCTATATAAAACCTCTCATGCTGTCAGCGCAAAAGCTCCGAATTAAGTGATCCACCAACTGCTGGGGCTGCGTCTTAGCTGGCTGGGCCTCTTGCCTCCACCTGACCTGTTGGACTCCACAGCAGAGTTAATTACTGCAGTCCCCTCTCTGTCAGAGGGTTCAGGCATGAATTATCACCTCTCATGCACCCTGCGCACAGCAGCGACGTTGTTGCACCCCGTCACCAACGTTGTTTATACAAAACTTAAGTTACCCTCGCTCACAGTTTGGAATAACAGAAGCAACTCTGGAAGCCTTGCTTTACCTGCACTGTACATTCCACATGCTAAAGCACACACACGTTCACATGCACGCTAAAAAAAAGTCTGTCACAGCTACAGATTCCAAGTGTTTGCCTGTACACATAATGCAGGATGGGAGGTATTTGTGGCAACCCATTATCCCCTCAGATCAAAAGGGATCTGTCTCTGAGCCAGAGAAAGCGTACCTGCTCCGGGAAGAGCTGTCCGCTGTCCACTCCTTTTGGAAAGAAGAAGAAGATGAGTGGTCCGGTCTGGTGCTGTTGTGTTATCTCTTACCTTGACCCTTAACCAAGAGACTCCACCAGCTCATCCAGTCCAATTGTTTCTTCATCTGAAGCAGAATCTGCCTTTCAGGGAAACGCCATATGGCTTATCTGTTGTTGGCTGAGAGCACGTTATGTGGCTTTTAGGGAGGGATAAGTGTGGATGCTGATAAAGCTGTTGGAAATTAAATATTATGTTGGTGATGAAAGGATTTTGCTCTTGTGAAGCATATGCTGGCTGCTCTTTCATCTCTTTCCTCTGTCTGTTTTACAGGACTGGACTGAAAGCAGACGCCGACTCTCCTGGTCTTTGCCTTCTTCCTTTCCCATACGATCGTCTCCTCACTTCATCTGCCCCCTTCTTCACTGAAGCTCTGTTCACATCGCTTTCTTTCTGATTTCATTGTTCAGCCAGCTCTTTTTTTAATTTGATCCTTTGTTCCCTCTGACTGCTATTGTTTTATTTACCCATTCATCACAGGACAGCTGATAGCAGAGATTCCTCTTTTTTAACAATTTGTTTTGAAACTTCAAAACCTGCACCTTCCCTCTCCTTAACCTCTCCCTTTTTAAACCTTCCCTCTTTCTTTCCATCCATTCTTTGCTCCTTTAACATTTAATCAAAGCACCCTGTTCCCTTCTGTGGTCCTCCTTGGGCCTGACCAGTCAAGATCAGTATGTGGTCCAACTTCTTTGTACAGCAGGATGAGGAGGGTCGCATCGGGGTGGCGGGGGCCGGACAAGCTGGCGGTTTGGGGGGAATGAAAGGTGGAAGGGGAGTGAGAAGGACCCACAAGATGAGTGACAGTCAGGAGGGAAAGATCAAGCTGGCCTTCTTTGTGTCTATCATTGGCGTGACCCTGACGGTGTTGGGCATGGGGACAGAGTTTTGGGTGGAGCTGGCTCAACCAAAGAATTTCAGCGGCAACCAGACCTGCCAGATGGCCCATTATGGCCTGTGGAAGGGCTGCATCCGCACCCTATGGGTGGCTGACATCGACCCAGAGAGGACAAGCTGTGGCCCCGTTGAACTACCTGGAGGTGAGACCTCTGGCTGGTGTGTGTCTGTGTGTCTGTGTGGGAATGTCTTCATCTGTCTGTCTGTCCTCAGTGCTGTCGAGGACGTGAGCAGGTGAGGTTCCCGGAGGGTATGTGTCTGTTTTGTTTCTCCGACTGTCTGCTCATGTCTGCTTCTCTGTAAACTGAATTGCCCGGCCATGCAAGTGTACCTGGAAGCGGCCTCCATGCTACAGTTCATGCCTCAGAATTAGAGTGAATTAATAAGAAAAGGTCAAAAGATGTTTCTGGAAGGCTGCGAGTTGTTAAAATCGTTGAGGTAAAAAAAGTCTTCACTTAATTGCCTTTTTTTTTTTTTTTTTTACTTCACCACTAATTTGCAAAACAGAGGGAGCAAGCATGACTACTATGATGCATGCCCTCTGGGAATATGCTTACATCTGTAGGTCATTTATTTGAGCCATAATGGACTCAGGAAAAAAAATGCATATCCCACTAAAATCTTTAGATTTTCTGAGAAACAGATTAATGGTTTTTGTTCTGCATGTATTTTCTCCATGTGTATATAGACGTGTTCATCCACCACAGCCCTGCAAAGAGATAGAGAGAGGATAGTTGTGTATGTGAAGCCGCCTGCATGCATATGTATCTAGGTCATCCTACAGATAATGTGCAAATTAAATCATTAAAGAAATACGATGCTCAGAAACAGAGCACGGGCAGGACCACAGAAAAGCTGTTCTCAGTTCTCAAGCTATTATATAAACTAATAGCAGCGTGCAGACGCATGAAGTATTATACAATAAAATCTTTATGTTGCACAACATTGTCAGTGTAATGAAGCATAATTTCCAGTTTTCTTTTGACTCGGTGCCTAATTATCTCCTGTTATACACACAGTATATGTGATGAGGGGCAGACTGCATTTTTTCTGTGTTGACAAACGTCCATGTTCAGAGTTGTGACAGGTCCTGTCCAAAAGCACTTTATTCAATTTGACTATGGTTAGGTTCTCCAGAGTGAATCCTTATCTGCACAATGACCTATTTCTGTCTGAAACAGGAGTCTAGAGGTGGAGAGAAGCAGGTATTGGAAGAAATGAGATAGAGATAGGCAAGGCAGGCTTTAGAAGGAACTTCTCCTGAAATCACTGCCTATCTCAGGGAATGTGCTGAGACACAGCCGAGCTCTGAGGAAACCTGAAAATATCTCCTCATCCAGCTGAGAGCCACGTGGTTCTCATATATGCATAAATACTATTCACATACATCACTTTGAATGATGTGTCACAACATTGTTTTTCTATCCAGCCGTCAAGGACTAATTCATCTTACCTGTCAAAATGTCTCGCATCTCTGGCTGCCTTTAGCCGGAGGATATATATCTGTGCCTCCAAGATGGTCTGTTGGTGAGAGCAGCCAGTATGCTTCTGACAATCTTTCTCACACGTCCTAACACTGTTGGCCCACGCCGCCTGTCGCAGATGGCCGTGGGCTTGTCATGTTTGGACGAAAACAACTGTTTTTGCCGTCTCTGTTTCTCCGTTTCACATCCCTGTTTGCTGTTTGCATGCCTCTGGCTCCCGTCCCGAGCAAAGTGCGGCACCGCTGATGTCTTGCCTGTCAGCTCAAGACCAGCCATCCGTCTTCGCAGCCTGCTGGAGAGGAACATGACAGCTCAATAATTATAGCCTCAGCAGGGGTAGCAAGAGCAAAACCAGTTGGGGGTGATAGCATAATGTGTTAAAAATCAGTAGGCTGATAAATGACGTGTCGGCTTTGGTAAAAAAAAATGTTTGCAAATGTGCTCAGGCACAAACATATCTGTGAGTGAATGAAATGTGTTAGTGTAAGCGTGCGGTCATCTTTGACCACAAAATATTCAGTGGTTGAAAGTCATCACTATGCGCCTGTGAAGCCAAGTGGAATCTGACTACTTCACAGTTTTTGTCTAAATATAGAGGGGGGGGGGGCGAGGATGAGGGACAGACAGGGACTGAGGGAGAGTCTAATGCAGTATTAACCAACCCCTCTGTGTTTCCTCCCCCTCTTGACATCTCCTGCTCCCCTCACCTCTTTCTCCATCTGTGGCTCCCCTCCTTCTTCCTCCTCGCTCACCTCCCCTCCATCTGCCCTCCTACACCCCCCCCCCCCAACTCTTTCCTCTTTTTCCCCAGCTATCTCATCCTTGGAGCCTCTATGCATATTTCCTGCATCCTCCCTTCATCATTCACTCAACCCACAGCATCCTCTTCCCCTCACTCCTTCTTCTAATGCAGCCACGCCTCTTCATTTCTACACTCCATCTGCCCCTTTCTCCCTGTCTACCTCTCTACTTTCTCCCCTCTGCCATCCACCCTCAGTGTTTTGCTGTCTCTCACACTCTCTGGCAGCACCATATGTGCAATGCTGAGGAGTGTGTGTGTGTGTGTGTAGCGGTGTGTGTCTCTGTGTCTTCCAGCTAATGCTTGACACTTGGATATAAATAGGAATAATGCCTGGAAGGACAGGGTGCATGGATGCATAGGAGGAACATTACAGAAGACCAGCAGCTAGAGTGTGTGTGTGTGTGTGTGTGTGTGTGTGTGTGTGTGTGAGTGAGTGCATGTGTTTGTATTAGTGTTTTCGTGCACACGTGCCTGATCCCTTTATATTATCTCTTCCCTTTACCCACAGAATCAAACTGCACCTACTTCAAATTCTTCACATCTGGGGAAAACGCAGTCATATTCAAGAAGACGACGAACAAGAGTAAGACGTCACACTTTCCACTGCAGTTTTTGTGTTTCATACAGATACACGCAAACAGTTTTAGTGCAGTTAATATAAATAAAGATGTTCACAAGGCTGCTCGGAGAACCGCTCTAGTGTTTTGGTTTTGTTTTTTTGCATGTTTCAGCCCATTAACTTCTGCTGCTGCCCGTTTTCCAAAGCAAATCATCAGCCATTAGACTGATTAATGTGTTTACTTAACCGTCCAGGCAGCCGCTGGTTTCAGTGCGGTTTGGAGTTCAACTGACTGAGAACTCATAAGTTACAGTGTGGACAAACTAATGTTTAGTTCTTTGGTTAAAAAAAAATCTGAAAACTTTCTTGATGCATTCAAGAACATTTGGTATGTGATTAATGAATTGCAATCAGAGGGTGTGTTGCTGAATAATAAACCTGGAAAACACTGAGTGAAAACTGATGTAATCACATGGAAAATGGAACACTGAGGCAGCCATTTTAGCATTGTAGCTGCATGGAGAGCAACTTCTGTTATTTGGTCCAAACTTGGAAAACTCAACAGACACTCATTCACTCACTTCCTGCATCATGTAGCCAAATAACTTTCCCTCTAATACCAAGAGCTACCGTGACATTGACATTTGTGGTTTTGAGTTAAAATATATCTTATAACTATTATATCAGTTGCCATAAACTTTAGTACAGAAATTCATGTTCCCTTCAGGATGAATAGCTTCATGGTGTTTTGACATTTTATGTAGGATTTAAATCAGGTCAACATGTTTATGTTGATTTACGTCAAACAAGATTTAACTTGCAGTGTTGCTGAGCTGAAAACAAAACTGCTGATAGTCTTATATTGCTTTTTGTTGTTATTTATCTCACCTTTTTTTTGGCTTCTTCTGAGTCCTAATAATGAAGTTCATTCCTAAAGCTTCTATCTGCCGTGTTTGTGTTTTATTAAATAAATAATAATAATACCTTCTGTGTGATGAAGTGTCAAAAAAAATACAAAACTGGCACAGGCTGTTGTGAAATGTTGATCAGCCTTTTGGGTTGCACCTGTTCGGGTGTTCACTGCCAATAAAATCTGTTTTAAACCGAGCCAGCGTGGAAAGTGGCACAATTCATAATGTTTGTATTATCACATTTCAAAAGCACATAAAATCCACTAAAAGTCCCATATAATCGAGCTTTATGAGGTTTTGCAATGTCTGATTCTACAAAATGACCCGTTCTCACACATAATTTCACAGAACTTCTTTCATTTTTCTTGTAGAATTATCATTTTTTTGGTACAAATCACATACAGATTCACACTTTTATCCTTTTCCTCTTGTATTTTCTCTCTGCTGTCCCTCACAGATCTGAATCTAGCAGCAGCTATCCTGGCTCTTTTGAGTCTGACCATGATGGTGATGGGCTCCCTCTGCATTGGCATGGCGCTCAGCAAAGGAGTGCCTTTTTTCCTCAAGCCAGCCTCCTTCTGCTTCATCCTATCAGGTTGGACCTCATGTCACCATGGAGTCATAAGCCAATATCTCTGACCGACTGATACTTGACAAGATGGTGTGATAATGTGATTTTACTGTAACTTTTGTGCAGGTGTGCTGGTCCTGCTCTCTGTTCTGGTATTCCACCAGTCTGTGCAGGCCTTGTTGTCCAGTGATCACTCCGTACCTTTACACCATGAGCTGTCCTGGTCAGTGGCCTGCGTGGGCTCAGCGGGAGCCATTCTTATTCTCGGAGGTTTCCTCTTCATCATCCTCTCCCTCCCTTTCAGTCCCTGGCAGAAATGCTTGCCACACAAGAATAGCGCCACTTAACACTTGAAAGCTAAGACATGCACACAATATTTTTGTTTCAGAACAAATGAACTGTGACTTTGGCAGTGAGTTTCTTGAGGAAGTCATACTAGGTCTTAATCAAAATGTCTAAAGAGACATCAGCAACACATAAGTAAGGCCATCAGAAGTGGCTTTGCAAAATATTGTTTGAATGTTTGTTTTTTTTTGTAAAACACAGACTTCTGCTGACTGTTTGATTTTAGCTCTGTGTTGTGTTTACTCACACAAGTGTCACAAGTGTTTTTAGCCTAATAGCTGATCAGTCACACAAAAGCAGAGTGTGTATAGTAAAAACTTTGTAAACACTTTTTTTTATTTTAAAACTTTCCATGGCCTGTTTGATACGGAAGCCCATTTCTGACAAGAAAATAAAAACCCTTATAAAAACACTTACTGGAGGCCACACCCACTGGACTTATGCAATCATGCCCAAATCTGTTTACAATTTCAACCATAATTATACCAAACTGAATTATATATTGTAATTTTTTCTTTAGTCACAATAAACTTTTCCTCCATTTTTTTAACATGGAAATTTGTTTCTGTAGGTCCAAATTCTAAAAGCAGCATCAGGATGTTTTAACAGCAGTGTATCAACAGGTACCATGAGGTCTCTATAATCTTACATCTGCTGCATGTGACCATATAAATAGAGTCAGTAAGTACCCTCAGTGTTCTAGCCTTTGACTATTTTTAACACTTCATACTTGAGAAACAAGAGGCTTTAGTTGTAAGTATTTATTACTTATGCTTGTTTTGCAGCTACCGAATGCTGCCTCGGTCAACCTGATGAATGTAAGCTGAATGAAATCCACTGTGAGAAGCGATAAAAATACCATTTTGTATATCAGAGAATTGTATGGACTCACTTTTTAAGCTCAACTCTGTATATAAACTGAATGAATGGGTTTATATTTTATGAATGGTCACTGTGTTGTCTCCAGTCACTTTATTTGCATTATGTATGTAGTAAATATATTGTTGTCATAGGCTGCTTACCTTATCTCTCTATAATTTTCAAAAAAATATGCTGTGCTCATTTATACTCATTTATATGTGCAGTATGTGGCACCAGTTTTGCTTATCATTAAAGGGATTTGACATAAATAACTGTCTCCCATTTGTTTGCTGAGATGACACCCAGCCTGCTCTCAGACTTGACATTCACCCATTTTCACCCCTTCACAGTGTGACTCCTAACCTCTCTGCCAAACATCCCCCTCCCCCCCCAAACCCCGCTCCTCTATAATTAGGCCAGAGCTCATCGTAATGCATTTCACTGCAGAGGTTGGGAAACCTTATCCTTGAATTTCAGCTATGTACCCATCCGGCCTATCCTCCCCACCCCCCCTCTGCTTCTCCACCCCTGACCTCAGTGCGTCACTTTCTCTGCTGTCTCCAGGGGAGTCTGGCGGTCACTGCTCTTCCGCCCTACCTACACCCCTCTACACGCACACATGCACACTCACACACACACACATGCACACACACACAGATAACAGACTGTTCAGATCAGAGGTGTCCCAATAACTGCTCTAATACCCGGCCCGCTGGGAAGAGAGAGGCATCCAGACAGTTACATACATGCTCACATGCTTACCTGCAGACACACACACACACACGCACACACAGGCACACACACAGACACACTCTTTCACACATGCCTTTAACTTTGGTTGGGCAGAAATTGAATCCACATGACACACTATCCTGGTTGTATATATAGCTGTTAATAGACCTGCTGAGACAGTGTGACAAGTGGTGTGCGACCAATAGCTGCATGTTTGTAAATGGAAATGGGCTTCCAAGAATTCCCAAATGAGGGCCTGTAGATTGAAGATGGAAAATCTCGACTGTTATTCCTCAATATTTGACCAAAATATGAATTCTTGTGTATTATTAGACATATTATTCCAAACTGCAAAAGGAAATGGTGTTTAGATGACCAGAGTTTGTTTGTTTTGGCAGCATCTCATTCTTCCCTCTTAAAATTACTCAGTGCTGCATTACAGAACTCAAATGCAGCAGGTATGATAATGGCGGGGGGAGGGTCTCTAGATAAGTGATCTAGGGTTTGGAAGCACTGCTAGGAATCTCAGGCCCCTTGTTGAGGATGTGACACTGCTTCCCACTGCCCCGAGTATCATCTTTTGTCTCTGGAGGGACCCTCTAGCTTGATCCCCCCCTGGAAGTAATCCCACTTGCAACTCTACCACCCCTTTGCCCAGTGAGACTGGGGGGGACCAGAGCAGACCTTGAAAGTGCTTTATAATTGTTCATGCATAACATGCATGAGGTGGCAGATGGGCCCATCAGAAAAAAATGATTAGCTCAGGTAGGGCAGTGATCACTGAGAGGTATACTGAATTAACTTTCAGTTGCATCTCTCATTATCATATTTGGCAAATTCCAACCATCTGGCGCTTCTCATATATTTACAAATATTATGCGCCTCAGCTCTGACAGGGAAGGTTGAAGTCTTTTTGGGATCACAGCATGTCAAAGATTAGCTAAGAGACCTTCAGCTTGAGTTTATTAAAGGAGCACTAATGATGAACAGTGTGTGTTATAGCCCAAGGATGAGGAAGTTACTCAGCACATTTTCTCTTCTTTGTGCTTTAAGTGTTTCATTTTTAACTTTGCTTCAGCTCATGATAATAGATTTTTTTTCCCCCATTGCAACCAGACAAAACAACAGTGCTATTCATCTGGAATTTTTTTTTATGTCCACATATTTCTTTACCAACTTCTGGGAAAAATGAATCTGAACGAAGCAAAAGTTCAAGCAGGAAGAACATTCATTGTATATTTACTCCTGTAGTTTTTTCTCTAACCATCTGAAATTCACTCTTCTCACACATGCTCATTCATAACTTCCTCACTGTTGATATGACAGCATCCCACCTACATTTCTGGCCAATCATCTTGCTGCTTTCTTTAAGCATCCACCTGCCCATCACCACCAGTCTTTACAGATTCATTAGTTTGTTGTAATTTCATCATCAGTCCATCAGTCTCAGCAGGAACATCAATACCACTGTTTGGATTCCATGGAGACACTGAATTTGCTGCTGAAAGATGCCTCTCGCTAACAACTTCTCCTTGTTAAGTCTAAGCACTGAAGACTTTGTGATAAGACTAAATTATCACATTTCATCTGTTATAATAAACAAATGACTTCACCTAATTCCGTTGTCTGTCCTGATTGAAATATCTGGCTCTTACAATGCAACACTATGTTCACAAGCTAGCTGCTAACTGTGTCTGTCTGCTGTTCGGTGCTGAGCAGGTAGTTCACAGTGGGGTTTTTAGATCTTTTTCACTAAAACGGCTGCCTGCTGAGGCTGTAAATGTCGCCATAAGAGCGATGAGAGTGAACCAACACAATTAAGTTTTTAGCCGTAGAGTTAATAATGAGATGAAACTCAGTATGAAGCCCCTTAAAATCCGAGGGGGGGCTGCACGTTCAAGTGATTATTCTCTGAATGTTCATCACTGTGAGCGACACTTTTCACATCATCAGTTAAAACCCCTTCAAGTAAATGACATGATACTTCTTCCACTGTTGAGAAAGCCAGTCTGCTTAAACTCTTGAGGGAAACTTGAGCACACTTATATTCTCACTCTGTACTTCAGATGAGACCCTGCTCGCTGTTCTTCACAAAAAAAAAACAAAAGACAGCAGTCTGTGAATATGTCTGTTATTGTTTTTTTATAAACTTCGTGCAATACAGTGTTTAAGTTTATCACACATTTAGATAAACCATAATCATTTGTCTAGATATATCTATTCTCAACTACATACTATTCATATTGCCCACATAAATGCTATCTGTGCGCAGTTTTATCACATTATTCTTTTTCTGAGATGAAATCAAAGAAATGAAAACGTATAGAATCTGGAAGCTTCTGGTTGTTTTGATTTGTTTCCTCATTATATCAGCGGTGTGTCCATGGTTTTTCGACCCGGAGCTGCAGTCACTCGGGACAGACAGAGAGAGAGAGAGAGAGAGAGAGAGAGAGAGAGAGAAGGAGAGAGAGGGAGGTGTTTACACGTGTTTACATTCTCATCAACATAAACAGGTCAGAGTTCAGACTGCTGAGTCGGCGGTCACAGGGGAAGCACAGTGAAAAGAATCTTTGGGGAGGTTAAGATGTCGTCTCTGTGGTGAATCTGTTATTGGCGTGAAAAAGTCGAGGAACATCGATTCCTGTGACCGAATACGGGAAGGGGGTGAAATGAAACCACCCAGCAATAGTCCGGGAGGGGGGGGACTGGGAACAAAACACTGCAGCCAAACCTGCCCAAAATGCATACTCAGTTTGAACAGTGAGTCCCGAAAACAAAACCCCAAAAAAACATATCTATAGACTTTACAAACATTTGTATGCGTAATTACAATGTACATGTATCTTCTCAAAAGTTTTTCTCCATAGTGTTTTTTAAACCCTCTCAACCCACATATACATATTGTATTTTTTTTTTTGCCACTGAAAAGGATGAGTTGCATGTCTCACTTTGGGACTCTTCATAGAAAAAAGTGTTTAGGTTTTTTTCTTCTTCTTTTTTTTTTTTTGCTCAGGCAGTAACTTTTACCTGAATCTGTACAAATGTATTATTCTATGTCTCTTTTTTCTGCTTCCTCCAGTCAGAGGTTTCTGTTAATGCCCAAGAACAAACATCTTCAACACGACTATAGCTACAAGTACTACTGTTAACACTGATTAGAATGGAAATAAGACTAAAAGAGGCCCGTAAAAAAAAAAAAACAGAAAAAAACAAACTCATAATTACAATGAAGTTGGACAGTTGTCTCAGTCGCTCAGATTATTGTTGCATTTCTTTCAGTATTGGAAGACAATTTACAGTATTCAAATCTGACTTCATGTTACAAATGAAAAAAGGAAATCATATAATATGGGGTTTAAAAAAAAAAAAAAAAACTAATACAGGCCCTCATTCTCCCACATGTTGTGCACACTCATGCTTGACACAGTTACACACAGCTCACTGACAGTCCCAGCGGCTCTGCATGGAAGAAATTCACAGTAAAAGTCGTTGAGAATCTAAAATTAGAGTGAAAACAACATGGAAATTAATTTTTCATTCCAAACTATAGCATCTGCCTGTTCGGCTAGCCTGTAATAACGCTAAGAATAATCACAACAACAATTTTACATTAATGATGATCTGGTTAAATTAGCAGTAATATATTGCACAAAAAACATGTGAAACATTTTCAGAATAGCCCAAGGTTAATTGCGTTTGATCATTAACAAAATAAATCATTTCTAGCACATTAAAATATCAAAATAGTTTTATTGTGAAAGTTCATTGTTGTTGTTATTATCACTCTGTTATTACTCTTCTTCTTTTTGTTCTCAGTGAGATTGAGTGGACTAGATAACAGTGAACATGGAGGGAGCGATATAGCATTTCACCTGTCTGTCAGAGCTCCTCTCTTTCTGCCCTCCTTCATCACCACCCATCCCCCTCCTCTCCCTTCCTCCTCTTCCCCTCACACCCCTCTTTCTAAACAGGCGTTGTCTTCCTGTTGAGGGTGTTAGAGTTGCTCTCCCTGTCTCCCTTCAGCCTGTCCAGAGTTCCCATCCCTCGCTCCCTGTCTACTGTGGACGAGGTGAAGGGTGGAGGCCCCGAGCCCACCGAGTTGGGCATCGGTGCGTTGGAGTTGGAGGAGTTGGAAGGGTTGTGGGATTTAAGCGAGGGAAGCGTACCGCTCATCATCACCCCTCCTCCTCCTCCTCCCCCTCCATCCTTTGGGAAGCAGTTGTGGAGCTGGTACAGCGTGGCCCTGTCCACCGTTCCATACATGGGCGGCAACCCCCCCAGTTTGGGATCGCGGGACAACGTGTAGAGGGAGATGTCGCCTCCAGCCAGGGCCGTGTGTGAGCGGGAGTGGGGGTTTGGTAAGGTGGACACTGAGATGGGGCCCTGGGAAAGCAGCGCAGAGGGGGGCAGGCCGAAGTTCTTGCCTCCACCTCCTCCCACAGGTGAGGGGTCTCGGGAGCGGGAGGGGTCGGTGGAGCGTGACGAGGAGCGGGAGCGGCGGCGGAAGCGGTAGCTGGGCAGGCGGAGCATAGCGTGCGTGGTGCTCTTGAAAATGTCGGTGCGCGAGCGGCAGCGCAGCTCCTTGTTCTTCTCGATGTAGATGTTGACAGCAAGCACCCCCACCATCTCAGCCATGATGAAGGACAGACCTCCAAAGTAAAAGGACCAACCGTAGGAGTACTGCCACTTCTTATCCTCGTCCTTCTTTGGAGAGATGTCTCCCAATGCAGCAGAAATGTACACGATCACACCAATGATGTTACTCAGTCCTAAGAGAGCATGGAAATATAGTATTTACTGAAGAGCTACATCAACCAAAACAGACCAACTTACAGCACCAATAAATACATTTGTTTTACATGATGATTTGTGATATTCTCAATAAAGACAACCGGCAGGATGAGTTTAATGTAAAAGCCTCCTATTAAAATGACAGAATAGTCTAAACACGACTAGACACTTTCCAAACAAAGCATGAAAGCTGATAGTGCAAGTACTATTCTCCAGACCCCCTCTCACACATTCAGAAACACACACAGAAGTACATACAATATTCACAGCTTACCTGCAGCCACAAATAGAATTCCTGCCCCCAGGATGATGTTCCTTTTACTCTTATAGAAACGACTAGCAGCGATGCAAACCCCTCCCATCAGCAGCAGGATGGCACTGAGGATCGGGAAGATGTTGGAAGCCCTGACTACCCCTAAACAGAGGAGGGAATGATGGTCAGCAGCAACGACGAGACAAGAGAAAGAGTTGAAATGTATGAGAAATGGCACTGGACATCTGTGAGAGGATCTGAATCCTCTAGAAGTTACAGCCCTTAAGATTTTTATTGAATAAATTCCTCTTTTCTTAGTAATAGCCATTCATTCTATTTACATTCAGTAATTAGCTCTCTGAATACCAGTTTTATTGTTAGTGTAGGAGTTTGCAATTCCCAGCCTGGAATATAATTGCTGATAATTAATACATGCATTTAACCCAGTGCTACTGCCTCATTCTTATTTTATCTCAATGACATCAGCTTCATTTTTTTCTATTAACTACAGTCATAACAGAGCTTTGTTAGGTCCTGTAAATGCGAATCAAACTTTTGGGTGTAGGTTTTTTTTTTAAGCTAACGGGTTGGCTTTTATATTGGACATCTCACAGGAAAAACAATGTATACTGGCTTTATTTTTTTCTCAAGAGACATTTCTTTCACTGTGCTCTGCTGTTGTGTGAAATCTGCCACCGCAGTGCACAGCATGAAATCAGATTGAGGTATTTCTGACAGAGTAGCTGCTCACTGAGTGTTAACTGTGCTATTGATCTCCACTTTCCAACCACAGGTGTCACCAAATCAACCAGGAATGAAATTCTTATGACTGCAGCCTGAAGTAAACTAGTGTTGTTAAACAACTACAGCTTTAGTACTTTACTGAGGTTTGGACAGTGCAGGGAACATACAGGACAAAAAATCACAAAGAAAATAAAGACATGAAAGCTGCTTCATTAAAAAGATGCACATAACACTCTGTCAGGAAATTAATTACTCAGTTCTGGACACATGACTGAATCAAACCCTTCCCATGTGGCCTCCATTGCTTTCAGTTTGTCTGCCAACCATGTGTGCGCGCACACACACACACACACACACACACACACATACACACACACACACATTAACACTCCCCTCTCATTTAAGACAACTAGGCCACGGGAGAGAAAATGCCACCTAAATGCCAGCAAAATGTCTCTGCAACATTGTGAGCAGAGTACAGGCTTTTCTTTATGTATGAACGGGCACACATGTAGCATATCACAGAGCAGAAAGACATCACTGCAGGGCACTGGGGATGAACTAGGGCACCCCATCTCCACTGATTTCCTGCACACAGTGTCACATGTTTATGTCTTGCAGAGGGTCGTCTGAGGAATGAGCAACAAAAATAACAAGTTTAAGAAGTAATAACAGGCAATTTTTACGCTGTCTTTTTTCTTCACTTCAGGCCCTTTCTCTATTTTTCATAGCCAAGCTTCTCCATCATTCTTCATTCATGCCAAGCAATGCCAGTATTGACTTACGTAGGACGTACTCTGCCCCGTCATGGTCAAAGTCTGCATCCTCTGGGAAGTGGTTGATCTGAGAACACACTCCTCTCTTTACTCCTGAGATATGAGAAGAAACAGGAGGTCACCAAACGCAGCAAAACATGGGAATTTAAAACTGTAGCCTGAAGAAAAGAGAGCAGCAAATATCCTCCTGGGTGGCAAACTGATTGACTCCTGAACAAGCTTGTTTATTTGTAAAATAATCTCTTTTTTTTTTCGATAAAGGCATGTATATACCTCAAGATACTGATAAAAATGTTACAATGGGGAATAGTTCTTAAAAATACAAGTTAGTGATATCACATACATGTAGTGCCCACACACATAAATACATACAAGTATGCAGACATATGGGCAGACAGATAACCACTCGCTGGGCTCCTGCATGTGGACAGACAGACGAACGGAGGGATGCACGTACGATGATGACAGCACACCACTGTTGTTGATGGGCGGATTGTGAAAAAGATGGATGGAAGTGATGGAATGAAGAGACACAGACGGAGGGAGAGACGGACAGAAGTGGGGTGAGCTGGTCTCTTTCTCACAGCTCTTAAATTTCCACAGGTTGGTCTGAAAAGAAACAGATGGAGGTGCACAGGGACGGGACGTCAGTTGAGCCACACGGATCAGTGTTATCATCCTCACACAGATTTAACAGACTTCAGACTCTTTTATGCAGCGTTTGTACATTCAAGGCTACATTAGTGTATGTTTTTTAAACAGAATTCCTCCTGTTTCTCGAAGCACATGTTCTCCAGTGCACTGAAAACTGATTCCTGAATGACTTAGTTAGTTCAACACTTTGCTTCACCACCAGCTCTTCATTACAGGACACAAAACTACGCTGAGTGGTGGTAATTTATCTGGCTCAGTCTGTGTTATCCTCACAACCTATGTGCAAGATTTATTAGTGAAGTGGTACTTCTGCGGTTGTCTGGGAACACATGGAAAGACTCTGATAGGCTCAATGAACTTTAAACAAAAATAGAAAATAGGAATTTATAAAAAATATAAATATAAATAGATAAGATTCAAACATTAAGCCTCCTTTAAGCACACCATGTAATTTCTGCCACTAGGGGTCTCTCTATAAAAACAATGAAAAAAAAAGCTGAAGTTTGGTGATATCTTGAAGTAGCGTAGGATCATGGGATTTGTTTATTTTATTATTAAATAGCCACCATTGGAGATGAAACTCTATCTAACTGACTCAGGTAGAAATGTTTATGGATTTAAGATTCATTCACGTTATATTTCGTGTCACATTTGCTGACTTCCTTCCTTCCTCACTAACTGGTGTTACCCTGGTAGTTAGCGACATGTGAAAAACAGTAAGTTTCATGGTTTATTTGAATCAAATTATAAATTTCTCTGAGTTTGAAAACTGTGGGAAACATTCGGGATAATGCAGGTACACAGCTCCACAAACATTTAGCACAGATGCAATCATGTGAGACATTTTAATGCAGAAAAGTTACATATTGTACGTTTCACATGTGAACTCCATGCATTGGGGTGGAGGATGTGTAAAAATTAGAGACAGGAGAATGCTTGAGGTAAATAGTTAAAACAATTGATGGAAGAATTGATATCAGATAAATATCTAACAGACAGTTTACTCTGATTGTTAGAAATTGAGCTTCAAAACAATTTCTAACAACAATCAGAGTCTTAGCACAAATGTCATGTGAACTAAGCTAACCTTTACACCGTAAGCGCTCAGTTGCATGAAAAATGTATGGACACAGTATCTCTCTAAAAGTAATGAATAATATCTAGTTAAGAATCAATCCAATGCCTTCATGAGATCATGCTTGTTATCGATGAGGGGGTTCATGCAACTCACAGATCCTTGACAGCAGGTTTTGACCAAAAATTGGCTCAGGATTTCCACAATTTATTAAAAGTAATCATTGACAGGATTTTCGGTGCCACCCAACCTTAAGGAAACCAGCAGAAGAGCTAGAGAGGCGGACAGGACATTTCTCTATCCACAGCATAATGTGCCACCCACCCACGGGCATAAATCTTTTAGAGCTAGCATGTCCTGCATTTCCACTCCAGCTTCACCTCACTGCATCACTGCACGACTACTGAGCATCTATCTTGGCTGAATACTCCACAGACATCAAGGATACTTGACCTCTATGCCATGCCAAGACACTGTCAGCTTTACTGCTGCAGTGTGAAAGAAAAGACTGAAAGGGAGGAAGCTAAAGGGAGGAGAAGAAACCAGTGGAAGATTAAATATAACGTTTGGGGGAGTGAGACAGAGGGCTACCAAGAGGAGAAACTGAAAGAGTGAGGCAATGGAGAGAGTGGGTGGGGGTGCACTGCAGCAGTGCTGCAAGGGCTACAGCTTATCTCTAATTGGCTGCTTTGCTATCAGGAAGCTTAGAGATGAGGACAAATTAGCTTTGTACAATGACCGTGGCCAGGATGGGCCGAGGATGCTTTATAAGGAGAGCCAAGAGGTTTTCCCGGAGACAGAAGTCTGTATATGAGCAAAGGCGCAGATCACTAACTCACACCACCCCTTTGGCTGTAGCAGCTTCACTGTTAACTCCATCCCAGCCTTTACTGTTGAGTGTCAGCCAGGCAGTGTAATGCATAATGAATTAGCAGCTTGTGTTGCAGTGACAAACAGAGGATTGAGAGGATGGCCGCTGCAAGTGTCTGAAGCTTCTGCCACTTGGAGTGGGAGGTCGATGTGCATCAGTGTGAATGTTGGCCTTTTGTCTGAGACCTCGGATTAAATTACTGCAGCCTGAATCAAACACGATGATTAATGGAAGATTTGAGGGAAAGTTATGCGTCAGTATCATGTTATTGTACTGCAGTTATGCAAAATTGCTTTCTTGTCGCTATAGTGAGATCTAACCAATACAAATGTGTATATGTTGGTGCTAATAATGTTTGCTGATATTAGAGAACTGCAGACAAAGTCCTTAAGTCAAGTGACAGGCTATATTTCTGCTGAACAATGAAAAAACTAACCGCACTGTGACTGCTGAAAAATATATTTTCACTTAAAAAAATTCAGATACAGCCAAAAAAAAAAAAAAGATTTTCACTAAGTTCAGTGGTGATGAGTTAATGAATTCAGTTCAGTCGCAGTTTAAAAGTGAAGTTGGATTTTTCCCAACCTCCAGTGTTCAGTGCCACCCACTTGATTTTGGCAATTATTAAATTGTCTAATCACAGGGGTGGCAAATATAAAAGTTATATTTTGCAATAAAGTCTAAATACAATAATTGCTCCATAAATTTGTGCTCAATCTGAATAATTCTGCAGAGGAAAAGAAAACTATTATAAATTCTCTCTTGAATCATTTCAACTACCTGACAGGAAAATTAAGACAAGAAAAAAAGTTAATAGATTGACATTTTGTGAAATATGTCACTTTACTGTCGAGAGTTAGAAGAGAAAATGGACATCACTCTTAACCCTCCTTGCAGAATGTAAAGCTTATCAAGCAGCCTGTTAGCTTAGTTTAGCAGGTCAAAAGATTTAGTCACTGGCAAGCAAACACATTCTGGCTTGTGGCCCTCATCAGGGCCCTGATGGAGTTTTTTACCATTTCAGACTTTTTCCTTATTTCATGCACCTTTGAAGTAGGTGAAAATGCGCCAGAAATCAATACACTGCTTCTAGCTGAGCTTAGCACAAAGACTAGAAACTGGGAAAGCGGCCAGCCTTGCTCTGCAGTTTGGGATTTTAGCCCTCAAAAAATTCACAATTAAACATTTCTACCTCCAGTTTTTTGTGGAGAAGAAACCCACAAGATTTAACATACTGGTTACTGAGCTATAGGGGAGCTGAAAGGTGAGTTGTTTCTGCCTGTCACGCGTATTTATGCTAAGCTCAGTTAAGTTAATTTTCTCTTCTTACTCTCAGCAGGAAAGCAAATAGGTTTATTTCCCAAAATGTCAAACTCTTCCCTTAGTCTTAATTTTTCGCTCTGTTTTATTAGTCCTGCTCCACCTCAGTTTCCCACGAGTCCTGAAGGGAAGAAAATCCAGTCTGAATAGTTTTGGATTCACATTAAGAGGCAAAATGGCAATAAAGCAACAAGAGCTGTGCTGCCTTAGCTTCAACTGTATACACTTTACTAAAATGAATGGCCTAAACCAATGCCGACTTGTTCCCAAATTCATCCCCATCAGTCCAAATCCCACCCATAAACCCAAAATGTCTCCTGCAGCTTCTTCTTTACCTTCCAGACAGCATATCCTCCACAGTCCAGAGTGGGTGAGCGCCCCAGGATCCTTCTTGTCCTTGTTATGGGGATCATCCTGGGTGACGTTGGCTGTGCTGTTGCAGATGAGGGCACGGGAGTACAGCCAGTAGTCCGTCCCTATTGCCACCGTCATCAGGCCGAAGGCAGCGAATGCCCCCACGGTGGTGAGAAGGATCTGGATCCCCTTCTCACACACCATGCCTGGAGAGAAGATAGGAAGAAGAAGAAGAAGGGATGGAGACGAGGAAAAGGATGGACATTAGCGATGCAAAAGGGAGGGAGAGCGAACAAGCAATTATTGTGGAGAACAGAAACAAGAAAGAATAAAACAACAAAGCAGAAGTGTGTTTACAATCACACACGCAGTGCGGTTTATTGAAAACGACAGCCAACATTCAGGTTAGATGATGAGGGGTAAGAGGAGGTGAGGGGCATCGATGAGAGACAGAGAGGGAGGGGAGGAGAAAAAAAACGAGGCAGATGAGGGAGGTGCATAAACGACTGTGTGACGTGTCCTTGGAGGAAAGTTGGATGACTGTGCTGACTCCGCTTAACAAGACAGAATTGATGTGAAACACAATAGATCACACCCTCCCAATCTCCGTGTTCTCCATATTCATGACCCTGACACTGTTCTCCCCCTCAGACTCTCTCTCTTTCTCACACACACACAATAACTCACACACACCTAGCAGATGACATCACCTTGTACTTGTTAGTCTTCATCAAAAAAGGGCAGCGTGGATGCATCTTTTCTATTCAATCAGGCATCAATGCAATCACACTAACAGCGCGACAATGTTCACTTACTGTTTGTCACATTGGTGTGTGAGATTCAAGTCTTTACTGTAACTTCAATATGTCTAAATTTTTCATTCACTCTGGTCATACTGACACCGACAAAGATCAGGAAAGACTGAAGCAAAGCCTCAAAAAGTTAACACCTACCTGACGGCGAGTTTCTATCCTTCGACTCAATTTTGAAATCTTTCTTTTCCTCGTCAGTGAAGAACGTGCTGTCCCCTCAATCCGGACAGCATCCATCGACTGTTTTCACCCGCTCCCCTCTCTCCTTCTTGCACTCGTTTTCTCTCTTTTGCCTCTTTCTCTTGCTGTCTCTCTCTTGCTTCCTTTCTTTCTCGCTGGAAAGCTGTTGCAGGTGGAGGTTGGGGTTTGGACGTTTGTCCTGCGCTCTGTTAGTCCTCGGTTAGCAGACAACTTGCACCATGCTCACTGCCTCTGCACATGAAATAAAGAAAAGACAGGGTGTTATAGCACTTCAGTTAATTTATTATGCCTTTAATTTACAGATGAGTTAAAAATTAAGAAGTATAATCAGTCTATCAGGACTCCAACTTGCAATTGTTATCATTATCCATTAATCTGGTAACTTTTCCGTCACAAATTTAGTATTCAGATTTTAATAATGCTTTCATGTCCTTCTGACTCTTTGTCAAGTTTTAGAAGTGAAACATCTAGTCAAGTAACTGGGTAGTAAAAGTAAGAAAATTACTTAGCAACTACTCTAAAATCCATTGATGATGTAAGCCACAAATCAGTACATTAAAAAACAACACCAAACATGGTTGTAAGGATGAAAAATTAGGAACACATGGTTATCTATAGGATGAAATGGAATGTTTGTGTATGATAAGTGATTGATAGGTCCAGTCTTGAACAGGCGCCAGAAAGTCTGGGACACAGGACCTGGCCAGTTGGTGAAGTGTCTGGCATTTTAAGTGATTCCATATGTATCTGCATAGATATACTTCTGGATCTTCACAGTGTCTTTGTTCTCTTTTCTCTGACTTATGCTGCATGTGCTGATTCTGGAGAACCCAGATCTGTAACTAAACATTGTTACATTGCATCCCGTGTCATCTCTTCTTTGTGGATCAACACCACAATCTTCATCATATCAATGGTCCAGATGAAGAAACTTTAGTGTTACTGCTGGTTGTAAATTAAATAATTTTGGTCTATGACATCTTGAACACATCACCCTGGTCTTCACAAGATATTAGGTAACATTTAAAAAAAAATCTGACATTATATCTATCAAATGATTAATAGATCATTTTAAGAAAAATCTGAAGGCAAGTGGTTTTGTAATCATCTATTAGAGTCCATGTTTGTTTTAATGTTGGATTTTTTGCACTTGCCTGTTTTGTACACAAGGACACACGTGCAAAATGAGTAAACTGTTTTCATAGGACAGCTCTGTATAAACAGAGGATCAAAGAAAGAGAATTCATTTTCACTTGTCTCCAGCGACTCAAACTTAGTGACTTCAGTGAGCCTGGGACTCTTTGTCTTGCACTGTCAATACCATGATATTTTTTACTTGTAGTGAAATACCTGACACACAATTTGATGGATTGCTGTGAAATTTGAACAAACATTTGTGCCCATTTAGGCAAAAAATGTTATAAATCTGGTGACTGACTTACATTTAGCGCCATCATCATGTCAAGATTGAAATTTGTTATCCCTTTTTATTTTGAACAACACCTGCAAAACTGAGGACTTTCCCATCAACCTCAGCTGTACATTGTGAATTGTGTTGATTGGCAAATGTTAACATGGTAAGATGCTAATCTAAGATGATTAACACAACAAACCTGTTTAAATGAAAATGTTACAACTGTCATTGTGAGCATGTAAGCAAGCTAGTACTAGCATTTAGCATGAAGCACCACCACATAACGACAGCCTCACAGAGCTGCTAGCAAGACTGCAGGTCTCAGTATTATTATTTAAAAAATGATTTAAAGGATTTACATCATCTTAATTTCCTGTCTGTCGACTAATCAAAGTTATCTCTACATCCCGTGCCAAATATGCTTTATTTAAATGTTACAGATCCGTATTAGAACGGATCAGAGTAATCATGGAAGTGACAGCATCAGGCTAACGACAGGATGACTTCAGAGCAAGTCGTTCTGCATCGAGCCTGAATAAGAGGAGCAAGAGGGGGAGGCAGAGAGGACCAACCCGACATTGTTACCATAGCAACATTGAATTCCAAAGTCTGGATCAGCATAGAGCGAGGGGGGGAAACGGAGAGGGGCAGGCAAGAGATAGAGGGAGCGAGAGAGAGAGAGAGAGAGAGAGAGAGAGAGAGAGAGAGAGA